>CM074723.1:10666496-11148921 GCA_037306005.1 Rhinophrynus dorsalis | reverse complement strand
TCTGATGAGGAGAGGCAGGTGAGAAGGGGGCAGTATAGAATGTCAGTAACTGATGAGGAGAGGCGGGTGAGAAGGGGGCAGTATAGAATGTCAGTATCTGATGAGGAGAGGCAGGTGAGAAGGGGAGCAGTATAGAATGTCAGTATGTGATGAGGAGAGGCAGGTGAGTAGGGGAGCAGTATAGAATGTCAGTATCTGATGAGGAGAGGCAGGTGAGAAGGGGGCAGTATAGAATGTCAGTATGTGATGAGGAGAGGTAGGTGAGAAGGGGAACAGTATAGAATGTCAGTATATGATGAGGAGAGGCAGGTGAGAAGGGGAGCGGTATAGAATGTCAGTATCTGATGAGGAGAGGCAGGTGAGAAGGGGGCAGTATAGAATGTCAGTATCTGATGAGGAGAGGCAGGTGATAAGGGGGCAGTATAGAATGTCAGTATCTGATGAGGAGAGGCAGGTGATAAGGGAGCAGTATAGAATGTCAGTATGTGATGAGGAGAGGCAGGTGAGAAGGGGAGCAGTATAGAATGTCAGTATCTGATGAGGAGAGGCAGGTGAGAAGGGGAGCAGTATAGAATGTCAGTATCTGATGAGGAGAGGCAGGTGATAAGGGGGCAGTATAGAATGTCAGTATCTGATGAGGAGAGGCAGGTGAGAAGGGGAGCAGTATAGAATGTCAGAATCTGATGAGGAGAGGCAGGTGAGAAGGGGGGCAGTATAGAATGTCAGTATGTGATGAGGAGAGGCAGGTGAGAAGGGGAGCAGTATAGAATGTCAGTATCTGATGATGAGAGGCAGGTGATAAGGGGGCAGTATAGAATGTCAGTATCTGATGAGGAGAGGCAGGTGAGAAGGGGAACAGTATAGAATGTCAGTATCTGATGGGGAGAGGCAGGTGAGAAGGGGAACAGTATAGAATGTCAGTATGTGATGAGGAGAGGCAGGTGAGAAGGGGGGCAGTATAGAATGTCAGTATATGATGAGGAGAGGCATGTGAGAAGGGGAGCAGTATAGAATGTCAGTATGTGATGAGGAGAGGCAGGTGAGAAGGGGGGCAGTATAGAATGTCAGTATATGATGAGGAGAGGCATGTGAGAAGGGGAGCAGTATAGAATGTCAGTATCTGATGAGGAGAGGCAGGTGAGAAGGGGAGCAGTATAGAATGTCAGTATCTGATGAGGAGAGGCAGGTGAGAAGGGGAGCAGTATAGAATGTCAGTATCTGATGAGGAGAGGCAGGTAAGAAGGGAGCAGTATAGAATGTCAGTATCTGATGAGGAGAGGCAGGTGAGAAGGGGAGCAGTATAGAATGTCAGTATCTGATGAGGAGAGGCAGGTGAGAAGGGGAGCAGTATAGAATGTCAGTATCTGATGAGGAGAGGCAGGTAAGAAGGGAGCAGTATAGAATGTCAGTATGTGATGAGGAGAGGCAGGTGAGAAGGGGGGCAGTATAGAATGTCAGTATGTGATGAGGAGAGGCTGGTGAGAAGGGGGCAGTATAGAATGTCAGTATCTGAAGAGGAGAGGCAGGTGAGTAGGGGAGCAGTATAGAATGTCAGTATCTGAAGAGGAGAGGCAGGTGAGTAGGGGAGCAGTATAGAATGTCAGTATCTGATGAGGAGAGGCAGGTGAGAAGGGGAGCAGTATAGAATGTCAGTATCTGATGAGGAGAGGCAGGTGAGTAGGGGAGCAGTATATAATGTCAGTATCTGATGAGGAGAGGCAGGTAAGAAGGGGAGCAGTATAGAATGTCAGTATGTGATGAGGAGAGGCTGGTGAGAAGGGGGCAGTATAGAATGTCAGTATCTGAAGAGGAGAGGCAGGTGAGTAGGGGAGCAGTATAGAATGTCAGTATCTGATGAGGAGAGGCAGGTGATAAGGGGGCAGTATAGAATGTCAGTATCTGATGAGGAGAGGCAGGTGAGAAGGGGAGCAGTATAGAATGTCAGAATCTGATGAGGAGAGGCAGGTGAGAAGGGGGGCAGTATAGAATGTCAGTATCTGATGAGGAGAGGCAGGTGAGAAGGGGAGCAGTATAGAATGTCAGTATCTGATGAGGAGAGGCAGGTGATAAGGGGGCAGTATAGAATGTCAGTATCTGATGAGGAGAGGCAGGTGAGAAGGGGAACAGTATAGAATGTCAGTATCTGATGGGGAGAGGCAGGTGAGAAGGGGAACAGTATAGAATGTCAGTATGTGATGAGGAGAGGCAGGTGAGAAGGGGGGCAGTATAGAATGTCAGTATATGATGAGGAGAGGCATATGAGAAGGGGAGCAGTATAGAATGTCAGTATGTGATGAGGAGAGGCAGGTGAGAAGGGGGGCAGTATAGAATGTCAGTATATGATGAGGAGAGGCATGTGAGAAGGGGAGCAGTATAGAATGTCAGTATCTGATGAGGAGAGGCAGGTGAGAAGGGGAGCAGTATAGAATGTCAGTATCTGATGAGGAGAGGCAGGTAAGAAGGGAGCAGTATAGAATGTCAGTATGTGATGAGGAGAGGCAGGTGAGTAGGGGAGCAGTATAGAATGTCAGTATCTGATGAGGAGAGGCAGGTGAGTAGGGGAGCAGTATAGAATGTCAGTATCTGATGAGGAGAGGCAGGTGAGAAGGGGAGCAGTATAGAATGTCAGTATCTGATGAGGAGAGGCAGGTGAGAAGGGGGGCAGTATAGAATGTCAGTATATGATGAGGAGAGGTAGGTGAGAAGGGGAGCAGTATAGAATGTCAGTATGTGATGAGGAGAGGCAGGTGAGAAGGGGGGCAGTATAGAATGTCAGTATATGATGAGGAGAGGTAGGTGAGTAGGGGAGCAGTATAGAATGTCAGTATGTGATGAGGAGAGGCTGGTGAGAAGGGGGCAGTATAGAATGTCAGTATCTGAAGAGGAGAGGCAGGTAAGTAGGGGAGCAGTATAGAATGTCAGTATCTGAAGAGGAGAGGCAGGTGAGTAGGGGAGCAGTATAGAATGTCAGTATCTGAAGAGGAGAGGCAGGTGAGTAGGGGAGCAGTATAGAATGTCAGTATCTGATGAGGAGAGGCAGGTGAGAAGGGGAGCAGTATAGAATGTCAGTATCTGATGAGGAGAGGTAGGTGAGAAGGGGAGCAGTATATAATGTCAGTATCTGATGAGGAGAGGCAGGTGAGAAGGGGAACAGTATAGAATGTCAGTATCTGATGAGGAGAGGCAGGTGAGTAGGGGAGCAGTATATAATGTCAGTATCTGATGAGGAGAGGCAGGTAAGAAGGGGAGCAGTATAGAATGTCAGTATGTGATGAGGAGAGGCTGGTGAGAAGGGGGCAGTATAGAATGTCAGTATCTGAAGAGGAGAGGCAGGTGAGTAGGGGAGCAGTATAGAATGTCAGTATCTGATGAGGAGAGGTAGGTGAGAAGGGGAGCAGTATATAATGTCAGTATCTGATGAGGAGAGGCAGGTAAGAAGGGGAGCAGTATAGAATGTCAGTATCTGATGAGGAGAGGCAGGTGAGTAGGGGAGCAGTATAGAATGTCAGTATATGATGAGGAGAGGCAGGTAAGAAGGGGAGCAGTATAGAATGTCAGTATCTGATGAGGAGAGGCAGGTGAGTAGGGGAGCAGTATAGAATGTCAGTATCTGATGAGGAGAAGCAGGTAAGAAGGGGAGCAGTATAGAATGTCAGTATCTGATGAGGAGAGGCAGGTGAGTAGGGGAGCAGTATAGAATGTCAGTATGTGATGAGGAGAGGCAGGTGAGAAGGGGGAGCAGTATAGAATGTCAGTATGTGATGAGGAGAGGCAGGGGAGTAGGGGAGCAGTATAGAATGTCAGTATCTGATGAGGAGAGGCAGGTGAGAAGGGGGAGCAGTATAGAATGTCAGTATCTGATGGGGAGAGGCAGGTGAGAAGGGGAGCAGTATAGAATGTCAGTATGTGATGAGGAGAGGCAGGGGAGTAGGGGAGCAGTATAGAATGTCAGTATCTGATGAGGAGAGGCAGGTGAGAAGGGGGAGCAGTATAGAATGTCAGTATCTGATGGGGAGAGGCATGTAAGAAGGGGAGCAGTATAGAATGTCAGTATCTGATGAGGAGAGGCAGGTGAGTAGGGGAGCAGTATAGAATGTCAGTATGTGATGAGGAGAGGCAGGTGAGAAGGGGGAGCAGTATAGAATGTCAGTATCTGATGAGGAGAGGCAGGTGAGTTGGGGAGCAGTATAGAATGTCAGTATCTGATGGGGAGAGGCAGGTGAGAAGGGGAGCAGTATAGAATGTCAGTATCTGATGAGGAGAGGTCGTGGAGAAGGGAGCAGTATAGAATGTCAGTATCTGATGAGGAGAGGCAGGTGAGAAGGGGAGCAGTATAGAATGTCAGTATGTGATGAGGAGAGGCAGGTGAGAAGGGGAGCAGTATAGAATGTCAGTATCTGATGAGGAGAGGTAGGTGAGAAGGGGGGCAGTATAGAATGTCAGTATGTGATGAGGAGAGGTAGGTGAGTAGGGGAGCAGTATAGAATGTCAGTATATGATGAGGAGAGGCAGGTGAGTAGTGGAGCAGTATAGAATGTCAGTATCTGATGAGGAGAGGCTGGTGAGAAGGGGAGCAGTATAGAATGTCAGTATCTGATGGGGAGAGGCAGGGGAGTAGGGGAGCAGTATAGAATGTCAGTATCTGATGAGGAGAGGCAGGTGAGAAGGGGAGCAGTATAGAATGTCAGTATCTGATGAGGAGAGGCAGGTGAGAAGGGGAGCAGTATAGAATGTCAGTATCTGATGAGGAGAGGCTGGTGTGAAGGGGAGCAGTATAGAATGTCAGTATCTGATGAGGAGAGGCAGGTGAGAAGGGGGCAGTATAGAATATCAGTATCTGATGAGGAGAGGCAAGTGAGAAGGGCGCAGTATAGAATGTCAGTATCTGATGAGTAGAGGTAGGTGAGTAGGGGAGCAGTATAGAATGTCAGTATCTGATGAGGAGAGGTAGGTGAGAAGGGGAGCAGTATAGAATGTCAGTATCTGATGAGGAGAGGCAGGTGAGAAGGGGAGCAGTATAGAATGTCAGTATGTGATGAGGAGAGGCAGGTGAGAAGGGGAGCAGTATAGAATGTCCGTATCTGATGGGGAGAGGCAGGTGAGTAGGGGAGCAGTATAGAATGTCAGTATCTGATGAGGAGAGGCAAGTGAGAAGGGGAGCAGTATAGAATGTCAGTATGTGATGAGGAGAGGCAGGTGAGAAGGGGGGCAGTATAGAATGTCAGTATCTGATGAGGAGAGGTAGGTGAGTAGGGGAGCAGTATAGAATGTCAGTATCTGATGAGGAGAGGCTTATGAGAAGGGGAGCAGTATAGAATGTCAGTATGTGATGAGGAGAGGCAGGTGAGAAGGGGGGCAGTATAGAATGTCAGTATCTGATGAGGAGAGGTAGGTGAGTAGGGGAGCAGTATAGAATGTCAGTATCTGAAGAGGAGAGGCAGGTGAGTAGGGGAGCAGTATAGAATGTCAGTTTCTGATGAGGAGAGGCAGGTGAGAAGGGGAGCAGTATAGAATGTCAGTATCTGATGAGGAAAGGCAGGTGAGAAGGGGAGCAGTATAGAATGTCAGTATCTGATGAGGAGAGGCAGGTGAGTAGGGGAGCAGTATAGAATGTCAGTATCTGATGAGGAGAGAAAGGTGAGAAGGGGAGCAGTATAGAATGTCAGTATCTGATGGGGGGAGGCAGGTGAGAAGGGGAGCAGTATAGAATGTCAGTATGTGATGGGGAGAGGCAGGTGAGAAGGGGAGCAGTATAGAATGTCAGTATGTGATGGGGAGAGGCAGGTGAGAAGGGGAGCAGTATAGAATGTCAGTATCTGATGAGGAGAGGCAGGTGAGAAGGGGAGAAGTATAGAATGTCAGTATCTGATGGGGGGAGAAAGGTGAGAAGGGGAGCAGTATAGAATGTCAGTATATGATGAGGAGAGGCAGGTGAGAAGGGGAGCAGTATAGAATGTCAGTATGTGATGGGGAGAGGCAGGTGAGAAGGGGAGCAGTATAGAATGTCAGTATCTGATGAGGAGAGAAAGGTGAGAAGGGGAGCAGTATAGAATGTCAGTATATGATGAGGAGAGGCAGGTGAGAAGGGGAGCAGTATAGAATGTCAGTATGTGATGGGGAAAGGCAGGTGAGAAGGGGAGCAGTATAGAATGTCAGTATCTGATGAGGAGAGGCAGGTGAGAAGGGGAGAAGTATAGAATGTCAGTATCTGATGGGGGGAGGCAGGTGAGAAGGGGAGCAGTATAGAATGTCAGTATCTGATGGGGAGAGGCAGGTGAGTAGGGGAGCAGTATAGAATGTCAGTATCTGATGAGGAGAGGCAGGTGAGAAGGGGAGCAGTATAGAATGTCAGTATCTGATGAGGAGAGGCAGGTGAGTAGGGGAGCAGTATAGAATGTCAGTATCTGATGAGGAGAGGCAGGTGAGAAGGGGAGCAGTATAGAATGTCAGTATCTGATGAGGAGAGGTAGGTGAGAAGGGGAGCAGTATAGAATGTCAGTATCTGATGAGGAGAGGAAGGTGAGAAGGGGAGCAGTATAGAATGTCAGTATCTGATGGGGAGAGGCAGGTGAGTAGGGGAGCAGTATAGAATGTCAGTATCTGATGGGGAGAGGCAGGTGAGTAGGGGAGCAGTATTGAATGTCAGTATGTGATGAGGAGAGGTAGGTGAGTAGGGGAGCAGTATAGAATGTCAGTATGTGATGAGGAGAGGTAGGTGAGTAGGGGAGCAGTATAGAATGTCAGTATGTCATGAGGAGAGGCAGGTGAGAAGGGGAGCAGTATAGAATGTCAGTATCTGATGAGGAGAGGCAGGTGAGAAGGGGAGCAGTATAGAATGTCAGTATCTGATGAGGAGAGGCAGGTGATAAGGGGAGCAGTATAGAATGTCAGTATCTGATGAGGAGAGGCAGGTGAGAAGGGGAGCAGTATAGAATGTCAGTATCTGATGAGGAGAGGCAGGTGAGAAGGGGAGCAGTATAGAATGTCAGTATCTGATGGGGAGAGGCAGGTGAGTAGGGGAGCAGTATAGAATGTCAGTATGTGATGAGGAGAGGTAGGTGAGTAGGGGAGCAGTATAGAATGTCAGTATGTCATGAGGAGAGGCAGGTGAGAAGGGGAGCAGTATAGAATGTCAGTATCTGATGAGGAGAGGCAGGTGAGAAGGGGAGCAGTATAGAATGTCAGTATCTGATGAGGAGAGGCAGGTGAGTAGGGGAGCAGTATAGAATGTCAGTATATGATGAGGAGAGGCAGGTGAGAAGGGGAGCAGTATAGAATGTCAGTATCTGATGAGGAGAGGCAGGTGAGTAGGGGAGCAGTATAGAATGTCAGTATCTGATGAGGAGAGGCAGGTGAGTAGGGGAGCAGTATAGAATGTCAGTATCTGATGAGGAGAGGCAGGTGAGAAGGGGAGCAGTATAGAATGTCAGTATCTGATGAGGAGAGGCAGGTGAGAAGGGAGCAGTATAGAATGTCAGTATGTGATGGGGAGAGGCAGGTGAGAAGGGGAGCAGTATAGAATGTCAGTATCTGATGAGGAGAGGCAGATGAGAAGGGGAGCAGTATAGAATGTCAGTATCTGATGAGGAGAGGCAGGTGAGAAGGGCAGCAGTATAGAATGTCAGTATCTGATGGGGAGAGGCAGGTGAGAAGGGCAGCAGTATAGAATGTCAGTATCTGATGAGGAGAGGCAGGTGATAAGGGGGCAGTATAGAATGTCAGTATGTGATGAGGAGAGTCAGGTGAGTAGGGGAGCAGTATAGAATGTCAGTATGTGATGAGGAGAGGCAGGTGATAAGGAGGCAGTATAGAATGTCAGTATCTGATGAGGAGAGGTAGGTGAGAAGGGGGCAGTATAGAATGTCAGTATGTGATGAGGAGAGTCAGGTGAGTAGGGGAGCAGTATAGAATGTCAGTATGTGATGAGGAGAGGCAGGTGATAAGGGGGCAGTATAGAATGTCAGTATCTGATGAGGAGAGGTAGGTGAGAAGGGGGCAGTATAGAATGTCAGTATCTGATGAGGAGAGGCAGGTGAGAAGGGGAGCAGTATAGAATGTCAGTATCTGATGAGGAGAGGCAGGTGAGTAGGGTAGCAGTATAGAATGTCAGTATGTGATGAGGAGAGACAGGTGAGTAAGGGGGCAGTATAGAATGTCAGTATGTGATGAGGAGAGGTAGGTGAGAATGGGGCAGTATATAATGTCAGTGTCTGATGAGGAGAGGCAGGTGAGAAGGGGGCAGTATAGAATGTCAGTATCTGATGTGGAGAGGCAGGTGAGAGGGGTAGAAGGTTGGAGCATTAGTATCTGGCAAGCAGGGAGTTGCTGGTTTGATAGAGAGCAGTGTTCTATATGGTCCTTTTAACGGTTAAAGCGGAACACGTGTCCCTTTGGGAGCTAAGCACATTGCAATGTGTTGGAGAAATCTAGAACATTCATTGGGATCAATCTCTTGGAACAAGGCTTGATGCAGGTTAGTTAGTATTTTCCCATTGGCCTACACTAACTGTATCCAATTAACTAAATTCAGGATGGAGTAACACGGCAGACGGAGTTTAAAATGAACAGAGTAGAATTTATTCCACCGATATAAAGCTTAAGTGATAAAATCCATCTTCTCCGCGTCTTGATAAACCCATCCATCACTCTTTAATGGCGGTTTTGCAATATAAATCCTCTTCATTGAGATCTTTATGAACAGCTGGAGTATTTCGGTAAACCCAGGAACACCTGTTCAAACAGGGGGTAGACTTCATCAATGGGTGATAAATTTTCCAGACGTTGGCAGTTTTCTGTCGGTACGTGGCAAGCTGGCAGCTGAGAATCGCAGCAAACCCCAAAAGCTGTCCGCTCTACCCCGCACCAGCACTGACGCTTTGTATTCAGTCTGTGATAGGCCCAAGCAAAGCAGTCCGGAAGGAATCAGTATGAAAGGGGGACCCAGGAGATATTTATATGCAAATTACTACACATAACGACAGACAGATTGATTGTCGGAAGTTCATGTGCTCCGCTTGCCAAGACAAAACCATTTGACCCCTGGAATATAAAAACATATTAATATAGAAGTTGGATCAATTCTGGAGCAAACCCATTGCACTATAGGATTTTAGAAAAAATCCCCAAAGTTCTTGGTTTAAATGGGGCTTTTAACTCTTTAATTGCTTAACATGCAAGGGGTTACATACCCCCTTTGAATCAATATGGATTTTCATTTCTCACCAGGATGGATTCGTGCTTCGACCATGACCACTCGACAATCAAGAATCAAAACAAAGCTCCGCAATGCGTTGGAGATCTCTATCACATCCAAGGAATTAAAATAACAGTTTGTGATGTAATATAGAACTGTTACAGGGACACTGTTATTGGCCAATTCAGAATGTGGGTGTGGCCAGCACAACTGAAGCACCACCCCACAGAAGTTGGGTTGCCTACTCTGCCTATTGAGGAATCTGACCTTGTTGCTCCAGAATTTTTCCTCTTTAGTTTACGGAGGCCTGGATCCCATTGCACTTGATATGTACAAATTTCTCCACAGATTGCAATGGGAATTTGTGGCGTTAAACATTTAGTAATGCTTACCAAATGCAATGGAATCTGGGCCTGTATGTGGGCAACAGAGTCTGATTTAGGCCTAGATTCCCCTGCAGTGTTTTCAATGGATTTAGCCAACAGATTCCCATTGTGGGTGCCAGTTTTGATGACTGCAATGAAATCCAAGCCTTAAAGGGATAGTAATGTTTCACAATAAAAGCAATTCTGATTTTCTTCATAGTTATTGGGCCATGGAGAGTGTTATTTCACTACTGTCAGAGTTGTAGTTGAAGAGTAATTGAATGATAAAGTTCCCCCCCCGCCCCTTTTACTGATGTAACACTGCTCACCTCAGAGCACCAAGACTGTCCGGATGGGGGAGTTGTCTTACATTAGGTAAAAGGGGTGAGAGGGGGATACTTTATCATTCAATTACTCTTGAACTACAACTCTGACAGTAATGAAATAACACTCTCCATGGCCCAAATACTACGAAGATTAATAGAAGATGCTTTTATTGTGAAACATTACTATCTCTTTAAGGCTTGGATTTCATTGCAGTTATCAGAACTGGTATCCACAATGGGAATCTGTTGAATAAATCCACTGAAAACACTTCAGTGGAATCTAGGCCTATATCAGACTCTGTTGCCCACATACAGGCCCAGATTCCATTGCATTTGGTAAGCATTATTAAATGTTTAATGTCACAAATTCCCATTGCAATCTGTGACAGTATTGAAATAACACTCTCCATGGCCCAAATGTTATGAAGACTAACTGGAGCTGCTGTTTTTGTGGAACATTTATATCCCTTTAATAAGAAGCAATTTTGGGGTATACTGCATCATAGGGAGCGAATACAAATTCCCAAAAATCCCAATGCTTCTCAATTATTTGGAAACCTCTGTAGCATCCTTTCCTATCTAAGGCCTAGATTCCATTGCAGTTAAGAAGTGTTATCAACTGATTTCATCTAGCAAATTCCCATAGAAGACTGTGTAGAGATTCGTAGATAAAAACTAGGTACGGGCGAAAATTTTTACCTTTATACCAAAATCGAGGAAAAAATGGCATTTCCTGTCTGGCGGAAACATTTCGTGTGAAAAGTGCAAATTTTCGGACTTTTTTCACCTTGCTCATTCCACTGAAATCAATGGGAAGACTGAATTTACACACAACACATAGCAAATGTTATTTTATTTCCTGAAGGCATAGTATAAAAGGGGTATGGGGGTGCCTGTGTCGGTGGAGTGTGGGAAGAGGGAATTTTTTTCTTGGGGGGGGTTGTTGAGTGGGATTGGGGGGTTAATAAAAAATAAATAAATAAATAAGACATTGGGTAAGATTGTAAGCTTTCGGGCAGGGACCTCCCACCCAATGTTTCACTCTACAAAGCACCTGTAACCCTGTATTGTTTAACCCTTTCGCGTCCTGTGACGTACCAGGACCGTCACGCTGGTCCGGCACTTAAGGACCAGTGACGGTCCTGGTACATCACGTACTTTTACTCACCGCGCTCCTGCAGGAGCGCAGTGAGTAATACCGTGGACTGAAATTGATCGCTCCAAGACCGGAGCGATCTCTTTCAGTCCTCCTTTCGATGTGCCGCCCCACGTGATCAGACACGTGGGACGGCACGCCGAACGCGTCTATCTGGTCCTTAAAGGATCAGACACCGCGGGATCATCGGACCGTAAGGGGTTAAACCCTTAAATTGTAAAGCACTGCGTACACTTGTGGTGCTATATAAATAAACATATTCATTCATTCATTCATTCATAAAAGGGGTCTGAGGAGGATACCTATGTCAGTGGAGTCTGGGAAAAGAATCAGTTGAACAGCAACATTTTTTTGGAAGGGGGTTGTTGACTGGTATTGGGGGACAGCTAATACAAAAATAAACATATAAAATAAATAAGAAATTGGTACATAACATGACAGAGTCAGGGATCCCATGACATCAGCTTTGACTGCTGTAGATTGATACATGGCGGGATAGAGTATTTTGTAGAGGATGATTTGTTGGACTTATTGTTAGAGGCCCAAGCCCCAAGGAAACTTTGATTTGTAGGACTTAGACTTCTTGTTGTTACACAAGCCCTGAGGAAACATTGACTGGAAGGACTTGGGCTTGTAAGCATCATAAGCCCGGAGGAATCAGAGATGATTTTTATCCATCAGACTTGTTAGCATCACAAGCCCTGAGGAATCAGTCATTTGTAGGACTTAGGCTTGTTAGAACAATCCCCCAAAATTGTCTTTTCTAGGCTTCTGATTTATGTTTAGAGAACAAGCCCTGCGAAAAAAAAAAATCTGCTCTACTGGCCTAGTGCCACCAGGTCATGTAGGGGTGGCCAGAGGTCACTGGCTGTTGGCAAATACCCTAGTGTCATTGCAGCATTTGTGACTGCTGTTCTTGCTGTTGCTGCTGAGTTGTTTAAGCAGCAGGATAATTAGGCAGCTCCAAGGGAATTGGATCAACAACACCAGTAATATGGGTGATGGGTGATCATGGTTTGACTTGCCACTACTAGCTCCAGTGATGCACCTGAGGGAGTAACAGAACCACAAGGACCACAGGACTGATTTTCTGCCAAACACTTTTTTTACCTAGCATTATAAGAGACCAGCAGATAAATACACTAATACATACCACCAACAGGGCAACACATCATTACATGAGACCAGCACATAAATACACTAATACATACCACCAGCAGGGCAACACATCAGTACGTGAGACCAGCAGATAACTACACCAATACATACCAACAACAGGGCAACACATCAGTACATAAGACCAGCAGATAAATACACCAATACATACCACCAACAGGGCAACACATAATTACATGAGACCAGCACATAAATACACTAATACATACCACCAGCAGGGAAACACATCAGTACATGAGACCAGCAGATAAATACACCAATACATACCAGCAACAGAGCAACACATCATTACATACACCATTAAATGCCTCCAAAAGGGCACTACTGTATTACATGCCACAGGCAGAGCATTAGATGAGACCAGCACAGCAATACAGCATTGCATGTCACCAACAGGACCAAAGATCATTAAATGAGACCAGCAGAGGAATACACTATTACCTGCCACCAACAGTGCAATACACCATTACATGTCACTAACAGGACAATATATGATTACATATCACCAAGAGGACAAATTATAATTCCATAAGACCAGCAGAGGAATACACCATTACATGCCATCAACAAGACATTACAGTATTATAATACACCATTACATGCCACCAAAAGGGCACTACAACATTACATGCCACAAGCAGAGTATTACATGAGACCAGCAGAGCAATACAGCATTACATGTCACCAACTGGACAATAGATCATTAAATGAGGCCAGCTGATGAATACACCATTACATGTCACAAAAAGGGTACTATAGCATTACATGCCATCAACAGGACAATACAACAATTAATGAGACCAGCAGATGAATACACCAGTACATGCCACCAATACTGCAATACACCTTTACATGTCACTAACAGGACAATGTATGATTACATGTAACTAAAAGGACTATATATAATTACATAAGACCAGCAGGGGATTACACCACTATATGCCACCAACAATGACAATACATCATTAAATGAGACCAGAAGAGGAAAACACCAACAGACCAATGCAGCTTCACATATCAGCAGAGGGATATAACATTACATTATACCAACAGGGCAATAAAACATTACATGCCACCAACACAGCAATGCAGAATTGCATGCCACCAGCTGAGCAATACAACATCACATGACACCAGTAGGGAGCTATACCATTATTCCACCAGCAGAACAATACAACATTACATGTCACCAACAGTACAATACATCATTAAATGAGACCAGCAGAGGAATACACCATTACATATCACCAACAGACCATTACAGCATCACATACCAGCAGAGGAATACACCATTACATGTCACCAACAGACCATTACAGCATCACATACCAGCAGAGGAATACACCATTACATGCCACCAACAGGACAATACATCATTAAATGAGACCAGCAGATGAATACACCAGTACATGCCACCAATACTGCAATACACCTATACATGTCACCAGTAGGGAACAATACCATTATGCCACCAGCAGAACAATACAACATTACATGTCACCAACAGTAGCAGATGAATACACCAGTACATGCCACCAGCTGAGCAATACACCATCACATGCCACCAGTAGGGAACAATACCATTATGCCACCAGCAGAACAATACAACATTACATGTCACCAACAGTACAATACATCATTAAATGAGACCAGCAGAGGAATACACCATTACATGTCACCAACAGGCCATTACAGCATCACCAGCAGAGGAATACATCATTACATGCCACCAACAAAGCAATACAGAATTGCATGCCACCAGCAAAGCAATACACCATTACATGCCACCAACAAGGCAATACATGCAACTAGCAGAGTATTATATGTGACAAGTAGATTAATACACAATTACATGTCACAATAAGTATAATACATCATTACATTAGAGCAGCAGAGAAATACAACATTAAATTCCAACCAACAGGGCAATATACCATTACACGAGACCAGCAGAGTTTTACGTGAATACAACAGAGTAACACACCATTACATGTCACCGAAAGGACAATGCAGGATGATATAAGACAGAAGAATGGTACTTGAAATCAGCAGATCAAGAACAATGCATCTTTACATGACACCAGCAGAGTATTACAAGAGAGCAGCATGGTACATTACACCAGAAAGACAATACACCATTACAAGAGAGTACCAGCGGAGTACTACAGAAGACCAGCAGAGAAATACACTATTTCATACAATCAGCATAGCAAAACATCATTACATGCCAGCAGAAGAGTATTATATGAGACCAACAGAGAAATATACCACCACATGCCACCAGCAGAGTATTATATGTGACCAGCAGAGAAGTATGCCATTACATGACACCAATCACACAATACGGCATTATAGCCACCAATACATCATTAGATGCCACCAGCAGAGTTTTACATGAGACGGAGTATTACATGAGACCAGAAAAGCAATTCTCCATTACATGCAATCAACAGGGTCGTACACCATTGCAAAATGGGGTGACCTGGCAGCTTTGTTTTTTTTAGAAAATCACCGCTGGTCATGACTGTTTCTTTCCAGGACCAAAGCAGTTAAGAAAACAGAAGTTTGTTGGCCAACACACCGAGTGAAATCCATGCGCTTCTATAATCTTTCTTGTCAGTCAATGCTTTCCCAATATGCACTGAGACTGATCAAACAACAACTTGTGTCCAAAAAGGAAAAGAGCTGACTTGCAGATGCATTTGTTATTTGTTAATTAGTTGTACGCCTTGTATCAGTCATCCTTTTTATAAATCAAGACTTGCTGGCATAAATCAGACTTTTAGACCAGATTGTGTATCCATTCTGCAAATCAGCAAGAAAGAGGGTGCAATGATTATCAGTAAGCAGTATTTCCACAGAAAGGAGTATGGGACGTGGATTAAAGCCACAGATTATGTGAAATAATAAGTGGTCCCCGCTACTCTATGTATACAGGCGTGGTTTCCTCTAAATAATCCTATATAATAATTCGCTAAAACGTGTGTAACGCTGCAACATGCGCAGTACACACTGCTGCGCGTGCTGCAGTCATGCGCAGTACAGACTGCCCGCGCCGCGGCTGGTACAGTGCTGGGCACTCAGAAGGAGCATCCAGCTCTGTATCAGCCGTGGCGCGGGCAGTCTCTACTGCGCTTGACTGCCCCGCGACCGGGTGGCAGTGGCACTGTGGCCCGTGTAACGGGCTCTTCAACTAGTCAAAAATAAAAGGAGATCAAAGGGAAAACGAGATCAAAGGGAGAGAACGATCTAAGTGTAGTATCTTAAAAATATTTATTAAAAATACCAATAAAAAAACACCGCTTCAGGGGATCTACTCACAAAATGAATGATAAAGCAGAGCATATCATAAAGACATTGATTCAATCTCCGAATAATTCCAAATGTGCACCTCCTTCGTTCAGTCCATACTCCAGGCGTCTTCCACACACACTGGCCGCTTGTCTCCTCTAGGGTTGCCACCTTTTCTTAAAAAAAATACCGGCTATGGCATTCCCTCCGCAGACTTAACATTGGACAGAAGCCAGTTTTTTACCGGCTGGGTGGCGACCCTAGTCTCTTCCCGGTGTCGTCAATCCGGCAGGGCGATGACGGTGTCTTGTGGATACAGCCACAATCGTAAGCGATACTAAGGTAGTACAAACACAATCCATGGGATTCCCAATGTCTCATGCGTCTCTACAGTGGTTACTAGTGTTGAGCGAGCACCCCGATGCTCGGGTGCTCGGGTGCTCTGACCGAGCACCCCCTGAGGCTCGAGTGCTCGGCCGAGCACCCGAGCCCCATTGAAATGAATGGGGCGACACCAGGCACCCCCTGCTCTGATGAGGGGAGGGTGCCTGGTCAATGCCCCCTTCATCTCCGCTATGCCCCCTTCATCTCCGAATGCCCCCTTCATCTCCGCAATGTCCCCCTTCATCTCCGCTATGCCTGTCTTCCACAATGTGCCCCTTCATCTCCGCTATGCCCCTCTTCCACAATGTGCCCCTTCATCTCCGCTATGCCCCTCTTCCACAATGTCCCCCTTCATCTCCTCTATGCCATAGAGGAGATGAAGGGGGACATTGTGGAAGAGGGGCATAGCGGAGATGAAGGAGCACATTGTGGAAGAGGGGCATAGCGGAGATGAAGGGGCACATTGTGGAAGACGGGCATAGCGGAGATGAAGGGGGACATTGTGGAAGAGGGGCATAGAGTCTATGCCCCTCTTCCACAATGTCCCCCTTCATCTCCGCAATGCCCCCTTCATCTCCGCAATGCCCCCGTACCTCCAGTCCCTGGTGGTCCAGCGGAGCTTCTTCGGATCTGTGCCTCTTCCGGCACAGATCCCCGCCACCCGAACATGGCGGGAGAGCACATGGCGGTACTCTACGAGTACCGCCATGTGCCGAGCAGAGCGATGCTCGAGCCGATCCGAGCATCGGCCGAGCACGCTCGCTCATCACTAGTGGTTACCTATAAAAAAACATACCAGGCCGCCTCATTCTGTAATGGTGTAATGCTCTGTTGGTGTAATACTATACATTCACATTGAGGCAGTAATAGGAGTGGGGGACCAACATGTGAGACCTGGACTGGAATGTGCATGTTGTCACGAACAGCACAAGAATGGGGGTGCCAAAGAGATCACACAATGCAACTTTTAATTTGTTTAATCAGTCAACTCAGAAAGTCACATGCAGGAACAATAGCCCATCTTGCTTTGGGTTCAGCGGGTCTCTGGAACACCTCCTTCAACATACGATGGTTAAAATCAAAACTGTAGCCAAGAAATCATAGTTTCAAAAACTCTCAACACAATGATGCAGTTCAAATGAAATGGTCACTTCTCTCTAAGGTCTGACATCTTTCAGAGCTCCAAACTCTTTTTTAAGGAGCCCTCCCAGTATAGAAACAGTGTATAACATTAATATACAGAGTGAAACAGTGTATAACATTAATATACAGAGTGTGATCACGTCATAGTTGATGTAATTGACTTTTGTCAAATGGTTGATTAGTTGTGGTCAATGAGCCTCATGGATTGGTTTGTTTGAACAAGACTGAAAGTATTTAAAGGAGCAGTAAACTTTTTTTATGAAAAAATATATATTGTAGGGAGTTTCCTACTGAGTAAAATAAGGGTACTCCCACTGCAGAAAGATTTATATTTCCAGAGTTATTACAGTTTAAACTCATGTTTTTTTTACATTAGCAGTGCCCTCTAGTGGTCAAATTCTAATTAGTTTTCCTGTTAGATTCTAATGGAGAAGAAAGTCAGAAAAGTCAGAGACATACAGTTCTCCATAGAATGTGATATAAACTGCTGAGTCACTTCCTGTCAGAACTATCAGGAAGTAAACACAGTAAATTCACTTCCTGTCAGTTAGACCTATCAGGAAGTAACACAGTAAATTCACTTCCTGTCAGTTAGAACTATCAGGAAATAAACACAGTAAATTCACTTCCTGTCAGTTAGAACTATCAGGAAGTAAACACAGTAAATTCACTTCCTGATTATTTAAACTGTTATAAATTTTGAATAAAACTGACAGCAGTGGGGGTGACCTTGTTTTATTCAGCAGGAAATGCTCTATAAAATATGTGTTTTCATAAAAAGAGTTTACTGCTCCTTTAAAATAATATAGAACCTTTTAGGCAGCAAGGCAGCGGGGAACCGCACAGACATCTTGCAGAGCCGCCATCTTTGCGCCTGCACTGTCCATCCACTTCAATTCCATGACTGGTGAGTTGAATGCCGCTGTGTACCAGAAGTGAATGACAGTGCAGGTGCAGAGAGGGCCTACTGCAAGATCCCTCCCGGTGCCTGCCTACATAAAAGGTTCTATTTTTCTTTAAAGGGATAGTAATACTTCGTTTTATCTTTATTTTATTTTGTAGGCATTAAAAAAACATGAAGAACGATATAAGTCTTATCTCTCAAACCTTTATGGTTTAAGAGATATTCACAAGCAAAGTATCCCCCCCCCCCGTTCAGCCAGATCAGAAGGGAGGTGCCCAGGTAGACTGCAGAGAGTGACAATCTTCAATTAAGATAAGGGAAAAAACTGAAAAACTTGTCAAGGGGGGCAGGGCTTTCATTGTTCTCATAGGAAGAAGATTGTCCCCTGCTGTTATCTGTCTGGTCTATGGACTGGATTCCACATCTGAGAAGAGATGGCTTACACTAGGTAAAAGGGGCGGGAGGGGAAACTTTGCTTGTGAATATCTCTCAAACCATAAAGGTTTGAGAGATAAGACTTATATCATTCTTCATGTTTTTTTAATGCCTACAAAATAAAATAAAGATAAAATGAAGTATTACTATCCCTTTAATGCAACAATTATACTTGAAAATAAACCTACATCTATGCACATCACTAATATAATTATGATTTGGGGCTCTGTATTAATCATATGAAAGTTCTGCTTTACAACAGGAGTTATACCCACAATATTGGTGGTTGCAAAGGGGCTTATGTCCGATTACAAGAGAACAAGCATACAGAGAAATTTTTGACCTGTCTCTGCTCAGGTCACTTGGTGTAGGAAGGGAAACCTGCTATAATCTTCAAAAATTGTTTAAAGGGATAGTAATACTTCGTTTTAACTTTATTTTATTTTGTAGGCATTAAAAAAACATGAAGAACGATATGTCTTATCTCTCAAACCTTTATGGTTTGAGAGATATTCACAAGCAAAGTTTCCCCGCCCGCCCCTTTTACCTAGTGTAAGCCATCTCTTCTCAGATGTGGATCCCAGTCCATAGACCAGACAGATAACAGCAGGGGACAATCTTCTTCCTATGAGAACAATGAAAGCCGTGCCCCCCTTGACAAGTTTTTCAGGTTTTTCCCTTATCGTAATTGAAGATTGTCCCTCTCTGCAGTCTACCTGGGCACCTCCCTTCTGATCTGGCTGAGCAGTGTTACATCAGTAAAAGGGGTGGGAGGGGGAAGCTTTATCATTCAATTACTCTTGAACTACAACTCTGACAGAATTGAAATAACACTCTCCAAAGTCCAGATACTATGATGATTAATTAGAGCTGCTTTTATTATGAAACATTACTATCCCTTTAATAAAAAAAATATATTTTAACAAACTATAATAGGAAAGACTCCTGATTTAAAACATGTAAAAACATTTCAGCAAAATGAATCAACGTTTTGCAGTCAACCAAACTGCTTCATCAGGATACGCAAGCCCCATAAAAGTGTCTTAGACCCATACTACCTACAAAAGATATTAGAATGGCTGATTTCTTTTATGCCATCCCTTGGTTTGAATATGATACGTGGTTTCCACTGGGGGAGTGAAGCCTCCTCTCAAACATACATAAGTGGGGTACTAGAACTAAAGAGGGTACAGCGAAGAGAAACAAAATTAATTAAGGGAATGGAGGACTTGACGTATGAGGAACGACTAGACAAACTTGGTTTATTTACTCTAGAGAAAAGACGACTAAGAGGAGATCTTATTACAATGTACAAATATATGAGAGGTCAATACAAGGATCTCTGCGGTGAGCTATTTATTACAAGGCCTGATCAGGTGACCAGGGGACACCACTTGAGATTAGAGGAAAGGAGGTTTAGACTTCAGCAGAGGAAGGGTTTTTTTACAGTAAGGTCTGTTAAATTGTGGAATTCTTTGCCCAAGGAGGTGGTTATGGCAGATACAATGGATACATTTAAGAGAAGATTAGATACATTTCTTTCCAAAGGGAACATACAGGGTTATACTGTTTATCAGTAGGCAGATCAGGAAGGTCTGATAAAGACTAACTTATTTGGTAGCAGGAAAGCTATATAGTTACTGGGGTATGAGGAGAAGGTTGAACTTGATGGACTTGTGTCTTTATTCAACCTAATTTACTATGTTACTATGTTACAGTTGCTGTATCCACTCTGGAATCAAAACCGTTGCTGGACGTGGAGAAATGAAGCTTCCTCATCTCCAAGAAGTAGCACATTAAAACATACATTAAATACTACAAGAGAGAGCTATTGAATGTTAGACAGGCATTGAATTGAAGAACATTGTGTGTGCTTTAATACTAGCTAATCTGGAGTGGAGTGTATCTGTATAAAAACTAGACATGTGCGAATTCATTCGGAGACATTCGGATTTCGTCGAAAATGGGGTCACTCGGAGACATTCGGCCAATCCGAAACTCAAGAGTCATTCGGAAAAAATGATCCGACTCTGAACAGCCCAGGTCCGAAATTCGTCGAAACTTTTGGAAGTTTCGGCAATCGACACATTTCCAAAAGTTTTGACTACTTTTGACCAGGACTTTTTTGTACTTCCTGTGCGCGCTCAATTACTTTCCCTCCATAATTTTCCCTCCATGTCTCTAGTCCAATTCCATTCTCCGTTTCATGCACTACTTCCCTCTTTTGTCTGTATTCGAATAGCCTTCTTCGTTTCATGATGGGGGTTGGACTAATGACACAGTCACACAGACAGACAGCCTGCATTTCCTCATTGGGTTGTTGGAGCTCAGAGAGAGAAGAGATTAGAGAGTGTGCAGTTGTTGTGTAGGCAGGCAGGTAGCATTAGGCTAGGCATAGGTAGGCAGCCAGCATTAGTTCCAGTTATTGCCACTGCAAGAGCGAGTAAATTTTGTTCCTGTGCAAAATATAAAAAAATATTAGGTATTTGTTCGAATACAGGGCCGGCCCTTACATGGGTCCCAGTGGGTCCATGGACCCAGGCGGCACTTTGACAGGGGCGGCAATTTGCCGTCCCATAGCATGTTTATTTTGTGGTCTTCCGCCATTTCTGTGTTGCAGGGTGTCCCATCAGTGTGACTGTCAGCAGCCGGGCAGCCCTATGCTCACTCAGTGGTGATGCCTGCTGGCTGCTTCAGTGACGTGAATTATGTGATAGTGAAACATTATGCCTATTTTGTATTGTTTATCGCCCACCTAAAGTCAAGACTTGAGTAAATAGGTCTACCATCCCAGATTTGCTAGAGAGGTTTTACAAATACAGGAGGGTGCCCCCTGTACAAAATGAGTCTAAACATTTGGGATCCCTAGTATGAGTGCACAACAGTGCATGATGTGTCCTGAACAGGATTGCTGTGAGGTGTCTCCACCCAGAAGGTGCTGGCCGGGCTGAGCTTCAACATTGCGACAAGTGACCAACTAAGAGGATGAATGTGCATCACTTATGTGTTTCCTAACAGTAGTTAGAATGCAACTCCCATCATCCCCTGATTATGACATTGGGAAATGCCCAACAATTACCGTAGAGCCCTGTCTTGCACACTCACGGAAAACGGTGATATTGCTATACTAAGACAATGCTGTGGACCCCTCTTCAGTATAGATGTCAAGCATTTTTTTATTTCTCTCCTGTGTTGCAGTTTGTTCACAACAGAATGTCTCAATTTTTCTTTTTAACCCTTTGAATGCCAGAGTGGTATGCAACGTATTGCTTTGCAATGCATTGCGTACCACTCTGGCACTCAAAGGGTTAACACATTACATCTATCACATTACAATCATTGATGTTTATTCTTGATGTAGTATGAAACTCTACAATGTATATACACATAGAGTTATCTGATATGAGGGGAAATCAGGATAGGAAAACAAGAGAGAGGAATTTGGGTACTAAAGAGGGACAGTAGGGTAGGAGGCTGGTACCAGAAAATGAAACCTTAATCTTTACCCATGTACTAACATAGAATGTGACATGTAGTTTGTCCATGTTCGAGTCGACCACTTATGTTGAGTAGGATGTGACAGGCATGGGTTTTCGATGTTGAGCATATGCTAAATTGAATGACAGGCATGAGGTTTCGATGTTCGACGTTTGCATTGTGACTGGCATCCCATGCTAGAGTAGAGCTGACATGCACAGACTTTCAATGTATGACAATGTCCGTTTTTGGGATGGATCTTTTTCTAAATGCACACCCTGTCTGCAAATAATGATAGCAGCGTGCACGGAGGTGCACTGCTATAATTTAACCCATGTTAAATTTGGCCGAATAATTCGGAATGGATCAGAATTTCGTCCGAATCGAATAGGCCCGGTCCGAAATTAGGATCATCCGAATTAGAAAAAAAAAATTCGTCCGAATTCGAATTTTACCGAAAATTTTGCCCGTGCACAAGTCTAATAAAAACACCTTGGGGGAGATTTGCTAAGCGGTGATAAAGAGGAGATGACTTCTCCAGTGATATCACTTCTCCAGTTCCTATGTTATTGTATGAATCCTATGCACTAAGATTTCTTCAGCTTTGGAGATCTTAGTGCATTGGCTCCATAGAATAATATAGGAACTGGAGAAGTGATATCACTGGAGAAGTCATCTCCACTTTATCACCGCTTAGTGAATCTCCCCCCATTATTCTTCAAGACCCAACATAAAAAAATGTGAGACATCTATGTAAACATTTACTAAGTTTCCTAACATTTTATTGTTTATTTTACATGCCCGTTTCCAAGTACATTACCCATGTCTGCAAATTGTCACTTCCCTATTATCATCACCACCACACTTCCATGAAGTTATCTTAGTCCTACTCATGTTTAAAAGAAAATTAAGGGCAGCAGCACAGTGTTAATGTGTCAAAACATAATATATGTCTGTTTCCGGTCATAAATCACTTCCAGAAGTAAATAGCTCAGTTGAGAAGGTATAGAGTAGACCAGTAGTGACAGGTCAAAGGGCGACAGCAGCCATCCAGATCTTCTTTGAAATAAACAAGTTCTTAGCTTACTGGAAATATCAGAATGCAATCCGAGAAACACAGAGTACTATGAAACTTTGGGAAATTCTATACGTCTTGCATTCTAGAAGTGTGATATTTCACAGAAGAGTTGTCTATAGATATTACTATCTATTTAATGCATGGAATGGAAAATAACTTTGTGCTTAACCCCTTAGTGACTAGACTTTTTTTTACAACAGAGGACAAGTTTAAGTTTGGTTTTCTTTGTATGCCATTGATCAACCATATTTTCCCTGTAAGTCATTTAACCCCTTACCACTCGAGGACGTACATGTACATCCCGAGGGGATGTCCCAGGTGGACAGAGGACATACATGTATTTCCCAGAAATCGTTTTAAAAAATGAAAAAAAATGTTCGGCGGGCGTTATGTGCCGGCCGCGTACACGCGCAGCCGGTCACTAAGGGGTTAATCACAAATTATATACCATTTTTTAAGGATAAGAAGGTCTTTCTTTTGATGCCACATTTACCTGTGTAACCCAACATTTAATTTGATAATAATATTAACCCTTTGAGAGACAGAGGGGTATGCAACTCATGCAACCGACATGGGGGAAAGGCTGAAACTGACTGCTCCTGTCCTAGGTCAGTCAGTTACAGCATCCCCGCTATAATCACAGCGAGCCCTGAGGCTCGCTGGGAACAATAACCCATGACATACCATTACTGTCACCCATCCTTAAAGGACTGAACTGCGTGACAGTCCTGGCATATCTAAGAGGTTAAACAACAGATTACTGATAATCTTTTTTGATCAAAGTACCCCTAAGCTTCAGTCTGGAATTTCTGCCGCACCCCTAAAATTTTTAAGTCATTTGTCAATGATGAAATGCATAAATATATACTTATTGTTAGGTTTAACAATCTGAATAACGTAACCAAACATACCGTGCAGAACAATTATGATAAAAATGCCTTTAACACTCAATATTTACAATTTGTCAACATATTTATAGGAGATGATGCACTAAATTATACCTCCCAAGTGCCCCACTTTAGGAGGGACAGTCCCTCTTTCAAACCAAAATCCCTCTGTCCCTCTTTTCCACCCTGATGTCCCTCTTTTTAGGAGATCAGACTGTTGTGTCTATATAAGAGTATCACCCTGGTGTCCCTGTGTGTAGGAGATCAGACTGTGTGGTGTGTATATAAGTGTATCACCCTGGTGTCCCTGTGTTTAGGAGATCAGACTGTGTGGTGTGTATAGAAGTGTATCACCCTGGTGTCCCTGTGTTTAGGAGATCAGACTGTGTGGTGTGTATAGAAGCGTATCACCCTGGTGTCCCTGTGTTTAGGAGATCAGACTGTGTGGTGTGTATAGAAGTGTATCACCCCGGTGTCCCTGTGTTTAGGAGATCAGACTGTGTGGTGTGTATATAAGTGTATCACCCTGGTGTCCCTGTGTTTAGGAGATCAGACTGTGTGGTGTGTATATAAGTGTATCACCCTGGTATCCCTGTGTTTAGGAGATCAGACTGTGTGGTGTGTATATAAGAGTATCACCCTGGTGTCCCTGTGTTTAGGAGATCAGACTGTGTGGTGTGTATAGAAGTGTATCACCCTGGTGTCCCTGTGTTTAGGTGATCAGACTGTGTGGTGTGTATATAAGTGTATCACCCTGGTGTCCCTGTGTTTAGGAGATCAGACTGTGTGGTGTGCATATAAGTGTATCACCCTGGTATCCCTGTGTTTAGGAGATCAGACTGTGTGGTGTGTATATAAGAGTATCACCCTGGTGTCCCTGTGTTTAGGAGATCAGACTGTGTGGTGTGTATATAAGAGTATCACCCTGGTGTCCCTGTGTTTAGGAGATCAGACTGTGTGGTGTGTATAGAAGTGTATCACCCTGGTGTCCCTGTGTTTAGGTGATCAGACTGTGTGGTGTGTATATAAGTGTATCACCCTGGTGTCCCTGTGTGTAGGAGATCAGACTGTGTGGTGTGTATATAAGTGTATCACCCTGATGTCCCTGTGTTTAGGAGATCAGACTGTATGCTGTGTATATAAGTGTATCACCCTGGTGTCCCTGTGTTTAGGAGATCAGACTGTGTGGTGTATATATAAGTGTATCACCCTGGTGTCCCTGTGCTTAGGAGATCAGACTGTGTGGTGTGTATAGAAGTGTATCACCCTGGTGTGCCTGTGTTTAGGAGATCAGACTGTGTGGTGTGTATATAAGTGTATCACCCTGGTGTCCCTGTGTTTAGGAGATCAGACTGTGTGGTGTGTATATAAGAGTATCACCCTGGTGTCCCTGTGTTTAGGAGATCAGACTGTGTGGTGTGTATATAAGAGTATCACCCTGGTGTCCCTGTGTTTAGGAGATCAGACTGTGTGGTGTGTATAGAAGTGTATCACCCTGGTGTCCCTGTGTTTAGGTGATCAGACTGTGTGGTGTGTATAGAAGTGTATCACCCCGGTGTCCCTGTGTTTAGGAGATCAGACTGTGTGGTGTGTATATAAGTGTATCACCCTGGTGTCCCTGTGTGTAGGAGATCAGACTGTGTGGTGTGTATATAAGTGTATCACCCTGATGTCCCTGTGTTTAGGAGATCAGACTGTATGCTGTGTATATAAGTGTATCACCCTGGTGTCCCTGTGTTTAGGAGATCAGACTGTGTGGTGTATATATAAGTGTATCACCCTGGTGTCCCTGTGCTTAGGAGATCAGACTGTGTGGTGTGTATAGAAGTGTATCACCCTGGTGTGCCTGTGTTTAGGAGATCAGACTGTGTGGTGTGTATATAAGTGTATCACCCTGGTGTCCCTGTGTTTAGGAGATCAGACTGTGTGTGTGTGTGTGTATATCAGTGTATCACCCTGGTGTCCCTGTGTTTAGGAGATCAGACTGTGTGGTGTGTGTATATAAGTGTATCACCCCGGTGTCCCTGTGTTTAGGAGATCAGACTGTGTGATGTGTATAGAAGTGTATCACCCTGGTGTCCCTGTGTTTAGGAGATCAGACTGTGTGGTGTGTATAGAAGTGTATCACCCTGGTGTGCCTGTGTTTAGGCGATCAGACTGTGTGGTGTGTATATAAGTGTATCACCCTGGTGTCCCTGTGTTTAGGAGATCAGACTGTGTGGTGTGTATAGAAGTGTATCACCCTGGTGTCCCTGCATTTAGGAGATCAGACTGTGTGGTGTGTATATAAGTGTATCACCCTGGTGTCCCTGTGTGTAGGAGATCACACTGTGTGGTGTGTATATAAGTGTATCACCCTGGTGTCCCTGTGTTTAGGAGATTAAACTGTGTGGTGTGTATATAAGTGTGTCACCCTGGTGTCCTTGTGTTTAGGAGATCAGCTCCGAAGTAAACCTCACTCACTGTGTGCCTTGATTGATATCGTGTAAACACTCTGGGGTAATCCTCACTCACTGTGTGTCTTGAGTGACGTCATGTAAACACTCCGAGGTAAACCTCATTCACTGTGTGCCTTGATTCCTGTCATGTAAACACTCCGAGGTAAGCCGCACTCACTGTGTGCCTTGAGTGACGTTGTGTAAACACTCCGGGGTAAGCCTCACTCACTGTGTGCCTTGATTCCTGTCATGTAAACACTCCGAGGTAAGCCGCACTCACTGTGTGCCTTGAGTGACGTTGTGTAAACACTCCGGGGTAAACCTCACTCACTGTGTGCCTTGATTCACGTCATGTAAACACTCCGAGGTAAGCCTCACTCACTGTGTGCCTTGAGTGACGTTGTGTAAACACTCCGGGGTAAACCTCACTCACTGTGTGCCTTGAGTGACATCATGTAAACACTCCGAGGTAAGCCTCACTCACTGTGTGCCTTGAGTGACGTTGTGTAAACACTCCGGGGTAAACCTCACTCACTGTGTGCCTTGATTCACGTCATGTAAACACTCCGGGGTAAGCCTCACTCACTGTGTGCCTTGATTCCTGTCATGTAAACACTCCGAGGTAAGCCGCACTCACTGTGTGCCTTGATTCACATCATGTAAACACTCCGGGGGCTGCAAACAAGAAAGTTCCAAGGATGTCAATTAGGACATACAATATGGTGACAACATAAATGTAGATTATGAACATATTAATTTCCCCCAACCCTCAGCAACTCCTGTTGTTAGCTTTGTACAGATTGGGGATATTTAACCCTTTAACGACCCTTGATGTTCCTGGCACATAATGGGAACATTTGCTTTAAGGACCCATGATGTGCCAGGACCATCAAGGAATTCAGGGCTCCCCGCGAGGCTGCACGCCGTTTGGGGAACCCTGAACCCGGAAGAGACAAAAAAAAATGGTCTGTGATCCTTAAGTGACGGCCACACACCTGATCAGCTGTCCATAAGGGGTTAAGGATCCATGATGTGCTATGACCGTCATGGGAAAACTTGCGTTAAGGCCCCATGGTGGTCCTGGCATGTCATGGAATTCAGAGGTCCCCGCGTGGCTGCATGTCCTTTCCTTTGCTTAGTCTAATGTACAAGGTAAGAAGCAGATGAAATGTCACTGGTGTACACAAGTTTCCTGTACGTGTTATAGGACTGGAATGTGGGGCGGCTGGCTTTAAATTCTAACACTGACAGTGTGTGTCCACCATAAGCACTACAGAGATCATACAATGTATGGCTGTTAAGGACACAGCACTTTTTTTACATTTTCTCAATGAATTCTGGGATGGCAGAGCCCAGTGCAGTCGAGCTGCCATCCCAGAATGATATGATGTTCCAGGAGCATCACCTTAACGCACATCCACCGGGGATGGCCCTGACCGGTCACATATCCTTAATGTGTTAAAACACCTTAAAGGGGAACTACCACCCCACACAATGTTTACCTTCACTAAGTCCCCATCTGGTGACTAGCTGCTTAGTAGCGCTAGTCGCCAGAATAATTACCTTATTTAATAGATTTCTCCTCTCTTCCATGGGTGACAGACAGGATGGAGAACGGACATCTTGCCATTGTGATGTCCACGCGCCTGCGCTGTCAGTCCCAGTGCAGGCGCGCGGACGTCACAATGGCAAGATGTCTGTACTCTGTCCTGCCTGTCAGCCGGGGAGGAGAGCAGAAATCTATTAAATAAGGAAATTATTCTGGCGACTAGCGCTACTAAGCAGCTAGTCGCCAGATGGGGACTTAGTGAAGGTAAAGATTGTGTTGGGTGGTAGTTCCTCTTTAAGGACCGATGACGTGCCACAATCGTCACTAGTGTTCGTACCTTAAACCCTTAAGGACTGGCCGCACAGCGCGTGGCTGGCAGTAAGGACCACAGGACATTTTTTTTTTGCATTTGTACCAGGACCGTCACTGGTCCTTTAGTGCAGGATAGCAGTGACGGTGCAGGCAAGGCATTGGTCCTTAAGTGGTTAAAGACTGGTGACGGTCCTCACACATCAAGGCTTTGGTGATTACAGATGTCCCCCGGCATCGCTGTGATCACTAGGCGGGGAGAGTATGAAATGACCGATCCAAGACAGTAGTGGTCATTTCCAGCCCCTCTTTCCCAAGACAGTACAAGTGATTGCTTACATGCACCGGCTTTACCTCTATGCGGTCCTTAAGGGTAATCCTACCCCAGGACCACCAGATGTTAAGGGGTTAAAGACTACTGCCATGGAGCTGCATTGGCAAATGTATCTGTCCTAGTAGGCATCAATGTGTCAAAAAAAATGTTACAAATGCAACTTCAAGTTATTTGCACAATTAATAACCAATATTAAGGACTCATGAGAGAGATTAAACGCAAACTGACATAAAATGAGACTGTTAGAGACAAATATACCAAATACAGTACAAGAACAACAAGGAAATGCCGAACATACTAAAAGATTTACAGCATAAAAATTACCCACAGCCCAGGCAGTCTATTTCACTATAATGGAGCGTATGGCAGTTGCTATTAACCCTGTGAGAGACATAGCGGTACACAAGCAATGCATTGCACATGTTTCTGGCACTCGCAGGGTTAAAGAACTTCTAATAATTTCTGAATTTTTAGCAACATGTGGATACATACCTTACATTCCACAATATAGTAACAGACCTGATGCAAACCAACTGCTCTATTCACAGCAAATGAAAGTGTAAACTGAATTAACCCTTGAAAGCCTGAAGGGGAGTGAAATGAATTGCACACACACCTCTGGTCCATGAATAGTTATAGATTATAGGGGGAGATGTGCTAAAGTGTGATAAAGAGGCAATAACTTCTCCAGTGTGATAAACTCTCCAGTTCATATGATATTCTATGGGAGAGATTTAGTTATAGACTACAGGGGAGATGTACTAAGGTGTGATACAGAGGAGATAACTTCTCCAGTGAGATAAACTCTCCAGTTCCTATGATATTCTATGGGAGAGATTTAGTTATAGACTACAGGGGAGATGTACTAAGGTGTGATAAAGAGGAGATAACTTCTCCAGTGAGATAAACTCTCCAGTTCTTATGTGATCCTATGGGAGAGATTTAGTTATAGACTACAGGGGAGATGTACTAAGGTGTGATAAAGAGGAGATAACTTCTCCAGTGAGATAAACTCTCCAGTTCCTATGTTATTCTATGGGAGATCTCTTGTTATAGACTACAGGTGAGATGTACTAAGGTGTGATAAAGCGGAGATAACTTCTCCAATGAGATATACTTTCCAGTCCCTATGTTATTCTATGGGAGATCTTTAGTTATAGACTACAGGGGAGATGTACTAAGGTGTGATAAAGAGGAGATAACTTCTCCAGTGTGATAAACTCTCCAGTTCCTATGTTATTCTATGGGAGATCTTTAGTTATAGACTACAGGGGGAGATGAACTAAGGTGTAATAAAGAGGAGATAAATTCTCCAGTGTGATAAACTTTCCAGTTCCTATGTTATTATATGGGAGAGATTTAGTTATAGACTACAGGGGAGATGTACTAAGGTGTGATAAAGAGGAGATAACTTCTCCAGTGATATAAACTCTCCAGTTCCTATGTTATTCTATGGGAGAGATTTACTTATAGACTACAGGGGGGAGATGTACTAAGGTGTGATAAAGAGGAGATAACTTCTCCAGTGTGATAAACTCTCCAGTTCCTATGTTATTATATGGGAGAGATTTAGTTATAGACTACAGGGGGAGATGTACTAAGGTGTGATAAAGAGGAGATAACTTCTCCAGTGTGATAAACTCTCCAGTTCCTATGTTATTCTATGGGAGATCTTTAGTTATAGACTACAGGGGAGATGTACTAAGGTGTGATAAAGAGGAGATAACTTCTCCAGTGAGATAAACTCTCCAGTTCCTATGTTATTATATGGGAGAGATTTAGTTATAGACTAGAGGGGAGATGTACTAAGGTGTGATAAAGAGGAGATAACTTCTCCAGTGAGATAAACTCTCCAGTTCCCATGTTATTCTGTGGGAGATATTTAGTTATAGACTACAGGGGGGAGATGTACTAAGGTGTGATAAAGAGGAGATAACTTCTCCAGTGAGATAATCTCTCCAGTTCCTATGTTATTATATGGGAGATCTTTAGTTATAGACTACAGGGGAGATGTACTAAGGAGTGATAAAGAGGAAATAACTTCTCCAGTGAGATAAACTCTCCAGTTCCCATGTTATTCTATGGGAGATATTTAGTTATAGACTACAGGGGAGATGTACTAAGGTGTGATAAAGAGGAGATAACTTCTCCAGTGAGATAAACTCTCCAGTTCCTATGTTATTCTATGGGAGAGATTTAGTTATAGACTACAGGGGGAGATGTACTAAGGTGTGATAAAGAGGACATAACTTCTCCAATGAGATATACTCTCCACTCCCTATGTTATTCTATGGGAGATCTTTAGTTATAGACTACAGGGGGAGATGTACTAAGGTGTAATAAAGAGGCGATAAATTCTCCAGTGTGATAAACTCTCCAGTTCCTATGTTATTCTATGGGAGATCTCTTGTTATAGACTACAGGTGAGATGTACTAAGGTCTGATAAAGAGGAGATAACTTCTCCAGTGTGATAAACTCTCCAGTTCCTATGTTATTCTATGGGAGAGATTTACTTATAGACTACAGGGGGGAGATGTACTAAGGTGTGATAAAGAGGAGATAACTTCTCCTGTGTGATAAACTTTCCAGTTCCTATGTTATTATATGGGAGAGATTTAGTTATAGACTACAGGGGAGATGTACTAAGGTGTGATAAAGAGGAGATAACTTCTCCAGTGATATAAACTCTCCAGTTCCTATGTTATTCTATGGGAGAGATTTACTTATAGACTACAGGGGGGAGATGTACTAAGGTGTGATAAAGAGGAGATAACTTCTCCAGTGTGATAAACTCTCCAGTTCCTATGTTATTATATGGGAGAGATTTAGTTATAGACTACAGGGGGAGATGTACTAAGGTGTGATAAAGAGGAGATAACTTCTCCAGTGTGATAAACTCTCCAGTTCCTATGTTATTCTATGGGAGAGATTTAGTTATAGACTACAGGGGAGATGTACTAAGGTGTGATAAAGAGGAGATAACTTTTCCAGTGTGATAAACTCTCCAGTTCCTATGTTATTCTATGGGAGAGATTTAGTTATAGACTACAGGGGAGATGTACTAAGGTGTGATAAAGAGGAGATAACTTCTCCAGTGAGATAATCTCTCCAGTTCCTATGTTATTATATGGGAGATCTTTAGTTATAGACTACAGGGGAGATGTACTAAGGAGTGATAAAGAGGAGATAACTTCTCCAGTGAGATAAACTCTCCAGTTCCCATGTTATTCTATGGGAGATATTTAGTTATAGACTAGAGGGGGAGATGTACTAAGGTGTGATAAAGAGGAGAGAACTTCTCCAGTGTGATAATCTCTCCAGTTCCTATGTTATTCTATGGAGAGATTTAGTTATAGACTACAGGGGAGATGTACTAAGGTGTGATAAAGAGGAGATAACTTCTCCAGTGAGATAAACTCTCCAGTTCCTCTGTTATTCTATGGGAGAGATTTAGTTATAGACTACAGGGGAGATGTACTAAGATGTGATAAAGAGGAGATAACGTCTCCAGTGAGATAAACTCTCCAGTTCCCATGTTATTCTATGGGAGATCTTTAGTTATAGACTACAGGGGAGATGTACTAAGGTGTGATAAAGAGGAGATAATTTCTCCAGTGAGATAAACTCTCCAGTTCCTATGTTATTCTATGGGAGATCTTTAGTTATAGACTACAGGGGAGATGTACTAAGGTGTGATAAAGAGGAGATAACTTATCCAGTGTGATAAACTCTCCAGTTCCTATGTTATTCTATGGGAGAGATTTACTTATAGACTACAGGGGGGAGATGTACTAAGGTGTGATAAAGAGGAGATAACTTCTCCAGTGTGATAAACTCTCCAGTTCCTATGTTATTATATGGGAGAGATTTAGTTATAGACTACAGGGGGAGATGTACTAAGGTGTGATAAAGAGGAGATAACTTCTCCAGTGTGATAAACTCTCCAGTTCCTATGTTATTATATGGGAGATCTTTAGTTATAGACTACAGGGGGAGATGTACTAAGGTCTGATAAAGAGGAGATAACTTCTCCAGTGAGATAAACTCTCCAGTTCCTATGTTATTCTATGGGAGATCTTTAGTTATAGACTACAGGGGAGATGTACTAAGGTGTGATAAAGAGGAGATAACTTCTCCAGTGTGATAAACTCTCCAGTTCCTATGTTATTCTATGGGAGATCTTTAGTTATAGACTACAGGGGGGGATGTACTAAGGTGTGATAAAGAGGAGATAACTTCTCCAGTGAGATAAGCTCTCCAGTTCATATGTTATTCTATGGGAGAGATTTACTTATAGACTACAGGGGGGAGATGTACTAAGGTGTGATAAAGAGGAGATAACTTCTCCAGTGTGATAAACTCTCCAGTTCCTATGTTATTCTATGGGAGAGATTTAGTTATAGACTACAGGGGAGATGTACTAAGATGTGATAAAGAGGAGATAACTTCTCCAGTGAGATAAACTCTCCAGTTCCTATGTTATTCTATGGGAGATCTTTAGTTATAGACTACATGGGAGATGTACGAAGGTGTGATAAAGAGGAGATAACTTATCCAGTGTGATAAACTCTCCAGTTCCTATGTTATTGTATGGGAGAGATTTAGTTATAGACTACAGGGGGAGATGTACTAAGGTGTGATAAAGAGGAGATAATTTCTCCAGTGAGATAAACTCTCCAGTTCCTATGTTGTTCTATGGGAGAGATTTAGTTATAGACTACAGGGGAGATGTTCTAAGGTGTGATAAAGAGGAGATAACTTCTCCAGTGTGATAAACTCTCCAGTTCCTTTGTTATTCTATTGGATAGATTTAGTTATAGACTACAGGGGAGATGTACTAAGGTGTGATAAAGAGGAGATAACTTCTCCAGTGAGATAAACTCTCCAGTTCCTATGTTATTCTATGGGAGATCTTTAGTTATAGACTACAGGGGAGATGTACTAAGGTGTGATAAAGAGGAGATAACTTCTCCAGTGAGATAAGCTCTCCAGTTCATATGTTATTCTATGGGAGAGATTTACTTATAGACTACAGGGGGGAGATGTACTAAGGTGTGATAAAGAGGAGATAACTTCTCCAGTGTGATAAACTCTCCAGTTCCTATGTTATTATATGGGAGAGATTTAGTTATAGACTGCAGGGGGAGATGTACTAAGGTGTGATAAAGAGGAGATAACTTCTCCAGTGAGATAAACTCTCCAGTTCCTATGTTATTATATGGGAGATGACCATCATTTCCCCAATGAGATAATTCTCGTTTTCCTATGTTATTCTATGGTGTTCTCTCAAGCTGGAGAAATGTTAGTACATAAATCCCATAGAATAACATTCGAACTGAAGATTTTTTCTCACTGGAGAAGTTATCTAATTTTTTATCACCTTTTTAACGCACATTAGTGCCAAACCCATAGTTCTTATTTGTTTAATGGTTTCTATGTCTTGTTTGAATCATATTCCAAGTTAATTAAGTCAACTTTCCCAAAAGGAGCCACAACATAATCCCAATGTATTTAGCGCGCAGAGCAGGGAGGGGTTGGGGCTATCTGTCAATGTCAGTGCAAGAGCCCAATACATCATTGTCATTGATTTGTGAAGGAGCTGCTTCTAGGTTACCTAAAGCATTGAGACAAGTGGGAGGATGAGAAAAAGGGCATTTATGGGGGGTCCCAGAGAATGTCCACTGTAGGGGTTACTTTAATGCCTTCTTGTAAATTTGGGGGTTGACCCATTTTGACAACAAGATCCATCATACTTTATTAATAAAAGGTGTATAACCATCCAAAGATGCCCCTGCAGTGAGCGATTGTTACTAATCGTGATATCTTAAGACAGCTCATAGACAAAGATAAATACACAGCAACGGGGATAAGGAATTGCAGAGGTTCCCACACTACCCTGGAGAAGTGTGTGTAACCCTTTGAGTGAAGGAGGGGGGATACACGCTTTCCTACTCAATGTGTTGGATTTCCATCTGGCATTCAAAGGGTTAATCTTTTTAGTGATTCCAGAAAAATCTGAGCAAGCAAGTTAGACACACAAAAATGTGTGTCTATATATATATATATATATGTATATACACATATATTATATGTGTGTGTATGCATACAGTATATGTGTGTGTGTGTGTGTGTGTGTGTGTGCATGTATATATACACATACATACAGTATATGTGTGTGTGTACATATATATATATATATATATATATATATGTGTGTGTATATCTATCTATCTATCTATTTATATATATATCCTCTTATATCCAAGAAAGAATGCACTCACAGGACTTCTTATTAGTTAATTTTCTGTTGAAGTTTATTCCATCAACGTTTCGGCCCTGCTCCGGGCCTTTGTCAAGATGCCCGGAGCAGGGCCGAAACGTTGATGGAATAAACTTCAACAGAAAATTAACTAATAAGAAGTCCTGTGAGTGCATTCTTTCTTGGATATAAGAGGATACATATTTATTTTCATGAATTGTCACCCAGGGAGATTGTCATTTCAATAAGGAGAGTGCACTGCGTGGAAATTTTGGTTTATATATATATATATATATATATATATATATATATATATATATATATAAATCACACAGGGATTTGGAGCACACTCACTATCCAGCCGGCCCACCACTATCCAAAATACAAAATGGTTGCCACTTGCTCCTACACCAGTCTAATACTCACATGCCCCACTCACACAGCACCAAACACACACACACAGCACCAAACACATACACAGCACCAAACACACATACACTCACACAGCACCAACATGGAACATGTAATTGTGCTAATCTTACCACTAATAAGGATGCCATTGGTCTGCCTGGTGCACAGATCATGTATTGTGTTGGCCCATGCTCATGGTCTTTTGGGAACATTTAACTTTTGGAAGCTGCTTCTTAGTTTGCTCAGGGACCAGATGAATTATAAAATGGCCCCAAATAATTTGTGAAAATCATCCTAATCCACATCCCATTCCGACAGCCTGTCACACACACACACACATTTTATTTCCACTTTCCTTTCCCTCGATTATACAAACAAAACCCAACGGTTATATTCAATACAAGGAGAAATCTGATTTCCATTTGGAATCAAGAAGGACACAAGACACAAGTCTTTTTTCAACCTGAACTACTATATAACTATGTATATATAATGTAAACCAATCAAATATTCAATCCTCGGATCACTGTAACAGTTAGTCATCCAATTGCTAAAGCTGCAAATATTGTAAAAATTTCACAATAAAAGTTGCATTGAGGTCCCTTATTTTCACAAAGAAAGTATCAGAGACATTTGTATAATGTGATCCTGAGTAAAACTGCCCATGTTCCCGTCTGTATTACACTATCGTATACAGATGTGGCTCTACTTTTTGTCCATGATTTCCTTTAAGTGACGTGTTTTCAGATATGAAACATCAACTGAAATCCATTCCTAAAGAAAACACTTGTTATTGGACTGAGCTGTGCAGGGAGTCTTTCATATGCACAGAATCCTGTAGAATGTGATCATTGTTAGGGACTCTTTCACATGGGGAACCTGCCTGCTACATTCCTGGGATCTAATAGACTCAACACAATGGGGTGGAGTTGAAATGCGATGGCCAATAGTCAGTACTCCGTGCTAGTGATCAATCCAAACTAGCATCCCCACGCCAACTTGGTAAAACCCATTTAGATATGAGAGCCAGCTTCCCCTTTCCAGGGTCAGGTGGGAGAATGCCCCATGCCAGTCACTGCTGAGTGGAAACTATGTTCCTGTAACACAGCAAAGGTCAGACAAGGGTCGGATACCAACCCAGACCCCATAGAGGAGTCACATTACTGACTGACAAGGAGCATAACTGACCTCCCTGTGCAACATATAACATGTAAAACAACACGTTACAGACAGGCCTATCCGACAGCAAATAATGATCTAACCAAAGTCTACTGAGATACACTAACATCACAAAACTGATACTGTCACACCTGTACAAGTATAATTACACACAGGAAAGGAAAGAGAGAGACAGAGAGAGGGGGGGAGGAAGAGAGAGGGAGAGGGAGAGAGAGGAAGAGCGAGAGAAAGAGAGGGAGGGGGGGAAGAGCGAGAGAAAGAGAGGGAGAGAGGGGGGGAGGAAGAGAGAGAGAAAGAGAGGGAGAGGGGGGGAGAAGAGAGAGAGAAAGAGAGAGAGGGGGGAAGAGTTTGAGAAAGAGAGGGAGAGAGAGAGAGGGGGGAAGGAAGAGAGAGAGAAAGAGAGAGAGGGGGAAGGAAGAGAGAGAGAAAGAGAGGGAGAGAGAGAGAGGGGGGAAGGAAGAGAGAGAGAAAGAGAGGGAAAGAGAGAGAGGGGGGAGGAAGAGAGAGAGAAAGAGAGAGGGAGAGAGAGAGGAAGAAAGAGAGAGAGGTAGGGAGAGAGACAGAGAGTAAGGAAGGAAGAGAGAGTGGAAGGAACAGAGAGAGAGGAAGGGACAGAGAGAGGAAGGAAGAGAGAGAGGAATTAACAGAGAGAGAAAGGAAGAGAGAGAGGAAGGAAGAGAGAGAAAGTTAGAGAGAGGGGAAGGGAGAGAGAGAGGGTTCCAGTCACTCCCTGCCCCAGTTCTTTCCACTCTCCACCCATTTTAAGGGCAAACCCCACATCCCAGTCTTGTCCACCCCAGTCAGGTCCCACCTATTCTATGACGCAGATCATGTCATTTGGACGCCTTAGAGGACCTCTGTAAGCTTGGCACAAGAAGTTTCCAAGGTAGGCTCTGATGTGAGTACAGGTCGGTGACCCAGCACTTAAAGGGTTAAAGTGGGAGGGCTGTTTATGCTGAGCTCCACTGTAATAACAGATGCACCCCGCCGCCCTGCCCAGTTTTAGTAACACTATTAACCTTTTGAATGCCAGATGGATACACAACGCACTACAAAGCTTTGCCATGTGTTGCATACTCCCTCTAGCACTGAAAGGGTATACTTAATATTAGGTCAATCACTGTGGGGATCTCGCAGGCCTGGAAAGTGAACTGCAGGACTTCAGGCATACAAACATAGAATCTGATGGCAGATAAGAACCATCCGGCCCATCTAGTCTGCCTATCTTCCTACTGTAAAAACCTTTTTTGGTCCTTGAGGTTTTTACAGTAGTCTTGCAGTTTAAAGGGATAGTAATACTTCGTTTTAACTTTATTTTATTTTGTAGGCATTAAAAAAACATGAAGAATGATATAAGTCTTATCTCTCAAACCTTTATGGTTTAAGAGATATTCACAAGCAAAGTTTCCCCCTCCTGTCCCTTTTACTGATGTAACACTTTTCAGCCAGATCAGAAGGGAGGTGCCCAGGTAGACTGCAGAGACAATCTTCAATTAAGATAAGGGAAAAACCTGAAAAACTTGTCAAGGGGGGCAGGGCTTTCATTGTTTTCATAGGAAGAAGAGTGTCCCCTTCTGTTATCTGTCTGGTCTATGGACTGGATTGCACATCTGAGGAGAGATGGCTTACACTAGGTAAAAGGGGCGGGAGGGGAAACTTTGCTTGTGAATATCTCTCAAACCATAAAGGTTTGAGAGATAAGACTTATATCATTCTTCATGTTTTTTTAATGCCTACAAAATAAAATAAAGTTAAAACGAAGTATTACTATCCCTTTGATCTCTTCCTGCCAGAGCCCTGCAGGTCTCCGTTATGCTCCTCTGTTGGTCCAAACAGGTGCTCCCACAGATTTTCAGAAGAAGACATGATCCTGGTGATAGTTGATGTTTAACCCTTTGGCTACCATAAAGGGTTAACTCTTTGCGCAACAGAAGGGTGTGAAACTCGTTGCTTTGCAATGTGTTGGGTGCCCTTCTGATACTCATAGGGTTAAGGAGAGAAAAAAAAAATAACGGTAGAAAAGGCAAACGCTTACAATAACCCTTTGTGCGCTGCACATCCCTCCTGCACACAAAGGGTTAATGAACCTAACATGCACACTTTTGAGGCATGATAGATTTTGCCTGTATCACAGGTGGCAGCTGGTATAACCTTAGGCTTATTAACTCAGCCAGCAAGTGCAATTCCCTCCTATCATCCCAATTCCATTAGACAGAGCAGCAATAAAACAGCAAAATTAAAGCCAAATTGACTATGTGGCAAAACGCACCATAAATTGTGGTTATTGTGACCGGCGCTCCAACATTATCAGACTGTCTATTCATCTTTATGCCTTTGATTAAAACATCTCGGCTAATTCCATTTCAAAGCTGCAGTTTATTTATGCATAATCAAATTAATTACATTTTGAGAGATCTTTAACTCGTTTATCCATTTGTATTGGCCACACATAAACGCTTCACTAGTGCTTTCTGTACAAGCCGCAGCTCATAACAGAGTCCATTCCCAGGCACCTGATACTGAGAGGGAAGTGCGGACAGAGCCACGTCTACTGCAATTCTGGAGCAAACCAACTGATCCATAGGGGACAGATATTTGCCCCCACCCCCAATATTTTAAATTTGGTGAACATTGCATAATACACCTTTTTATGTTAAAGGGGCAGTAAACTTTTTTTATGAAAAAATATGTAATGTAGGGATTTTCTTATTGAGTAAAATAAGGGTACTCCCACTGCGGAGAGACTTATATTTCCAGAGTTATTACAGTTTAAACCCATGTTTTTTTACATTAGCAGTGCCCTCTAGTGGTCAAATTCTAATCAGATTTCCTGTTTAGTTCTAATGGAGAGGAAAGTCAGGAAAGTCAGAGACATACAGTTCTCCATAGAATGCGATAGACACTGCTGAGTCACTTCCTGTCAGTTAGAACGATCAGGAAGTAAACACAGTAAAGTCACTTCCTGTCAGTTAGAACTATCAGGAAGTAAACACAGTAAAGTCACTTCCTGTCAGTCAGAACTATCAGGAAGTAAACACAGTAAAGTCACTTCCTGTCAGTTAGAACTATCAGGAAGTAAACACAGTAAAGTCACTTCCTGTCAGAACTATCAGGAAGTAAACACAGTAAATTCACTTCCTGATTATTTGAACTGTTACACATTTTGAATAAAACATCTGACAGCGGTGGGAGTGACCTTGTTTTATTCAGCAGGAAAAGCTGTATAAAATTTGTGTTTTCATAAAAAAAAAGTATACTGCTCCTTTAAAGGGGAACTATCACCCCTATACAAGTTTGTCTCAGTGTGATCTTCATATAGCGATAACTTGTAATCGATTTTTTATTTTTATAAAATGCGTGCTATGGTGCAATTTACATTTTTAAAAAGGAGCCTGGGCCTTACATCAGGGCACACTGAGGGTACATCTCTGTACCATAGCCTGTCAATCTTCGTCTGTTCCCTCCAAGTAGGGTTGCCACCCAGCCGGTATTTTACCGGCAGGCCGGTAAAAAATTGGCTCCTGTCCAATGTTAAGTCTATGGAGGGAATGCCATGGCCGGTATTTTTTTGTAGAAAAGGTGGCAACCCTACCTCCAAGTATTGTCACATCCCAGCTTACATGGAGAAATCCTCCGACATCAGAGAAGGGTGGAACGCAACAATATTTATGGAGGGAAGAGAAGAAGATTGATAGGCTGAGATCAGAGCTCTAACCACAGTCTCTCCTGAAGTTAGGCCCCGGCTCATTTTTAAAAATGTAAATTTTGCCATATCATGTATTCTATAGCAAAAAAACAAAAACCTATTGCAGGCTATCACTATATGAAGTTCACATTGAGGCAAACTAATATAGGGGTGATAGTTACCCTTTAAGCAATTGTTTCCATATCCTTTAACCCCTTAAAGGGATAGTAATACTTCGTTTTAACTTTATTTTATTTTGTAGGCATTAAAAAACCATGAAGAGTGATATAAGTCTTATCTCTCAAACCTTTATGGTTTAAGAGATATTCACAAGCAAAGTTTCCCCTCCCGCCCCTTTTACCTAGTGTAAGCCATCTCTTCTCAGATGTGGAATCCAGTCCATAGACCAGACAGATAACAGAAGGGAACAATCTTCTTCCTATGAGAACAATGAAAGCCCTGCCCCCCTTGACAAGTTTTTCAGGTTTTTCCCTTATCTTAATTGAAGATTGTCCCTCTCTGCAGTCTACCTGGGCACCTCCCTTCTGATCTGGCTGAGCAGGGTTACATCAGTAAAAGGGGCGGGAGGGGGATACTTTATCATTGAATTACTCTTGTACTACAACTCTGACAGAATTGATATAACACTCTCCAAAGTCCAAATACTATGATGATTAATTAGAGCTGTTTTTATTATGAAACATTACTATCCCTTTAACGTCTAAGGTCCTGAGAACTAACCTTCTTTTAACCCCTTAAGGACAAGCCGCGCACGCACTTTGCGGTCACCTAAGGACCACAGAGCTTTTTTTTTTTTTTTTTTTTTTGCACGATCCAATTCCAGACTCCCCGAACGGTGTGCAGCCGCCTGGGGAGCACGGAATTCCATGATGGCCCAGGACCGTCATGGGTCCTTAAAGGTATAATAATACTTAATTATTACTAATCCCTATAGTAAAGTCCTATTAGAAATAAATGTATTGCCCCCAGTGTCATCTCTCAGACCTCAGGACTTCCTGAGGAAGGCCAGCACTCTCTGGCCAAAACGTTGATCTGAATAAATTTATCCTATTCTCTTCATCTACACTTGAAGTCCTGTGAGTGCTTGATACCTTCATGCATGCATATATATATATATATATATATATATTTTTTTTTTTTTTTTTTTTTTTTTCCATCATTCTCTGCCCTATTAAAAAAAGGGGTTACTTGTTTTGAACCCTTTGACCCTTTGAGTGCCAAAGGGGTGCGCAACACATTGCACTCAAAGGATTAAGGACCAGAAGTAAATGAAACTCTTTTTAAAATGCCTTCCTCTACCCCATAAAGGGTTAAAGGGTTAGTAATACCTTGAAACCATCACAGCTCCGGTTGATCCTCCTATAAACAGGATCAAGTAGCTCTTTATTTTAATGTGCTGCGTGTTGTAGTTCAATAGAAATTCTCTGGTAAAGCATCCCCCTGTCTCCCTTTTCTCCTGCGTCACGCTGCCTCTCTCAGTCGGCCGGATGGAGCGCAGAGAGGGACAATCATCACTGAGCATGAGGAAAATCCTGCTCTCCTTCCTCAAGACGGGCCGGGTTTTCCTTATACTCAGTGTATGAAGATTGTCCCTCACTGCGCACTCTCTGGTCCCATGACCGGATTCCATATCTAAGGGGGAGGCGGCTTGCAGGCTGTAAAAGGGACAGGAGGAGGATCCTTTACCTGTGAATTTCTATTGAACGACAGCACGGACCATATTAAAATAAAGCGTTTCATGACCGTCTTTATAGGAAGATCAATCAGAGCTGCTTTGGTTTAAAGACGTTAATATCCCTTTAAGTATAATTGTCCCTTTAACCCAACTGAGTGCCAGAGAGGTATCCAAAGCAAAGCGTTGGATACCTCTCTGGCACTCAAAGGGTTAAAGTACATATTTCAAGTGCCAAACATGAACCTGTGTCTACAGATTGGATGTCAGTGTTGGGCTATATAAGAAATAGGATGAAACGTCACACTTGGCAGCACAGATCGAATACCCTGATAATTAAGCTTCCTATAAGGGACCCCATGTTCAGTCTTTCATTTTCCTAAGCACTTGCCACCCTGTTTTGTCCAAACCCTTACATTGTAAAGCTCTGCGTAAACTGGTGGCGCTATATCAAGAAACATATCCATTCAATTAAAACTAATCAGAAGGCAGACTATTTTATGTCTGTGAATGCGTGTGTGTGTGGGGGGGAGATCTCGGCAAATCAAAGAGACACGGGTTACGATTGAGTGATGTAAAGATCAGAGCTCGGTAGGAGAATAAACAATGAGATGAACCAAGAATAATCATACAACACGCTCCCGACAAACAATAACACCGTGTACAACATGATGTCAATCAGAGGGAAATAAATTGGCTGAAAGAACAAGATTTGCCGGAAAAAAAATCCTAAAAAAATTGAGAAGAAAAAAAAAAGCAAACTGATGAAAGGTGAGTATGTCGATGAGGCTGGAAATCAGGGCCGTTTTAAAGGAACACCTACAAATGATCTGGTTTTTATGTACACTTAACCCTTTAAACCCTTAAGGACCAGCTGTGCGGCCAGCACTTAAAGGAGCAGTAAACTGTTTTTTCTGAAAACACATGTTTTACAGAGCATTTCCCGCTGAATAAAACAAGGTCACTCCAATCGCTGTCAGATGTTTTATTGAAAATTTATAGCAGTTTAAATAATCAGGAAGTGACTTTACTGTGTTTACTTCCTGGAAGTTCTAATTGACAGGAAGTGAATTTACTGTGATTACTTCCTGATAGATCTAACTGACAGGAAGTGACAGGCAATTTCTATCACATTCTATGGAGAACTGTATATCTCTGACTTTTCTGACTTTCCTCTCCATTAGAATCTAACAGGAAATCTAATTAGAATTTGACCACTAGAGGGCACTGCTAATGTAAAAAAAACATGGGTTTAAACCGTAATAACTCTGGAAATATAAATCTCTCAGCAGTGGGAGTACTCTTATTTTACTCAATAGGAAAATCCCTACAATATATTTTTTTTTTCATAAAAAAAGATTACTGCTCCTTTAAGATTCAGGGCTCCCCAAACAGCGTGCAGCCGTGAGGGGAGCACTGAATTCAGTGATGTACCAGGACCATCACTGGTCACTTAGGGAAGTTTTCCCATGGTGGTCCTGGCACCTCATGGGTTATTAAGGGTCAAAAGGGTGAGCAAAGCATTGCTAGCACTTGTTTACAGAAGCCAAAAATCTAGCATTACGCGTGAGCTGACGCAGCAGGCATTTTTAGCTTTTTTCAGGCTTCCCAACTCCCATTATCATAGAGATCTTGATAGGTATCTCATAAGTAATAGTGCTGTATTGTCTGTAAATTGGCCAATATGCCATAATAGCCTTTCTGAATACAAGGGCAGTGAGTACTAATGTCAATAAATAATCTACCTTACTTCTTGTCTCATTATAAACAGTAGAAACAAACGAAATGGAACAGCCCATGCATGCATTAACCCTTTGAGTGCCAGAAGGGTATGCAATGCATTGCAAAGCGGGGTACGCACTCAAAGGGTTAAAGTGGGTCGATCATCAATAATCACTTCCTTTCCAAATGAGCTCCCCCATCATCATATTAACTAAAATAGCAATGCTAACATCTGTGATTTCTTTATATATTCTTGTAAACCCTTCTGCCCGACAGAAAGAGGGGAGAGCGAGGCCATGTTGGAGACGTGCTTCTGAGAGGCTGCACCCTCCATTACTGTACGTCTGTCATAGCTGAAATGACTGCCCCTTTCTCAATTCATGCCGTAAGGTTCGCCCGGCAGAAGGAGGGGTTACCAGTAGCCTTGCGGTACACCTTGTACCGCAGGAAGCATGATTGCTTTGTCACCAGGTACATAAATATCTAAAACTAGTTGAAGAGCCTGTTACACGGGCCACAGTGCCACTGCCAGCTGGTCACGGGGTAGTCATGCGCAGTAGAGACTGCCCGCGCCGTGGCTGATACAGAGCTTCTTTATCAGCCATGGCACGGGCAGTCTCTACTGTGCATGACTGCAGCACGCGCTTCAGTCTCTACTGCACATGACTGCATCTTTACACGTTTTAGCGAATTATTATATAGGATATCTCATATTGTAGACTTAAAAAAAAACACAAGGTTATAATGTTGACTTTAATAGAAGAATCCATTTAGATCAAGTTATCTTGGGGTGAAAGATCCCCTTTAAAAAAGTGAGTTTAGGATTATATTATGGGGATTTGTAGTCAAATAAATATTGTTTACAGATGCTAGCTATAAGTACGTGATTTAACCCTTTGAGTGCCGGAGAAATTTACAGTGCATTGGAAAGGGTACCTCTCTGACAAGCAAAGCATCAGAAGTATTTCAACCAATTAGTTCTTTAGGTGCTACTTTCCTTTAACAACAGAGCAAAGTGGGGTCATTAACTTCTGATTCTCCAGCCACTGGGAACGACAGTTTCCATCATCCCCCCATTAGCTGTTGATTGGTTGGGTAATGATGGGACTTGAAATAAACAACAGCTGTAGAGCCAAAGGTTGCCTACTCCTGCAATACATTGTAATATTGCTGTAGTGCGTACGGGAAGACAGTCTCCACCAGCATACACCTTTAACCTCTTAATGACCAAAGGGCTGTGTAAATGCATTGTGAAGCAATGAGTTACACACCCCTCTGCTCCTTAAGGGGTTAATGGCAGCAAGCCCTGCACTCCGGTCCCAGTGCACTTTCAGGGAAATAGCATTGACCCTTTCAGTGCCAGGGCACTCAAAGGGTTAATCACACCATTTCCTCTGCGCCATGTTTCATGCATTCACCTAAAATATATGCAGCCGAAAAGACCACTCCAAAACACCCAAAGACTGAGCCTCTGTCCTCCTCCTGGTGCAAAACAGCCATGTCTTATGCATGGGCTATTGGTTTAAAGGGATAGTAATACTTGAAATGTAAAAGAAAATATGTTGTAGTGTTTGTCACCCTCAGTAAAAGGTACTCCCACTGTTGAAAGGTGTTTTATTCAAAAGTTATTAAAGCTCAAAGTTGCATTTTTTAGGTGCAATATCACAGTGGCCTGAAATTGTACAGTGGTGCTGTTGCTACACCATCCTATGGAGATTCATGGTGTAGAAACAGCGCCACTGTACAATTTCAGGCCACTGTGATATTGCACCTAAAAAATTCAACTTTGAACTGTAATAACTTTTGAATAAAACACCTTTCAGCAGTGGGCGTTCCCTTGTTTTACTCAGGGTGATAAACTGTACGACATATTTTTTTTTTACATTTTAAGTATTACTATCCCTTTAAGTAAAGACAAGCAATGTAATTATGGGTTAACTCAGGCCACAGCTTTATTTAACATTACATAAACACCATGTTTTAAAGGGATAGTATTTGGACTTTGGAGAGTGTTATTTCAGTTGTGTCAGAGTTGTAGTTCAAGAGTAATTCAATGACAAAGTATCCCCCTTCCGCCCCTTTTACTGATGTAACACTGCTCAGCCAGATCAGAAGGGAGGTGCCCAGGTAGACTGCAGAGAGGGACAATCTTCAATTAAGATAAGGGAAAAACCTGAAAAACTTGTCAAGGGGGGCAGGGCTTTCATTGTTCTCATAGGAAGAAGATTGTCCCCTGCTGTTAACTGTCTGGTCTATGGACTGGATTCCACATCTGAGAAGAGATGGTTTACACTAGGTAAAAGGGGCGGGAGGGGAAACTTTACTTGTGAATATCTCTTAAACCATAAAGGTTTGAAGAGATAAGACTTATATCGTTCTTCATGTTTTCTTAATGCCTACAAAATAAAATAAAGTTAAAATGAAGTATTATTATCCCTTTAATCCAAACTTTAAGCTCTTGCCAATAACCAAACTTAGTAGGCCAAAAACCTGCATACTCCCTTTTTGAGTCTTAGGCTCACCCCAATCTCTTTCTACCTTACCGCACCCCATTATCTGGTCACTGCAGCTCAATGGGGCCGGTGTCTAAACCCGCGACACAGTCCAGGTGTCATTGTCCCTAGGCCGCTGGCCTACCATCTCCTATAACCATATCCAACTTAATGGCCTTATACACATTTGCAAGGGCCCAAAGCACCCACCAAGCTGTGACAAACAATAAAACAAACCAACCCAAATAGTCCCATTCCCATAAAAATCTGAAAAAACAATCCCCATAAAATTACCAATCTAGGGACGGACGCTGTTCAATCCCACATGTAAAAGTAAGTGCCCCTGCACTTACCTATATAACTTCTTACTCTCCTTCTTGCCTCACTTCCTGTACCCATCTCCCACCTTTACTTACACCCCCAGCCCAGACCTGTCTCCCCTTCCTGTTTTCATGGGGGGTTCTTTACGTGGAGGATTTGGCTGATAAGTTGTTTTGCATGAGTTGTAAATCGGTCTAAAAACCAAGGGGTTAAACTTTTTTTGTGTGCTTGTTACTTGTAGGCTAATGTATCATGGAATATTGCAAGGAATATGGGTGGAGTCATGGGAGAAGTGGGGGTGTGGCCATGGGTGGAGCTAAGGGGGCCTTGCGAAGGGGCACCTGAAATGTAAATCCGACCCCCGAAACCAAGTAACAGTTCCTAAGATATCTGACTGAAGGATAGTGAGACAATGTAACACTACCCCTACAGTAGAAATGATGTCTTCCAGTCTATTTATAACAGCACACAGAGAGCTCAGTTCTATTGTATTACATTACACAGGACCTTCAGTTCTGCAGGGATAGTGTTCCATTGTCTCACATTACACAGGACATTCAGAACTGCAGGGATAGTGTTCCATTGTATCACATTACCCAGGACATTCAGTACTGCAGGGATAGTGTTCCATTGTATCACATTACACAGAGCATTCAGTGCTGCAGGGAGAGTGTAACATTGTATCACATTACACCTGACACTCAGTACTGCAGGGGTAGTGTAACATTGTCTCACATTACACAGGACATTCAGTACTGCAGGGATAGTGTTCCATTGTATCACATTACATAGAGCATTCAGGGCTGCAGGGATAGTGTAACATTGTATTACGTCACACAGAACATTCAGTGCTGCAGGGATAGTGTAACACTGTATTACATCACACAGAGCATTCAGTGCTGCAGGGTGAGTGTAACATTGTATTACATTACATAGAGCATTCGGTGCTGCACAGAGAGTGTAACATTGTATTACATCACAAAAAACATTCAGTGCTGCCGGGTCAGTGTAACATTGTATTACATCACACAGAACATTCAGTGCTGCCGGGTCAGTGTAACATTGTATTACATCACACAGAGCATTCAGTGCTGCAGGGTGAGTGTAACATTGTATTACATCACACAGAGCATTCAGTGCTGCTGGGAGAGTGTAACATTGTATTACATCACACAGAACATTCAGTGCTTCCGGGTCAGTGTAAAATTGAATTACATCACACAGAACATTCAGTGCTGCCGGGTCAGTGTAACATTGTATTACATCACACAGAACATTCAGTGCTGCCGGGTCAGTGTAACATTGTATTAAATCACACAGAGCATTCAGTGCTGCTGGGATAGTGTAACATTGTATTACATCACACAGAACATTCAGCGCTGCCGGGTCAGTGTAACATTGTATTACATCACACAGAACATTCAGTGCTGCCAGGTCAGTGTAACATTGTATTACATCACACAGAGCATTCATTGCTGCAGGGTGAGTGTAACATTGTATTACACCACACAGAGCATTCAGTGCTGCAGGGAGACTGTAACATTGTATTACATCACACAGAGCATTCAGTGCTGCAGGGAGACTGTAACATTGTATTACATCACACAGAGCATCAGTGCTGGAGGGATAGTGTAACATTGTATTACATCACACAGAGCATTCAGTGCTACCGGGTCAGTGTAACATTGTATTACATCACACAGATTCAGTACTGCAGGGATAGTGTAACATTGTATTACATCACACAGATTCAGTACTGCAGGGATAGTGAAACACTGCATTACATCACACAGATCATTCAGTACTCTAGGGATAGTGTAACATTGTATTACATCACAAAGAGCATTCAGTACTGTAGGGATAGTGTAACATTGTATCACATCACACAGAACATTCAGTACTGCAGGGATAGTGTAACATTGTATTACATCACACAGAGCATTCAGTACTGCAGGGATAGTGTAACATTGTATTACATCACACAGAGCATTCAGTACTGCAGGGATAGTGTAACATTGTATTACATCACACAGAACATTCAGTGCTGCAGGGATAGTGTAACATTGTATTACATCACACAGAGCATTCAGTACTGCAGGGATAGTGTAACATTGTATTACATCACACAGAGCATTCAGTGCTGCAGGGATATTGTAACATTGTACTGTCACTTTAACCCCTTGAATGCTTTGCAGTGTTTTGGAGACCTCACTAACCTTTAAAAGGTTAGATGCCCCTTTTAATTCAGTCCCCTATTGTGCACTTCGTTTACCCAGAAATTATTGCAGGTTTTTCCGCTGCTCATTTGGCCTTTTGCCTCATTTATTATCTAGTTCCAGGTTTTCATGCTAAACTATTAGTGTGAAAGATACGAAGATGAAATCTAATGGGAGGTTTAGTGGTAACAGTATTTGTCAGTGCACTATGTGAAGATCTGCGGGGAAGTGTTTCCCACGAATAAACAAATTCACTTCTGCATTCCCTAAAGCCAGGAATTCATTCAAACCACATCCCCACAAACACATTAACACCAACATTTATCTACTGTCAGAGTGAGAAAGAAATGACCCAGTCTCACTCACTGTAGCATCAACACATCGGGGGAGATTCACTAAGCGGTGATAAAGAGGTGATAAAGGCCCGGATTCATCAAACTGCATGAAGAACAGTGTATCAAATACACTGCTCTTCGTCGCGATAATTGATGGATACCTTCGGGTATTCATTATTGATTTTGCGTGTAAATTGGTCAGTCATGGGGAAAAACACATGTATACGCATACGCAAAAATGTGTATGTTTGTGTTCTCTCCATGCATTCAAATGGGATCCGCCAGCTTGAAGCTAACGGATCACCTTTCCGGATCTATATGGCCATGTTTACTGAAGAATCAGCAATGGCCAGGTACAATCCGAAAGTTGTTGAATGTGCGAATGGTTAATACGCAGAGAAATCCTCTGATTTTCCAACATATGGATATATTCGCACCTTGATGAATCCAGGCCAAAGTGGTGATAAAGTAGAGATGACTTCTCCAGTGATATCACTTCTCCAGTTCCTATCTTATTCTATAGAGCCTATTCACTAAGATCTCCAAACCTGTAGAAATCTTAGTACATTGGCTTCATAGAATAACAGAGGAACTGGAGAAGTGATAAACTGGAGAAATCATCTCTACTTTATCACCTCTTTATCACCTCTTTATCACACCCTATTGCATCCCCCCCTTTGAGTTCTTCTCTAGCACCGAAAAGGTTAGTAAGAATGGTAAGTGCTTTTGTTACCCCTAGTAATTATATAGATACACCTGACTGCTGTGTGATGGACTCCTACCTAGGTAAGTGATTTTGTTACCCCTAGTAATTATATAGATACACCTGACTGCTGTGTGATGGACTCCTACCTAGGTAAGTGCTTCTGTTACACACAGTAATTATATAGATACACCTGACTGCTGTATGATGGACTCATACCTAGGTAAGTACTTCTGTTACACACAGTAATTATATAGATACACCTGACTGCTATATGATGGACTCCTACCTACGTAAGTGCTTTTGTTACCCCTAGTAATTATATAGATACGCCTGACTGCTGTATGATGGACTCCTACCTAGGTAAGTGCTTCTGTTACACGCAGTAATTATATAGATACACCTGACTGCTGTATGAAGGACTCCTACCTAGGTAAGTGCTTCTGTTACACACAGTAATTATATAGATACACCTGACTGCTGTATGATGGACTCCTACCTAGGAAAGTGCTTCTGTTACACACACTAATTATATACATACACCTGACTGCTGTATGATGGACTCCTACCTAGGTAAGTGCTTCTGTTACACACAGTAATTATATAGGTACACCTGACTGCTGTATGATGGACTCCTACCTAGGTAAGTGCTTCTGTTACACACAGTAATTATATAGATATACCTGACTGCTGTATGATGGACTCCTACCTACATAAGTGCTTTTGTTACCCCTAGTAATTATATAGATACACCTGACTGCTGTATGATGGACTCCTACCTAGGTAAGTGCTTCTGTTACACGCAGTAATTATATAGATACACCTGACTGCTGTATGAAGGACTCCTACCTAGGTAAGTGCTTCTGTTACACACAGTAATTATATAGATACACCTGACTGCTGTATGATGGACTCCTACCTAGGAAAGTGCTTCTGTTACACACACTAATTATATACATACACCTGACTGCTGTATGATGGACTCCTACCTAGGTAAGTGCTTCTGTTACACACAGTAATTATATAGATACACCTGACTGCCTTATGATGGACTTCTATCTAGGTAAGTGCTTCTGTTACACACAGTAATTATATAGATACACCTGACTGCCGTGTGATGGACTCCTACCTAGGTAAGTGCTTCTGTTACACACAGTAATTATATAGATACACCTGACTGCTGTATGATGGACTCCTACCTAGGTAAGTGCTTCTGTTACATACAGTAATTATATAGATACACGTGGAAGTGGTCATTTGAATAACAGCCTTCCTTAACATCATCAAGATCCCTCTTTGTGAGGTCTGTCTTGGTTTTTATATTTAACATTTGTGGGACACACATAAATACTTTATAATCAGTGGTATTATCTTGTGTTTTATGTCATCCTGAGCATGTGCAAATGATCTCCATTTTATATCTACTAGAAAGTAGTTTGTATCAGTGTATTTTTTCTAGATTTCTATTCAAATACTTACTTTTTGATCTGATTGGGTGAGAAAACATTTATTTAATTTGTCCCATTCCAGGTCCTTAACCTTCCCATCTACTCCTATGAAGCTGAATAAAATTCCCTAACATTTTTACCTCAGGATCTTGAACCTGAGAGCCCACAAATCATTTGGCCATTTCCAATCCCGTATTGCAAACTTCTGATGAACATAGCTCGGCTATTTTGGATGCCTCAGTTAACAAATCTGTCACTTATGCCATTTTGTCACAGATGACAAAAATGTCCAATAATCTGGTCAAATAACTCTCTGAGGTAATTTCCAGAATTAATACTAATAAAACTAATTCTGAACCCCAGAATGTTGAGAAAAAATTCAGAGCATGCTTCTGATCTTTTCCAACATAAGAAAAATACTAGTAAATGAAAATATTCTCGTTCTGTTCAACCGGAAGGTAGAGGCAAGAAACCATTTAAGACTAGTGATGATACAAGGTCTCACAATGAGTTGGTCTCTGGACCATATGATGTATGCGGATTACCACCGCAAAATAGACCCTCGACTCGTGAGGAAGAACAGTCGAGTAAAGACTGAGTCGTAGTCAAAAACCAAAATCTTTTTGTCTTTCATCTTCAAAAGATGAAGAGCTTAATGACAATAGTGATACCGCTACATCCTCTGAAGATTATATGAATGCATAAAATGATCAGTCTGAGATCCCTATTAATATTACACAGAACTTACCTAATCCTATATAATAATTCGCTAGGATGTTTGTCAGAAGTCGTCAAGCGCAGTAGAAACTGCCCGAATGCACAGAATGCTTGAAGCATTCTGTGCTTTCGGGCAGTCTCTATAGTGCATGACTGCGTCAGCTGCGTCAGCTACAGGATGCAGAGCAGGACCAGCCTCTTACATCACCTGGACCTTGGCCCGTGTACACAGGCTTTTACACTAGTGATGGTATAATTAACGAACAGGGCTTTTATCACGGTGCCCGTGATTGCTGCAATTCAGTGTCTATCACCTGTAGGGGGCTCCCATTGGCTGTCTGCCTTCAGCCCGCCTCACATTGCCTTTTTAAACTCAGTCTGGGCACCCTTTGGTTGCCCTTTCGTGGTGTCTCTGACAGCATCCACTTCCTCCTTTCTAAAGTTGAGCGAGCACCCCGATGCTCGGGTGCTCGGGTGCTCTGACCGAGCACCCCCTGATGCTCGAGTGCTCGGCCGAGCACCCGAGCCCCATTCAAATGAATGGGAGCACTCGAGCATTAAACCAGGCACCCCCTGCTCTGATGAGCGGAGGGTGCCTGGTCAATGTCCCCCTTCATCTCCGCTATGCCCCTCTTCCACAATGTCCCCCTTCATCTCCTATGCCATAGCGGAGATGAAGGGGGACATTGTGGAAGAGGGGCATAGCGGAGATGAAGGGGGACATTGTGGAAGAGGGGCATAGACTCTATGCCCCTCTTCCACAATGTCCCCCTTCATCTCCGCTATGCCCCTCTTCCACAATGTCCCCCTTCATCTCCTCTATGGCATAGGAGATGAAGGGGGACATTGTGGAAGAGGGGCATAGCGGAGATGAAGGGGCACATTGTGGAAGACGGGCATAGCGGAGATGAAGGGGGACATTGTGGAAGAGGGGCATAGAGTCTATGCCCCTCTTCCATAATGTCCCCCTTCATCTCCGCAATGCCCCCTTCATCTCCGCAATGCCCCCGTACCTCCATTCCCTGGTGGTCCAGCGGAGCGTCTTCGGATCTGTGCCTCTTCCGGCACAGATCCTCTTCACCCGAGCATGTCGGGCGAGCACATGGCGGTACTCGTACGAGTACCGCCATGTGCAGAGCAGAGCGATGCTCGAGCCGATCCGAGCATCGGCCGAGCACGCTCGCTCAACACTACTCCTTTCTACTATAGCTGATTGGGCCTGTTCCTGAGTTCCTGAGTCAACCTGCTCCTGAGTTCCTGCCTGATTGTCAGTTCCAGTCCGGTTCCGGTTGTTTTCATCAGTAGCTGATGTTCCGGTTGCCAGTCTGCTTAGCCGCGCTTGATCCGGTTGATCTTCTCTGCCTGGTTCCTGTTGTTTCCTGCTTCCAGTTACCGCGTCCGAGGTGACATTGCTCTTCTTTCGCTCCGGCGACATTTCTGGTTTGCTCCATTTGCCTTGCGGCTCACATTACAGTCTGTTGGTCCCAGCGTGCGGACGCTGGTTTACTCCATTTGCCTCGCGGCTCACATTATAGTATGTTGGTCTGAGAGTCTTAACAAACCGTGACAGCTTCCCCTTATTCCACCCAAACAATATTAACTACGCTAGATCGGGTGAATGGGTCCCTACGGATCATGTTGCCAGATACATTCAATACTGGATCAGACGCCCTGTTGGTAGAGCGGCCAAGAATACATTACAGGCAGAATGCCTAAGACCATCCACAGACAAAAATCATGTCAGACACTAGAACTGGATCCTTGCATGGTCCGGTATCTAACTAAATTGGGCAAAGACCCGAAAAAGGGTATTGACAGGTCAATACAACCTGCCAAGACAAATTGTTAGACGTCGTTGGTCCCCTGGCTAAAATATTTGATCTGACAGAAATAACCATTTTTACTGATATTCCAATTGATATCCACATTTTGAGAGGTTGGATTCAAAAGTCTATTCGCTTTATTGGAAATGCTAATGCAGCAATATGTAAAGAAATACGCAGATCGATTTGGCTTAAAATAGATCCAAACTTGACTGAGATGGCATCCTCAGAATCAGGTCCATCTGCAGATGGCTTATTGTTTGGGGATTCTTTTATCAAAGATCTAGTAACATCTGTGACTGCCTTCATGGCATTAGACAAAGCCCAATCCTCCATGAGAAACAATTTCACCCACAGAGTTTTTGACAAGGCCGAGAAAAGCAGGGGACGATTTCTCAGTCAATCTTACCAGAGTTCATTCATTGGGATTAATAGATTTGATCCTCCTCCTATGTTAGAGGATATTGTCCATATGAATCAGTTTCCCATGCCTTTCTTCCCTCAAAGGAGTGGACCTTGGAGATTAGTGTTGAGCGAGCGTGCTTGGCCGATGCTCGGATCGGCTCGAGCATCGCTCTGCTCGGCACATGGCGGTACTCGTCGAGTACCGCCATGTGCTCGCCCGCCATGTTCGGGTGGCGGGGATCTGTGCCGGAGGAGGCACAGATCTGAAGACGCTCCGCTGGACCACCAGGGACTGGAGGTACGGGGGCATTGCGGAGATGAAGGGGGCATTGCGGAGATGAAGGGGGACATTGTGGAAGAGGGGCATAGCGGAGATGAAGGGGGACATTGTGGAAGAGGGGCATAGACTCTATGCCCCTCTTCCACAATGTCCCCCTTCATCTCCGCTATGCCCCTCTTCCACAATGTCCCCCTTCATCTCCTCTATGCCCCTCTTCCACAATGTCCCCCTTCATCTCCGCTATGCCCCTCTTCCACAATGTCCCCCTTCATCTCCTCTATGCCCCTCTTCCACAATGTCCCCCTTCATCTCCTCTATGCCCCTCTTCCACAATGTCCCCCTTCATCTCCGCTATGCCCCTCTTCCACAATGTCCCCCTTCATCTCCTCTATGCCATAGAGGAGATGAAGGGGGACATTGTGGAAGAGGGGCATAGCGGAGATGAAGGGGGACATTGTGGAAGAGGGGCATAGAGGAGATGAAGGGGGACATTGCGGAGATGAAGGGGGACATTGCGGAGATGAAGGGGGGCATTGACCAGGCACCCTCCCCTCATCAGAGCAGGGGGTGCCTGGTGTAATGCTCGTGTCGCCCCATTCTATTCCATGGGGCTCGGGTGCTCGGCCGAGCACTCGAGCCTCAGGGGGTGCTCGGTCAGAGCACCCGAGCACCCGAGCATCGGGGTGCTCGCTCAACACTATTGGAGATCAAAAACATCAAGAGGATCTTCTAGATCGCAATCTTTATCAAGTAAGTTTTCCTCCAACTCCCCCCTTTTTCCCAAGAAAAAGTGGATGGCAGACTCACCCGCTTTCTCGTTCATTGGTCAGACATAATTTCAGATCCATTGGTTCTTCAGACTATAAAGCTTTATTCCATCCCTGCTCAGTACAAGGGAGGATAGAATGTTAGTGGACAGAGAAGTCCAAGACCTAGATCACAAAGAAGCTATAATAGAGATGCCTCTGTACTCTCCATGGTATATCAGCAACCTCTTTCTAGTTAAGAAAAAGTTGCAGGTCTCAGACCAGTAAGAAATTTTAAAAGAATTAAAGCGGAACTACCACCCAATATAAAGTCGCCCCCCAATAATTATGCATATGGCAACTAGCTTCTTAATAGTGTTATTCTCTGCCACAAGTACTATGATCTGAACTAATCCTGTTTCTTCAGAGACTGAGCCGTCTGCACTCCTGCACCGTCAGTTCCTTCTGGTGCCTTTTGGCTCCATGCAGCGCCTCCTAGAGGAGACTGGGACGGACAGAGCAAGCACACAGACGTCTCTAAGCCAAGATGTCTGCGTGCAAGCCCAGTCGTCGGTCTCTGAATAAACATGATTACTTCAGATTGTGGTACTTGTAGCAGATAATAACACTATTAAGAAGCATGTCACCATATACCTAATTATTGGAGGGGCGACTTTATTGGTTGGCAGTTCCACTTTAAACTCACATGTCCTTTCCAGACACTTCAAAATGGAGGTCTTTCATTGTCTAAGAGACTCCCTGTTAACAGAGGCTGGGGTAAGGGTCTAGGAGAAATTCAAGTAGTTCTGTCTTAGTCATATTGCGTTTAAGATGGCAGTGAACCATCCATGCTGATGTTGCCTTGAGAAATTGGGGGAGATGCACTAAGCCGTGATAAAGGGGAGATGACCTCCAGTGATATCCTTTCTCCAGTTCCTATTTTGTTCTATGCAGCCAAAGCACTAAGATTTGTCCAACTTTAGAGATCTTATTACATTGGCTCCATAGACTAACACAGGGAATGGAGAAGTGATATCACTGGAGACGTCATCTCCACTTTATCACCTCTTTATCACACCTTAGTGCATCTCCTCCATTGAGTAACTTCAGACTGGACAGCTATCGTGTGGTCAGGGGAGGAGTAGAAAATGTGCGCCATTCACACAGATATTGTAATTAAACCCAAGAGATGAAATAAGGCCACCAATTAATCAGAGAGGAAACAGAACTGATCTTTGGGGTAAATCCACTGACAGATTAAGAGAAGGTATTGGCACCCCAAGAAAAACAGAAATAATGGTTACTGAGACAGGGTCAATGAATTCTATAACTGAGAGCTGCCGTGATCCTTTCGCCGACCTGCGCAACCACAGGATTAATGTAATTCCACTAACAGTTCCCATTCACACAGTCATTTCATCGGCCTCTGTTCATTAAGCAAGTTCCTTATTTGTTATATTTGGGAAAGAGATGAACTACTGGCCTCTTCTTGATGGGAAAGGCCCGAGACCTCTTGGTGCCACAAGTTAATGAAAGTCGCTTGAGTCAGCATTTTCCCGCCTGATATTTGGCTTCATAGACTGGCTGCTGGCCTCGCTCTATGTAAATACGAAGATCACTAATGATTCTAAGACAATCTGATTGTCAACATTGACGATGTATTCTGTTAGTAAGCAAAACATATACAACAGAGCTCAGATGTCAATACAGTTTAAAAGGCAAAAAAAACTTCATTAAAGTAAATGTGAAAGCTCTCAAGTGCAAAGGGACAGCACAGTACCCTTATGGTTCTCAAAGTGTTAAAGGGATAGTAATGTTTCACAATAAAAGCAGTTCAAATTAATCGTCATAGTATTTGGGCCATGGAGAGTGTTATATCAATACTGTCAGAGTTGTAGTTCAAGAGTAATTGAATGATAAAGTATCTCCCCTCCTGCCCCTTTTACTGATGTAACACTGCTCACCTCAGAGCAGCAGAACTGTCCGGATGGATCACAGAGAGGGACAATCTTCAGTGATCATAAGGAAAAACCTGAAAAAAACTGTCAAAAGGGGGAAGGGTTTTCCTTATGGTCACAGTAAGAAGATTGTCCCTTGCTGTGACCTGTCTGGTTAAGAGACCAGATTCCACATCTGAGGGGAGCAGTGTTACACTAGGTAAAAGGGGATACTTTATCATTCAATTACTCTTGAACTACAACTCTGACAGTATTGAAATAACACTCTCTATGGCCCAAATACTATGAAGATGAATTGGAGCTGCTGTTTTTGTGAAACATTACTTTCCCTTTAAGGACATTTAGGAGTTAAAGATGGAAAATTCAGGGTTGAAGGGGAAGTAAAATGTCATAATAACCCCCTCTCGCCTTTCTATACCAGAAAATCTTAATGGCCCCTAATTATTTTGCCATTGCTCCTTGGTTCCAGTGATAATATCCTCAATTAGTGCTTTGATGGTCTAGGGGCGGACATGATGGTAGCTGGCAGGACCACAGGATATAAACTCTGCTGACAAAACATGGTAATCTTAACCCTTTAAAGACCAGTGCTCCAGTCCTGCTTCAGTTTTGTAAAAAAAAGTGCCAAAAACGATCATGTCCGTCTCCATGGACCTGACATCCCAGACTGATTGAAGATGTTATTTCTTGAGCAAAGGCAAAAGTGCAAAAAGGGCCATTAGGATTTTCTGGCCATAGTAAACCAAGTAGAGGGCTATTTTGTTCATAGAAGGTGCCACTTCCCCTTTAACGTTTGCCTTGCTTTGCAAATAACATCTCCTTGTTTGAGTGGGAGTTTTAATAATGCTGAATTTAACCCTGTGAGAACCAGAGGACTGCACAACACATATTACATATCTCTCAGCATTTCAAATGGCCATAGAGGGACACCTGTGTTTTAGGGGGTGTTGCTGGGGGCGTGTCTGGTGTGAGGGGCATTACTGAGAATGTTTAGGTTATTTTATGACCTATTGACACGTACCTCTCCGGGAGACGAGAGCAGCCTCTCTCTCAGTATCTATCAAATTTAGCAGATAACAGAATAGGCATCAAATAGCCAGGCATAGAAATAGCCAGACGCCCCAGATACACCACCTACACGACAGAGAGCGAGAGGGACACACCCCGCAACCCACATTAATAAAGTGTTAGAGAATTACAATATGAAGTCCATAATCCCCATATGAGATTAAATTTGTTCGGGGTTCCCCCATGCAAATAGAGTCCTTTATAGTGAGGAAGATGATTAGTCACCTGGGCAAACCAGTGGGTATGTTTGGAGGGGTGATCTGACATCCAGATTTGTGCCACCATCGTTTGTGCCATAACCAGTAACTACCTCATCAGTACATCATGGGAATTTTAGTGGTTGATCAGGAAGAATGTAAAACACACATATCTTTGAAGAGAGTGGCACACTCCACCGCATCACAGCCGACATAGTACGTAACACAGATTCCCAGAATTCCCGGATAGCAGGGCAGTCCCACAAAAGGTGCAGGTAAGCGGCGCCAGCCTCCCCACACCTCCTGCACCAGTCACAATATATATATACTTTTAAATATTAAGTGTTACTATTTCTTTAATTTTTTGTGAACCAAAGAGGTGCACAGTGCCAGGCCGGACCTTATTAAAATGCAGACAGACAGAGCCACATTGGAAGGGATGTACTAAGATGGACGGGAAGAAGCCAACTTCCCATTGGTTTAAATAGGGCTTTTAATAATTGGAAAGCTTTGAAATGCGTTGGTGATCTCTCTCTCTGTTATTCAAGGGGTTAAAAACCTCATTTAAATCTACTGGAATTTTTAAATCTTCTCTACGTGGCAATCGGCTTGCTCCAACTCTCTTGGCATGAGCATCCAGAGCGGGGGCAAGGGTGGGTAATTTCCCCACCTACAGTTAACCCCTCCATATAAATAAAGGGTCTGGATGGGGCTGGCCTGGGGGCCATAATATGGCTTTACTCCCCCTGGAAACATTTCTACGGATAACCATGCTCTAGTAACCAGGAGGTATTTTTAAGTAAAATTTGGGGACAACTAAAAATTCTTATACATTTAACTCTTTGCGTGCCAGAGTATTAGCCAACGCATAGCAGCACAGTGCATTGGATACCTTTCTAGCACTCAAAGGGTTCAATCAGGGATGGGCAACAGGATGCCCTCCAGCTCTTGAGGACTGCAACTCCCATCATCCCCTCACAGCCACTGTGTATTGCAGTCATCAAAAGCTGGAGGGCCTACGGTTGCCCATCCCTGGTTTAAATGGTTGTTTTTAACCCCTTGAATGCTAGAGAGGTTTCCAACGTGTTTAGAAGAAAGGGGATGGGGGACTCGCGGGCATCCAAGGTTTTTAAAAGCCCGTTTATGTGTTCCTTACGGTTGGTTCACTGCAGAATTGTTCCACTCTTCCTTTAGAAGTACGGCCCACGCATTTCTACCAGCATCTTCTCGACAAGATGCAAAAGAACTATATCATTACTTAACAGATATCTGGCCAGCCACCGGCTTGCAGATAAGTGCAGTATTTATAATACAGAGAAATCCACCTATTAGACTGATTTTTTTTAGGTATTTAATGATAATGGAATCTAAGATGGCAGCGTGCTGGATTCCTTTTACATATCCAAGTGCAAGATAATTGCTTGCCTGGCGCCAATCCCCAAGAAACCTTCAATACAAGATTCTGCCAGCTTTGAGGTCTTGTCCAATCATGACAAACTGATGTGGAACAAATCCTGTTTGGTTGTAATACAGCGATTTAAAAGGAGATGGATTTAAGAAAGATGGCACTCCACAACACAGTTTAATAAGTTTTGGCTTGGGGTTTGGGGGGGGAGTGCTCGCTGCACAAACACATCCTTTTATTTATTTATTTTTTTCTTCTTGAAAGAGTCATATTGAAGGAATATGTCTATTTATATAGTGTCACAAGTGTACGCAGCGCTTTACTATTTAAAGGGATAGTAATTCTTCGTTTTATCTTTATTTTATTTTGTAGGCATTAAAAAAAACATGAAGAACGATATAAGTTTTATCTCTCAGACCTTTATGGTTTGAGAGATATTCACAAGCAAAGTTTCCCCTCCCTCCCCTTTTACCTAGTGTAAGGCATCTCTTCTCAGATGTGGAATGCAGTCCATAGACCAGACAGATAACAGAAGGGGACAATCTTCTTCCTATGAGAACAATGAAATCCCTGCCCCCCTTGACAAGTTTTTCAGGTTTTTCCCTTATCTTAATTGAAGATTGTCCCTCTCTGCAGTCTACCTGGGCACCTCCCTTCTGATCTGGCTGAGCAGTGTTACATCAGTAAAAGGGGCAGGAGGGGGATACTTTGTCATTGAATTACTCTTGAACTACAACTCTGACAGTATTGAAATACTCTCCAAAGTCCAAATACTATGATGATTAATTAGAGCTGCTTTTATTATGAAACATTACTATCCCTTTAAGGGTTTAGATCAGAGCTGTCCGTGTTCAGTCCTCAAGGGTCACCAACAGGCCAGGATTTAAGGATTTCCCTGATTACATTTTTTTGCCTATAGGTTTAGTTAGTAAAGTATTATTAGCAAAGCTGTTTTTTTTTTATGCAAATCCTTTTGCAGTTATTTAATTTTCTGTGCAGTGAACTACCACATTATGTGCACAGCACAGCTTTTTTGCAGGTACTATTTCTCCTCCCACCTCCCTCCCAGTTGCCCCAGGGAGCGTGTTCACTCTTCCATTCGGTGTGCTGTGAACTGCTTCTAGCGTTACAGCAAGCTCCGGTTAACATTATACTGAGGTTGCAGTAGCAGTATTACTGAGCTTGCAACCTCAGTATAATGCTTACCGGAGCTTGATATAACGATAGCAAACATTTACAGCACATCGAAGGGAAGTGTGAACATGCTCCCTGGGGCAGCTGGGAGGGAGGTGGGAGGATAATTAGGCAGTCAGATAGGGCTGTGCCAGTCAGCATAACGCAGTATTTTGTTTCTTCAGCACAGCTCTATCTGACTTAAAGAATAAATATCTGCAAAAGGATCTACGTTAAAAAAAACAGCTTCCCTAATAATACTTTATTAACAAAACCTATGGGCAAAAATTTTTTTAGGTAATATATCCCCTTTAATCAGGGAAATCCTTAAATCCTGGCCTGTTATTGGCCCATGAGGACTGAACTTAGACAATCCTGGTTTAGACAATACAGGTTGACAAGTGCTTTACAAAGTGAAACACTGCAAGGGTCCCTCTATAGGAGATATTAGGGGTCCATACCTCCCAAGTGACCCTCTTTAAGAGATGTTAGGGATCAATACCTCCCAAATGTCCATCTTTAGGAGATATTAGGGGTTCATACCTCCCAAGTGTCCCTCTTTAAGAGATGTTAGGGATCAATACCTCCCAAGTGTCCCTCTTTAGGAGATATTAGGGGTCCGTACCTCCCAAGTGTCCCTTTTTAGGAGATATTAGGGTCCATACTTCCCAAATGTCCATATTTAGGAGATATTAGGGTCCATATCTCCCAAATGTCCATCTTTAGGAGAAATTAGGGCTCCGTACCTCCCAAGTGTCCCTTTTTAGGAGATATTAGGGATCCATACCTCCCAAGTGTCCCTCTTTAGGAGATATTAGGGGTCCGTACCTCCCAAGTGTCCCTTTTTAGGAGATATTAGGGTCCATACTTCCCAAATGTCCATATTTAGGAGATATTAGGGTCCATATCTCCCAAATGTCCATCTTTAGGAGAAATTAGGGCTCCGTACCTCCCAAGTGTCCCTTTTTAGGAGATATTAGGGATCCATACCTCCCAAGTGTCCCTCTTTAGGAGATTTTAGGGTCCGTACATCCCAAGTGTCCCTCTTTAGGAGATATTAGGGGTACATACCTCCCAAGTGTGACTTACAATCCTGAATGTAAAATATTAACACTGATTCCTCAGGGCTTGTGACTCTAACAAGCCTGAGTCCAAAAAATCATTACTGATTCCTCAGAGCTCGTGAATCTAACAAGCCTGAATCGAAAAATTAATTACTGATTCCTTAGGTCTTGTGACTCTAACAATCCTGAGTGCAAAACAACTATCACTGACTCCTCAGGCCTTGTGACTCTAACAAACCTAAGTCTAAAAAAATTGCTGATTCGTCAGGGCTTGAGCTTAACAAGTGTAAGTCCTACAAATCAATATTTTCTCAGGGCTTGTGCCAAACAAGTCTATGTACTACAAATCAATGCTTCTTCAGGATTTGGGCCTCTAACAAGTCTAAGTCCTACAAATCAATGTTTGCTCAGGGCTTGGGCCTAACAAGTGTACTAAAAATCAATGTTTCTTCAGGATTTGGGCCTCTAACATGTCTAAGTCCTACAAATCAATATTTTCTCAGGGCTTGAGCCTAACACAAGTCTAAGTCCTACAACAAATCAATGTTTCCTCGGGGTTTGTGCTAAACAAGTCTATGTACTACAAATCAATGTTTCTTCAGGACTTGGGCCTCTAACAACAAGTGTAAGTCCTACAAATCAATGTTTGCTCAGGGCCTGGGCCAAACAAGTCTATGTACTACAAATCAATGCTTCTTCAGGATTTGGGCCTCTAACAAGTCTAAGTCCTACAAATCAATGTTTGCTCAGGGCTTGGGCCTAACAAGTGTACTAAAAATCAATGTTTCTTCAGGATTTGGGCCTCTAACATGTCTAAGTCCTACAAATCAATATTTTCTCAGGGCTTGAGCCTAACACAAGTCTAAGTCCTACAACAAATCAATGTTTCCTCGGGGTTTGTGCTAAACAAGTCTATGTACTACAAATCAATGTTTCTTCAGGACTTGGGCCTCTAACAACAAGTGTAAGTCCTACAAATCAATGTTTGCTCAGGGCCTGGGCCTAACAAGTATATGTCCTACAATTCAATATCTCCTCAGTGCTTGGGTCTAAGTCATACAAGTCATCCTCTTGAAAATATTCTATCCCATCAAGTATCAGTCTGCCCCAGTCACATCTTACGTCAGGGGGGGTTCCTGCCTCTGTTACATTTCTTACCAATTTCTTAAATTATTTTTTTTATTTTATTTTATTTATTTATTGTTTTTGTTAACTGTCCTCTCAATTCCAGTCAACAAAACCTCCCCTAAAAAAAATCTCTATTCAACTGATTCTTTCTCCACACTCCACCAACACACTGACCCTCAGACTCATTTTATACCATGTCTGTGGGAAACAAAATAACACTTTCCATGTGTTGCGTGTAAATTCCCATTGATTTCAAGGCAATGGGCTAGGTGTTTTGAATATATAATTCTATGAAATTCTGATATCAGTCACATATGTATCTTGGAGGGATTTCTGATAGTATCTCAATATATGTCCTTCGGTTATGTTGGAGTCATTATAAAGATACTTTGTTTTTCCTTTCTTTAGCACTTTTTCGCTACAACAACTAGATGTAGTCTTAATGCAGTTGATTATATCTCTATGGATGCGTATACGTGAACATGGAGATTTGACATTTCTCAATACCCGCCAGTTGTTACACCCATGGGATTATTGACTGTTCCTAACTGACGGTGAATAAAGGGGGGGGGCCCATTTTGTGTTTTTGTTTCTATTTTGTTGTTGTTTTAACCAATCCCCAGCACTCAGAGGGTTTAAAAGGGATGTAGGTTTTGCTTTCAAAATTAAAGGGATAATAATACTTCGTTTTAACTTTATTTTATTTTGTAGGCATTAAAAAAACATGAAGAATGAGATAAGTCTTATCCCTCAAACCTTTATGGTTTATGAGATATTCACAAGCAAAGTCTCCCCTCCCGCCCCTTTTACCTAGTGTAAGCCATCTCTTCTCAGATGTGGAATCCAGTCCATAGACCAGACAGATAACAGCAGGGGACAATCTTCTTCCTATGAGAAAAATGTAAGCCCTGCCCCCCTTGACAAGTTTTTCAGGTTTTTCCCTTATCTTAATTGAAGATTGTCCCTCTCTGCAATCTACCTGGGCACCTCCCTTCTGCTCTGGCTGAACAGGCGGGGAATACTTTGTTTGTGAATATCTCTTAAACCATAAAGGTTTGAGAGTTAAGACTTATATCATTCTTCATGTTTTTTTAATGCCTACAAAATAAAATAAAGTTAAAACGAAGTATTACTATCCCTTTAAGTCTATGATTAAGTGCCAATTGTAGCGCGAAACGCTTCAGACAATTTGTGGGACTCTCTCACAGCCCTATCACACCTTCCCCTCACCTTGTCTGTCTATTGTATCCACATTTGTGTTTTTTATCAATATGAATAAAGCGATATGAAGTTTTATTGGATCCCTTGGAGTTACATTTTATGTTGGACTGCGACTGTTGCTTTAAATCGATATCTAGGTGTAAACAAGGGAAAAGTGCATTTTCACTGGAAATTTTCCTCTATGCGGAAAGTGCCATTTTTCTCTGATTTTGGTTTGAGGTGAAAATTGTCGCCTATCCTTTTATCCAACGCATTGTGTTGCAATGCGTTGGATACCTCTCCAGCACTCAAAGGGTTAACGGTTCAAGACCAGGGGAGGCCTACAATCTGCCTTTCCCACAATCCCCCAAATATAAGTTACTTGGACACAGAGCCTACAAATGAGAACAAATGTATTTTTCACCCTTTAATCGGAAGACGACACAGGCAGTTACACCAGAAAATGTTTTAGAATTAAAAATGCATTTATCAGTTCCACTGTCTCAGTTCCTTTCGTTCTTTTTTTAATGGTGCATATAATTACCCTTCCCTATTTATTATCACAATTAACACCATAAGAGCCAGGGAAGTGTGCAATGCATTGTTTCTCAATATGTTGCACGCACTTCAGGTCCTGAAGGAGTTAAGTACGTAATGAAATTAGAAAACTAAAAATGTAGTGCCGGTAAGAAAAGTTTCTGTATACTCGAGAGCGTAATGACGGTCTCGTAACCCCATAGCTCCCAACAATTCTAAGGTCCAAAGAGGGACACTTTGTTTTAGGTGGTGATGCTGGTGGGCTGGACATTAGGGAGAATTTTTAGGCTACTTTGTGACCTACTGGCAGCTCTTTAACCCCTTAACGACCAGACGATCGGCGCAGTCAGTTAAGGACCACGGAGCATTTTTTTTTATTGCTCCTTCTGGTTCTGGACTCCCCAAACGGCGTGCATGGGTCGTTCAGTCAGATCAATCCTTGACGTACTATGACCGTCAAGGGTCGTTATTGTACAGTGGTGCACCATCCTCTGGACAGCTCTGGTCCCGGGACCATAAATCTCCATAGGATTGTGTAGCAACAGCGCCACTGTACAATTTCAGGCCACTGTGATATTGCACCTAAAAAATTCAACTTTGAGCTGTAATAACTTTTGAATAAAACACCTTTCAGCAGTGGGAGTACTCTTGTTTTACTCAGGGGGATAAACCCTACAACATTTTTTTTTTTTTTACATTTTAAGTATTACTATCCCTTTAAACCTTACAGTGCTTGAGGAGTACGCAACGCACTGCAGGGCCCCTCTGGCACTGAAAGGGTTAACCAAGGTGGTTTCAGAAACTGTTAGTAAAGTAAGGGATCTCAAACCTGTTCTCAGAACCCCCCAAAAGTTCATGATTTTAGGATCTCCTTAATTAAACACATGTAAAGGTCAGTAACTCAGGCAGATCCTATAAAATACTTACCTCCCGACATCTGAAATAGCCAAAGAGGGACAATTGTGTTTTAGGGGTGGTGATGCCTGGGGGCGTGGCTGGTGAACAGGGCATTACCAACAACATTTAGGTTATTTTATGACCTATTCACATCTCTTTGTGTAACCGAATAAAAGAGCAAAACCAAAGAATTTTAGTTACACAGACTAATTTATTAACACACTAGTTGTACAGCCCGTGTACACGGGCCACAGTGCCAGGCAGCAACGGCCACAGTGCAGTCATGCCCAGCAGAGACTGCCCGCGTTGCACCTGATAACAGTGCGGGGCGCTCCGAATTCAGACCGTAGGTCTCTCTGCGCACGAAAGCTACTGTCTGAATTCTGAGCGCTCCGCTCCATTATCAGCCATGGTATGGGCAGTTCAACTCCCTCGACCTCCAGTCAAGTTCGACTCCCTTGTAGTGATGAGCGAGCACCCCAATGCTCGGGTGTTCGGGTGCTCTAACCGAGCACCCCCGGAGGCTCGAGTGCTCGGCCGAGCACCCGAGCCCCATTGAAGTCAATGGGAGGACTCGAGCATTACACCAGGCACCCCCTGCTCTGATGAGGGGAGGGTGCCTGGTCCATAGGAAAAGGGCAGAAAATGATGGAAACACCACAGAAATGGTTCAGGGACAGCATAGGGAGGATGTCTGGATGCATCTTGGACTCCAACATCGCTGCTGGGAACGATCTTTCGCCCGTAGTACGCCATTTTTACAGACTGACCGTAAAACACACAAAAAGGAAGATAAAAACGACTTTAGGCGAAAAATTGTTACCAAACAGTATTTGCTGTATATTTACTTGTATATCATCTGCAAATTCTGCAAAAAATGTCATCGATTTTTCTGAACTGGGGCCATGATTAAGAGGGAAACGTGCGCAGAGGCAAATTCTCCCAAAAATGTCCTTGATTTTTCTGAACTGAGGCGATGATTAAGAGGGAAACGTGCGCAGAGGCAAATTCTCCCAAAAATTTCCTTGATTTTTCTGAACTGAGGCCATGATTAAGAGGGAAACGTGCGCAAAGGCAAATTCTCCCAAAAATTTCCTTGATTTTTCTGAACTGAGGCCATGATTAAGAGGGAAACGTGCGCAAAGTCAAATTCTCCCAAAAATTTCCTTGATTTTTCTGAACTGAGGCCATGATTAAGAGGGAAACGTGCGCAGAGGCAAATTCTCCCAAAAATTTCCTTGATTTTTCTGAACTGAGGCCATGATTAAGAGGGAAACGTGCGCAAAGGCAAATTCTCCCAAAAATGTCCTCGATTTTTCTGAACTGGGGCCATGATTAAGAGGGAAACGTGCGCTGAGCCGACCATCTAAAACATTATGGGTGAGGGTCTGCTGCGGAGCTGACCATCCTAAACATTATATGCGAAGGCCCGCTAGTGAGCTGACGCTATAAAACATTATATGAGAGGGCCCGCTAGAGAGCTGACCCAATAAAACATTATATGAGAAGGCCCGCTGGTGAGCTGACCTATACAAAAATTGTCAAACTGCGCCCGCTGGTGAGCTGGCCCTATATAAAAATTATATCACAGGGCCCGCTGGTGAGCTGGCCCTATATAAAAATTATATCCCAGGGTATATGGAAGAGAGTCAACCATATACCCGTTTTTTGGGTGGAAGGGGTGAATGGGAATACAGAGTATTCCCATCATTGTAAATAACATATATAAAGTCACTTTATGTTCCTCCGGGGCTTTCCTCCAGTGGAGTGGAGAAGTCAGGGGAAATCCAGGCCTTGTTCATTTTTATAAGTGTCAACCTATCAGCATTTTCGGTGGAAAGGCGGATACGCTTATCTGTTATGATGCCACCAGCAGCACTAAATACCCGCTCAGACAGAACGCTGGCGGCAGGGCAGGCCAGCACCTCCAAGGCGTAGAGTGCCAGTTCATACCACGTGTCCAGCTTGGACACCCAGTAGTTGTAAGGCACAGAGGGATCATTGAGGACGCTGACACGGTCTGCTACGTACTCCTTCACCATCTTCCAAAACTTTTCCCTCCTTGTGACACTAGGCCGCGCATCAGGGTGAGGGTGCTGGCGGGGTGTCATGAAGGTGTCCCACGCCTTGGAGAGTGTTGCCCTGCCTTTGTCGGAACTGCTGTGTGCTCCCCTTTTCTCCCCTTCTCGGTTGGCCAAGGTAGCACGTACTCTGCCGCCAGCGTTGTCAGATGGAAAATTTTGGAGCAATTTTTCAACAAGAACCTTCTGGTATTGCACCATTTTGCTTGTCCTCTCCACCGGAGGAATGAGAGATGAGAAATTCTCTTTGTAGCGGGGGTCCAGAAGGGTGAACACCCAGTAATCCGTGTTGTCTAAAATGCGTATAACGCGTGGGTCACGGGAAAGGCAGCCTAACATAAAGTCAGCCATGTGTGCCAGAGTACCAACAGGCAAGATTTCGCTGTCCTCACCAGGAGGATGACTCTCAATCTCCTCATCCTCTTCCTCCTCTTCTGCCCACCCACGCTGAAGAGATGGAACTAAAGTTCCATGGCTACCCTCTGTAGCGGAGGCAACCGTGTCTTCCTCCTCCTCCTCCTCCGCCTCCTCAAATTGTCGCTGAGAAGACGAAGTGAGGGTGCTCTGGCTATCACCTTGTGTAAGCTCTTCCTCCCGCATTTCCACCTCTTCCACATGCAAAGTGTCAGTTTTAATTGTGAGCAGCGAGCGTTTCAGTAGACACAGAAGTGGGATGGTTACACTGATAATAGCGTTATCGCCGCTCACCATCTGTGTCGATTCCTCAAAATTGCGTAAAACCTCACAGAGGTCTGACATCCATTCCCACTCCTCACTTCTGATTACAGGAAGTTGAACGGAGAGGCGACGACCGTGTAACAGCTGGTACTCCTCTACTGCCCTCTGCTGCTCACAAAGCCGGGCCAACATGTGGAAGGTGGAGTTCCAGCGCGTGCTCACATCACACAGCAGCCGGTGAGCTGGCAATTGTAAGCGCTGCTGCAGCTTCAACAGGCCGGCTGAAGCTGTAGATGACTTACGGAAATGTGCACACACGCGGCGCACCTTTGTCAAGAGATCATGCAAATTGGGGTAGGTTTTTAGAAATCGCTGAACCACTAAATTAAATACATGCGCTAGGCATGGTACGTGTGTGAGCTTGCCGAGCTCCAAAGCCGCCACCAAGTTACGCCCATTATCACACACAACCATGCCTGGTTGCAGGTTGAGTGGCGAGAGCCACTGCTCGGTCTGGTGACTAATCCCCTGCAACAGCTCTGAGGCCGTGTGCTGTTTGTCCCCAAGGCAGATCAGCTTCAGCACGGCCTGTTGACGCTTCCCCACTGCAGTGCTACACTGCTTCCAGCTACCGGCTGATGGGTGAGTGGCGCTGCGCGCAGAGAATTCGGAGGTGGAAACGGAGGAGGAGGAGCCAATAACGTAGGTGCTGGCGGAAACCCTGATGGAGGTAGGGCCCGCAATCCTCGGCGTGGGTAGCACTGTGCCATCCCAGGGTCCGAGTCGCTCCCAGCCTCCACGACATTCACCCAGTGTGCCGTCAGGGAAATGTAGCGTCCCTGGCCACAAGCACTTGTCCATGTGTCAGTCGTTAAGTGGACCTTCCCAGTAACTGCGTTGGTCAGGGCACGGGTGATGTTACGGGACACATGGTGGTGTAAAGCGGGGATGGCACCCCGGGAAAAGTAGTGGCGGCTGGGGACTGCGTACCGAGGGACAGCTGCTGCCATCAGGCTGCGGAAGGACTCAGTCTCCACAAGCCTAAATGGCAGCATTTCGATGGCCAGTAATTTGGAAAGGTGTGAGGTTAGTGCTATGGCCTGTGGGTGGGTGGCTGGGTATTTTCGCTTGCGCTCAAATGCCTGGGGTAACGACATTTGGACGCTGCGCTGGGACAGGGAAGTGGATGTGGTCGCTGATGGTGCTTCAGATGGTACAGGTGCAGGGCGGGAGGTATGCGGGCCTGCGCCTTCGACAGGCGATTGGCCGGCAACGAAAACAGGGGAAGAGGAGGCAGTGGTGTGGCCTGCAGACACAGATTGGCGATCCGGGCGTTCCTCCCACTTATTACGGTGCTTGGATGCCATGTGTCGGATCATGCTGGTGGTGGTGAGGTTTCTAGTGTTCATGCCTCGGCTCATTCTGGTGTTGCACAGGTTGCAAACTACAATTCTTTTGTCGTCCGCACTTTCCTTAAAAAAACGCCATACCGCGGAACACCTACCCCTTGGCAAGGGAGATTTACGCAAGGGGGTGCTCCGTGGAACATTTGCGGGCCGGTTTGGTGCGGTCCGCCTTCTTTCTGTAGCCACACCACTGCCTCTTCCAGCCTGTTGCGGTGCTGCAGATGGCTCACCCTCAGGACTGCTGTCATCGCTCGGCTCTACACCTTCCCAGGTGGGGTCAGTCACCTCATCGTCCACCAAGTCCTCCTCCACTTCCTCACTCTGATCATCCTCCTCATGTCTTGATCCCACCACATACTCAGTCATTGACAACTGTATATCATCCTCCTCATCAAGGTCTTGAGACAGTAATAGTGGTTGATTTAATGGCAACTGTGTCTCATCATCATCATCATCCACTTCCTTTGACCTTAAATGCCATTCACCTCTGTCATCTTCTTGTGATTGGGTACCCTCTAGAGGTTGTGAATCAGGTCACAAGATGTCATGTTCCTCTGCAAGCGTGCTTGGAGAGAGGTTCAAATTAAGGATTGGTGATGAGACGAGCTCCTCACTATATCCCAGTGTGGGATCACTTCTTTTACCCGATCCTCTATGGTGGGAGGAAGGATGATCAGGGTGAGGATTATGTTGACCAGACTCTTGGCTACTGAGAGTGGACTTGGTGGAAGACAGGGTGGTGCTTAACCGACTGGAAGCAGTATCAGCTGACATCCAACCGACCACCTGTTCGCAGTGGTCGGACCTCAAGAGTGATGTCCTGCGACGCCCTGTAAACTGAGACATGAAGCTAGGTATGGTGGATGTCTTTCTGTCTTGTGCTCTGGCACCAGGCACAGTTTCTACGCGTCCTGACCCGCGCCCTGAACTATCAGGATCACGTCCACTTCCCCGTCCCTTTTTACCCGCCTTCTTCATATTACACGGAATATGTGCTGCAAATCTGAAACTTTGCACAGTAAACAGAATGTGCTTCTTAACTGCGGCTACGCACAGTGAATGGAATATGTGACTTTGATATTTTACAGTTTGAACACTTAACAGAATGTTCTCCTAATCTGAAACTTTGCACAGTAAACAGAATGTGCTTCTTAACTGCGGCTACGCACAGTGAATGGAATATGTGACTTTGATATTTTACAGTTTGAACACTTAACAGAATGTTCTCCTAATCTGAAACTTCGCACAGTAAACAGAATGTGCTTCTTAACTGCGGCTACGCAAAGTGAATGGAATATGTGACTTTGATATTTTACAGTTTGCACAGTTAACAGAATGTTCTCCTAATCTGAAACTTTGCACAGTAAACAGAATGTGCTTCTTAACTGCGGCTACGCACAGTGAATGGAATATGTGACTTTGATATTTTACAGTTTGCACAGTTAACAGAATGTTCTCCTAATCTGAAACTTTGCACAGTAAACAGAATGTGCTTCTTAACTGCGGCTACGCACAGTGAATGGAATATGTGACTTTGATATTTTACAGTTTGAACACTTAACAGAATGTTCTCCTAATCTGAAACTTTGCACAGTAAACAGAATGTGCTTCTTAACTGCAGCTACGCAAAGCGAATGGAATATGTGACTTTGATATTTTACAGTTTGCACAGTTAACAGAATGTTCTCCTAATCTGAAACTTTGCACAGTAAACAGAATGTGCTTCTTAACTGCGGCTACGCAAAGTGAATGGAATATGTGACTTTGATATTTTACAGTTTGCACAGTTAACAGAATGTTCTCCTAATCTGAAACTTTGCACAGTAAACAGAATGTGCTTCTTAACTGCGGCTACGCACAGTGAATGGAATATGTGACTTTGATATTTTACAGTTTGCACAGTTAACAGAATGTTCTCCTAATCTGAAACTTTGCACAGTAAACAGAATGTGCTTCTTAACTGCGGCTACGCACAGTGAATGGAATATGTGACTTTGATATTTTACAGTTTGAACACTTAACAGAATGTTCTCCTAATCTGAAACTTTGCACACTAAAAAGAATGTGCTGCTAATCTGCAACTTTGCACACTGAACAGAATGTGCTCTAATCTGCAACTTTGCACACTAAAAAGAATGTGCTGCTAATCTGCAACTTTGCACACTGAACAGAATGTGCTCTAATCTGCAACTTTGCACACTAAACAGAATGTGCTGCTAATCTGCGGCTAGGCACAGTGAACAGAATATATGAAGATTTTTTTTTTTATATCTCTGCCCCCCCAAACAAAATAAACTGCTGCCCCCACACACAGTAGTCCTAAAAAGGACTTTTGGGTCTTTTTTTTTTCACAATCGCTTTTCTTCTCCCTACACTGACTTTCCCTTCCTATCCTCAGCTCTCCCTGGCTCAGACTGAGCCGAACTCGCTGGTCAGGTGCTATACAGCACCCGACCACGGGTTCTGGCCAGCCAATCAGTGTAATGCCAGCAGCCAACATGGCTGCTGGCATTACACTGATGTCAGAGCCTCCCTGCACGTTTATTGGCTGCGCAGCAGCCGCGAAACGTGCGGGGAGGAGACCCGAACATGGCGGGCGAGCACATGCAGTACTCGTACGAGTTCCGCCATGTGCCGAGCAGAGCGATGCTCGAGCCGAACCGAGCTTCGGCCGAGCATGCTCGCTCAACACTACTCCCTTGACCTCCAGTCAAGTTCGACTTCCTTGACCTGCAGTCGAGTTCGACTCCCTCGACCTCCAGTCAAGTTCGACTCCCTTGACCTCTAGTCAAGTTCGACTCCCTTGACCTCTATTCGAGTTCAGCTCCCTCGACCACCAGTTGAATTCTACTTCTTCAACCTCCAGTCGAGCATATTCTGCTTCAAATATCAGTGGAGTTCCGTTCATGTTACTGCTGGTCAAGTTTTGTTCCTGCGACCTCTAGTTGAGTGGAGTCTATTTATCTGTCTCTTGTCTCAATGAGTAGTAGCTGTTTCTTGGCTTCTCAACCGGGGAGTGGGCCAGCTCCTGCGGTCTGCATTAACCTGTCCTTGTGGCCAGTACCTTTATTCTGGCCGAGGCCGCAGCAAGGCTTCCTAAGAACAGCCACCACCAGGCAGCAAGGCTCCTCAGTCAGCGTACTCTAGCATCACGCTCACTGAGGCCTACTTAGCAGTATCTTATGTATTGTCTTCTATTGTATTTGTTTATAATATTAATAGCAGTCTGTATACTCTTTGTGGAGATCCCATTCTGCAAAGCATAACCCAGGCAGCTTATATTTGGGCGTTTCCTAGTCTGATCATCACAGCCTACCACAGGAAGTGGTAGATAACTGGAATAGGCTACCAGCAGAAATGGTAGAGGTTATTACAGTGAGGGGATTTAAGCATGCATGGGATAGGTATAAAACTGTCATGAACATCAGATAAGACCAAGGACCAAATAAGGTTTGAGGCTTTTACAGTAGGAAAATGGGCAGATTAGATGGGCCGAATGGTTCTTATCTGCCTTCAAATCTATGTTTCACTCTCTATGAGTTTTATGGCTGTGGAGTAGGGATGGGCGGAAAATTTCCGCCTCAGCTGAAATCGGCGAAAAATGGCACTTTCCTCTTGGCGAAAAATTTCCAGCGAAAAAGTGCAGATTTTCCACTTTTTTTGCCTAGCTCATTCCATTGAAATCAATGGGAACATAGAAGTTACACACAACACAGAGCTAATATTATTTTATTTTCCAAATGCATAGTATAAAAGGGGCATGAGGGTGCCTGTGTTGGTGGGGTGTGGGGAAAGAATCAGTTGAACAGGGGATGATTTTTGGGGGGGTTGTTTACTGGGATTGGGGGGCACTTAATAAAAAAGAAATCCTAAATAAAATAAAATAAAATAGAAACCATTAGACATGGTATAAAGGGGTCTGAGGAGGGTGCCTGTGTTGGTGAATGAATGAATCATTTGAACAGAGAATTTGTTTCGGGGGGGGGGGGTTCTTGACTGCTATTGGGGGGACAGTTAATAAAAAAATAAATCAATAAAATAAGGCATTTGTATGTAAAGCGATAGAGACAGGAACCCCCTGACATAAGCTGACACCGGGGTGGACTGATACTTGACTTGATAGAGTATTTTGTAGAGGATGATTTGCTTGATTTGTTGTTAGAGGCCTTTGTAGGACTTAGACTTATTAGAGGACCAAGCCCTAAAGAAACATTGATTTGTAGAACTTAAAGGTATAGTAATACTTCGTTTTAACTTTATTTTATTTTGTAGGCATTAAAAAAACATGAAGAATGATATAAGTCTTATCTCTCAAACCTTTTTGGTTTGAGAGATATTCACAAGCAAAGTTTCCCCTCCCGCCCCTTTTACCTAGTGTAAGCCATCTCTTCTCAGATGTGGAATGCAGTCCATAGACCAGACAGCAGGGGACAATCTTCTTCCTATGAGAACAATGAAAGCCCTGCCCCCCTTGACAAGTTTTTCAGGTTTTTCCCTTATCTTAATTGAAGATTGTCCCTCTCTGCAGTCTACTTGGGCACCTCCCTTCTGATCTGGCTGAGCAGTGTTACATCAGTAAAAGGGACAGGAGGGGGATACTTTATCATTGAATTACTCTTGTACTACAACTCTGATAGAATTGATATAACACTCTCCAAAGTCCAAATATTATGATGATTAATTAGATCTGCTTTTATTATAAAACATTACTATCCCTTTAAGCTTGTTTGGCACAAGTCCTAAGGAAACATGGATTTGTAGGACTTAGGCTTGTTAGAAACAAACCCCTCAAAAAATTGTTTATTTTTTTGTAGGACTAGTTTTTATTTATTTATTTATTTTTCAAAACACAAGCCCTGAAAAAAAAATAAAAATGCCCTACTGGCCTAATGCCAGCAGGTAATGTTGGCCAGTGGCCGCTGTCAAATGTCCTTCTGAGTTGCAACTGCTGTTCGTACTGCTGCTGCTGAGTTGTTTAAGCAGCAGGATGATTAGGCAGCTGAAAGGGAATGGGATCAACAATAGCAGTAACATGGGAGATGGATGATGAAGCTTCCACTTGCCACGACTGGCTCTAGTGTTGTGCCTGAGGCAGTAGCAGCACAATAGGTAGCCCCCAGTCTATGTGGAGAAAAGAAGAAGCTGGCCATTAAATCTTCTCCACCTGCCCCTCCTCCATTGTTATTAGAATATATATTTTTCCCTTGAGAACAGGAACTGTGACTCTCATCAGCAACTGCAATGTGCACAGTATGTGTGTGGTAAATAACATCTGGGGGCACAACTGTATCCAAATACCATGACACCCGAAACCAAGTACTGCCTCTGTCACTGTACAAACGCCAAGTAATTTCCCTGAAGAAGGGACAGTAACGGAGTCCTGAAACGCGTTGGAAATATTTATAAAATTTATTATATTGGCATCAACATTCGGATACCTACCCCGAGAACCCGTCATCCAGAGGACACCGCCAGGGAACGGAGTGACCGTGGACCGAGATCGGCGGACTAGATACCAGCACGACTCTGAATATATTTAAGAAGTGCCTTTAAACAAGTGACTACCAAGTATGCAGACTATAAGAAGGGGGAACGTTTTGGCTTATGTGTGGACACAATTGTTGATGATTATTTTCTTATTCACGGAAGGTAATTATCCAGCTTTACCCCAGCCCATACATCGGCTCCATCTGTTATTCCCCCGGAGTGTGGTCTTTCTTTTACCAAGGGATTCTAGACCCCATGATCACATATCACTTATAGATATTGTAGTTTTTACCTACATATTTAAGGCTTATGCCTTAGTTTTAATATACTTGTTTTATTTCAACAGCAGTTTTTTATTTTTTGACGATATTTTTCAGTAATAAAATATGTTTTAACTGAGGTATACGTTTTTAAACACCACTAATCAATACCACTACACTTAGATCTTTTTATTATCTTTTGTTTTTTTTTCCCTTCTGCATATTCCTTGTTCTGGAGCGCTTGATATTCTTTTGTTTTGGACTGTACTCCTTATCTAGTCCCTGCTAAAAACACATGACATCTTGCTGACAGTTTAATAGTAATGATGAACCCTCCCTGCCAGAATCCTAGCATATTCTACAGGATGGAATCTCCTCAGAAGGCACCTTATATCGATTCTCCTCCACCACACTGGGAGGTGTGGTCAATGCACCACACAGTGTGCAATGGGTAGAGACGAAATTGCCATATCCTATCATTTGGCGGGGGAAGTAACGATGAATGAGATGAACCAAACACCAGAAAGGGCGCAAAACCATAATAGAATATACACTGTAGAGTAAATATGGAATAAAATACTCACAGGTGTATTCTCACACCGGTTCCTCACTAAGAAAACCGGTATAAGTAAACGGGGATTTTTATATCCGCCCCGATTCGGACCCAATAAAGATGTTGCATCCACCGTTGATCCAAATAAACATTTAATATAAATAGTAAAAATTGTACAATCTATATATATAAAAGAAGACTTTGTGCCTGCCAAAACACACCCAGAGGAGGCATAAAGCAGGAGTTACTACTCCTATTGGGTGATTCAATCATGCAGGGAGTTGGCCCGCCCCCACTATGCAGCCCGCCCACCACTATCAAAGTCAGAAAAAAACAATATGGCCGCCACTTACTCCTACACCACAGACAAACACACATGCCTCACTCATACAGCACCAAACAAACACACACACACGTGCCCCACTCACACACATGCCCCCACTCACACACACAGCACCACATACACACACACAAAGCCAGAAATAAATATGGCTGACACACACACACACAGTCACTCACCCTGACTCCCAGTGGCCTCAGCAGGACCTGTAGTGCAGCACCAGGGGAACAAAATGGCACTCAAAGGGTTAAGGTAGGCCCTCTGCTGAATTATTTCTTCACTGTCATCATTTGCCATGCAAGACACAGGACAGACAGCCATCAGGTTCACACTTAACCCATTGACTGCCACAGGGTTGTGTATCAAGTTTTACCCCTCAGGGAGTGTGTTCAAACCCCTCACACTGTAAACTTGCATTTCCCTCCCACTTCTCCTCCTTCCCCAGCCTATTACTAACACTTTTCCATATTTTTGTTAAGCCCCGCCCCTACTCACGATTAAGCCCCGCCCACTTTAAACCAAAATTGTCCCATTGCTCTCTCCACATCAGCACCACATGAGGGACTCCACAAGTAAAAGGTATTACACACACATGCCCCACTCACACAACATCAAACACACACAAAGCCAGAAAGAAATATGGCTGACACACAGTCACTCACCCTCATTCCCAGTGGCCTCAGCAGGACCTGTACTACAGCCACTGAGGAACAAAATGGCACTCAAAGGTTTAAAGTAGGTCCTCATTGCTCAATTACTTCTTCTCTGTCATCATTTGCCATGCAAGACACAGGACAGACAGCCATCAGGTTCACACTTAACCCATTGACTGCCACAGGGTTGTGTATCAAGTTTTACCCCTCAGGGAGTGTGTTCAGACCCCTCACACCGTAAACTTGCATTTCCCTCCCACATCTCCTCCTTCCCTAGCCTATTACTAACACTTTTCCATATTTATGTTAAGCCCCGCCCCTACTCGCTATTAAGCCCCGCCCACTTTAAACCAAAATTATCCCATTGCTCTCTCCACATCAGCACCACATGAGGGACTCCACAAGTAAAAGGTATTACATACACATGCCCCACTCACACAGCACCAAACACACACAAAGCCAGAAAGAAATATGGCTGACACACAGTCACTCACCCTCATTCCCAGTGGCCTCAGCAGGACCTGTACTACAGCCACTGAGGAACAAAATGGCACTCAAAGGGTTAAGGTAGGTCCTCATTGCTCAATTACTTCTTCACTGTCATCATTTGCCATGCAAGACACAGGACAGACAGCCACAGGGTTGTGTATCAAGTTTTACCCCTCAGGGAGTGTGTTCAAATCCCTCACACTGTAAACTTGCATTTCCCTCCCACTTCTCCTCCTTCCCCAGCCTATTACTAACACTTTTTCCACATTTATGTTAAGCCCCGCCCCTACTTTTGATTAAGCCCCACCCACTTTTAACACAGATTGCCCCATTTGTCTCTCCACATCAGCACCACAGGACTCCCCTCTAGGGACTCCACAAGTCAATGTTCCCAGGTATGAACACACTTCCCACTGCTATTTAACTCTCACATGCCTCTCTATACCTTAACCATTTGAGTGCCAGAGGGGTACACAACTCATGCACGCATGTGTTTCTGCTCATATATGTTGTGTGTGTACATCTCTGTTACATATGTGTGTCCATCTCCAGTGTGTCTGTGTGTGTGCGTGTCTTTTGCATGTTTCTGCCGCTCACTGTGTGTATGTGCATACCTCCCAACATTTCACATGGCCAAAGAGGGACACTTTACTTTTAGGAGATATTGTTGGGGGCGTGGCTGGTGGGCGGGGCATTAGTAAGAATTTTTAGGTTATTTCATGACCTATTACTGGCTATTTATGTAACTGAATAAATGATTTAGTGCAACACCAAAGTATTTTATTTGCTCAGACTAATTTATAAGCACATATACTGAAGTTTAAAAAAATATTTCTATGAGCTTTATTGCTATAGAGCAAAGTAATACACACCACACAGTCAGGGCTGGTGCAAGGATTTTTGCCACCCTAGGCAAAACCTAATTTTGCCACCCATTTCGCTCCGCCCCTTGTGTCCCACCCCTTTATACCCCGCCTACTTATACCCAACCTCTTCTCATGATTGTCCTCTCTCTGCCCCCTGGGCCAGTCTGCCCCTGGTCTGGAGATGCCTGTAAGAGATGCCCCCCACCAGCTCCAACTTGCCCCTTATTAGCTCCACTTTGGCCCTATCAGCTGCACTTTGCCCCCCATCAACTCCAACTTGCCCCCATCAGCTCCACTTTGCCCCATCAACTCCACTTTGCCCCATCAACTCCAACTTACCCCCATCAGCTCCACTTTGCCCCCGACCAGGTCCACTTTTTCCCCACCAGCTCCACTATGCCCCCCATCCGCTCCACTATGCCCCCAGCAGCTCCAACTTGCCACCATCAGCTCCACTTTGCCCACCATCCGCTCCAACTTGCGCCCACCAGCTCCACTTTTGCCCCACCTTCAGTTCCACTATGCCCCTATCAGCTCCAACGTGCCCCTATCAGCTCCAACTTACCCCCATCGGCTCCACTTTGACCCCAGCAGCTCCACTATGCCCCCAGCAGCTCCAACTTGCCACCAACAGCTCCAACTTGCCCCCATCAGCTCCACTTTGCCCCCCATCTGCTCCAACTTGCCCCCACCAGCTCCATTTTGACCCCCCTTCAGCTCCACTTTGACCCGTATCTGCTCCAACTTGCCACCATCAGCTCCACTTTGACCTCCATCCGCTCCAACTTACCCCCATCAGCTCCACTATGCCCGCTCAGCTCCAACTTGCCCTTATCAGCTCCAACTTGCCCCCATCATCTCCACTTTGCCCCCCATCTGCTCCAACTTGCCCCCACCAGCTCCACTATGCCCCCTCAGCTCCAACTTAGCCCCATTGGCTCTACTTTGCCCCCCAGCAGCTCCACTATGCCTCTATCAGCTCCAACTTGCCACCATCCGCTACACTTTGCCCCCACCAGCTCCACTATGCCCCTATCAGCTCCAATTTTCCCCTATCAGCTCCAACTTGCCCCCATCAGCTCCACTTTGCTCCCCATCAGCTCCACTTTGCTCCCCATCTGCTCCAACTTGGCCCCCATCTGCTCCAACTTGCCCCCAGCAGCTCCACTATGCCCCCTCAGCTCCAACTTGCCCCCCATCACATACCTGTAGCTCCCGCGCAGTTTTCTCTTCAGTAATGCAGAGCGTGGCGGGAGATCATGACTCCCAGCGCGCTCTGTATTACTAAAGATCCGATCCAATGAGGGAGCGCTGTAGCAACACAGACCTGACGGTGTTGTGGTTCCCAGCGTGGTGTGTGCGGGCACAGCTCTTCCCCGCTGCATGCCCGCACTCCCAGTATGTGTGCGTCCTAGGCCGGCAACTACCTCGCCTATAGGTGGAGCCGGCCCTGCACACAGTCTGACCTCCTAAAAAGAGGGACAACAGGGTGGGAAAGAGGGACAGAGGGATTTGGCCCTCAAAGACGGACTGTCCCCCCTAAAGAGGGACACTTGGGATGTATGGTATGTGTCTGCCTGTATGCTGCATATGTCTGTGTTTATCAGTGTGTCTGCATTTCACACACGTGCGCCCAACGGTCATAACATGACGGGCAACGCCGTCCCACATTGCTAGTAATTAATAAAAGGGTTTACGCGTTTCGAAATACAAAACTTCTTCCTCAGAACCCAAAATCTGAATAAAATATTGTCACAATGAAATAAAATAAAATATATATTCACTTATTTGGATCAACGGTGGATGCAACATCTTTATTGGGTACGAATCAGGGCGGATATAGAAATCCCTGTTTGCTTATACCGGTTTTGTTAGTGAGGAACCGCTGTGAGAATACACCTGTGAGTATTTTATTCCATATTTACTCTACAGTGTATATTCTATTATGGTTTTGCGCCCTTTCTGGTGTTTGGTTTGCTTTGTTTAAGGATATCCAGCTGTTTGGAACCCCTTTTTTTGTGGAGGAGCTGCAGACCACATTTGATGACAAGTGACAGAGTGAGGACTGTCTAGAATTCCCCACATACGCAGAAACCTCCTACATAGTGTAAGTGAGGTGATACAGTGGTGGTTTCTGTTCCAATGATATTACACTAGGAGCGCCCCTTTTTTCTTCTGCTTTTTGATGAACAAGATGGACTGGCAGGAGATGTTCTTGTTGCCCTAGAGGAAGAAGGTGATGATGATGATGGCTAGCTAGTTGTTTAGCTCGTCATGGAACTTTCAGTGTATGTCTGGGTTTCTTTATTCCTCCTCCTCTTTGATCTCCACCTCACCTCTTGGTGCCTTTCTGGAGAGTCAGGGGGTACAGTAACAGCGGTGCTAGATTTCTATAATGTGTTTTTGGCTTTAACATGTTTGACATAAATGTCATGGTGTCTGTGTTTCATGTGTGTTATCAGGGAGGTTGTGCCAAGGTGTGTTCCCTCCTTTCCCCTTTTTACTAACTTGTCACAAATTTTGCACTGTACCATTCTTGATGATGACTGCACTGTGCCTGCCGGAAGAGGATAATAGTCCCACACCCATGACTTCTGGGGGGAGGGATAGGGAACAGGTGGAGAAGAATGGCCTCTTTCTTCTTGTCCTCCACATTCCCCTTCACTTTTTGCGGAAGTTAATAATGTTGCTGCTACTGCTTCAGATTTAGCACTGCAACTAGGACCAGGAGTATTGCTGACGCTGGCAAGTGGAACCTGTCCTAGCCCCGTATCACTTGTTGAACCTATTCCCACTGTGTCCATGGTGATCTGTGGTGCATTAGCTTGCTCCTCAGCAACCTGCTGCCCTTTCATCTCATCAGCAGCAGGAATTAGACCAGTTGCAAATTCCGCAAATTCCAAAAGCTGACTGCTAGTGGTGGTGGTGATGCCCATCCTCATCCTTGTCTCCCATTCCTTCTCAGTTTCTGATAAAAAGGCCATCAATGTCTCTTCCACCCCAGCTTCTCCAACACCACCACCACCACTAGTCCCTACGTACTGCTGCTCTATTACAGACATCTCACTGCTGCTTGGAGGAGGTGACGAGCAGTGTGACAGAGGGTCCCCTGCTGTCACACTTGGCATCATCTTCTCTCCCCCCCCCTCCTGAATATTACAAGACACATTAGCATCTTCAAAACTGGTGGCAGAAGGTTCAGCACTGGCAGCAGGCACCGCACTGGGGCAGCAACAGTGTCAGCAGAGGCAGCACGTCTAGCAGCAGGCGCAGGCAGCTGACCTGTCCTGCTCTCACTAGTACTACCCTTTTCTCCCTCCCTTCCCTTTTCTCCCTCCCTTCCCATTAAATTCCCTAAGATCCCTTGGGGTGATTTAGGGGGACTGGACAGCATTGGTTCAGTAATGGTCCCTTCCTCCTCAGACTCAGTGGACACATAAGGGTTCTTCCAGCTCCTCCATTGATTATTTTTTACCCTGTTCATAGTGATAGGAGTCACTATGAGCCTCTCCTGCCTGAATTTTTCCAAAATATCACAAGAGAACAGCACAGCACGTCTATCTCGCTCTGTAGCTGCATCTATTGTGTCCGCCTTCAGCGAAAACATCACTTTTTTATAGCGGAAATGCGAAAACAACGAAAATCAATGGGCGGAAACATTCTAGCCATTGAAAAAAATTTTAAGCGCTAGTTTTTCACGCGAAAAAGCGGATAACGACGTGGTTTTCGTGAAATTTCTCACGGGAACACGGAGACAACTTTCACCCCTATCCCTACTGTGGAGCAATGTGATACGCTTATATACGCACCACACAGTCTGATCTTAGACTGCTCCTCTTCATTCCATCCCTTCCACAATGATCCTCTCCATTCCATCACCTCATGCCCACTTCCCTCCCTTCCATCCCCTCCACACTGCTTCTCTCCACTCCATCCAATCCACATTGCTCCTCTTCATTCCATCCCTTCCACAATGATCCTCTCAATTCCATCTCTTCCTCACTGCTCCTTTCCATTCCATCCCTTCCACAATGATCCTCTCCATTCCATCTCCTCATGCCCACTTCCCTCCCTTCCATCCCCTCTACACTACTCCTCTCCATTCCATCTCCTCCTCACTACTCCTCTCCATTCCATCCCCTCTACACTACTCCTCTTCATTCCATCCCCTCTACCCTACTTCATCAAACCCCCACCACACTGCTCCTCTCCATTACATCCCCTCCAGCCTTCTCCATTCCATCCCCTCCACATTACTCTTCTCCATTCCACCCCCTCCACACTGACCCTCTCCATTCCATCCCCTACAAACTTCCCCACCTTCCATCCCTTCAAGCCTGCTCCCTTTCCTATCCATCCTCTCCACACTGCTACCCTCCCTTCCATCTCCTCCACATTGCTTCCCTACCTTCCATCCCCTCCACACTGCTCCCCTCCCTTCCGTATCCTCCAGTCAGCTCCACTACTTTCCATCTCCTCCATATTGCTCCCCTCCCTTCCATTCACTCCACGCTCCTCTCCCATCCATCCCCTCCTCACTTCTCCTCTCCCTCACATATCTTCCAGTCTACTCCCCTCCCTTCCACCCCTCACTCCTCCCATCCCTTCCATCCCCTCCTCACTCCTCCCCTACCCTCCATCTCCTCCACTTTGCTTCTCTCCCTTCTATCCCCTCCACACTGCTCCACTTCCTTCCATCCCCTCCACACTGCTCCCCTCCATTCCATCCCCTCCACATTGCTCCCCTCCCTTTGATACAATCCATACTGTTCGCCTCCCTTCCATCTCCTCCAGTCCATGCCCCTCCCTTCTACCCTCTCCTCACTGCTTCCCTCCCTTCCATGTCCTCCAGTTCACCACCCTCCCTTCCATCCCTACCTCACTGCTCCATTCTCTACTATCCCCTCCAGCCTTCTCCCCTCCTTTCATCCCCTCCTGACTGCTCTCCTCCTTTCCATCCCCTCCACACTGCTCTCCTCTCTTCCATCCCCTCCTCACTGCTCCATTCTCTGCTATCCCCTCCAGCCTTCTCCCCTCCTTTCATCCCCTCCTGACTGCTCTCCTCCTTTCCATCCCCTCCACACTGCTCTCCTCTCTTTCATCCCCTCCTCACTGCTCCCTCCCTTCCATACCTTCCACACTGCTCTCCTCACTTCCATCCCCTTCAAACTGTTCCCCTCCCTTCCATCCCCTCCTCATTGCTCCCCTCCCTTCCATCCCCTCCAGTCCTCTCCACTCCCTTCCATTGACTCCACACTGCTCCCCTCCCTTCCATCCCCTCCAGTCCTCTCCCCTTCCGTCCATTGACTCCACACTGCTCCCCTCCCTTCCATCCCCTCCAGTCCTCTCCCCTCCCTTCCATCCCCTCCTCACTGCTCCCCTCCATTCCAACCCCTCATCACTCCTCCCTTCCCTTCAATACACACCATACTGTTCCCCTCCCTTCCATCCCCTCCTCACTGCTCCACTCCCTTCCATGTCCTCCAGTTCACTCCCCTCCCTTCCATCCCCTCCTCACTGCTCCATTCTCTACTATCCCCTCCAGTCTCCTCCTCTCCTTTCCATTCCCTCCTGACTGCTCCCCTCCTTTCCATCCCCTCCACACTGCTCTCCTCTCTTCCATCCCCTCCTCACTACTCCGCTCCCTTCCATCCCTTCCACACTGCTCCCTTCCATCCCCTCCTCACTGCTCCCCTCCTCTCCATCCCCTCCAGTCCTCTACCCTCTCTTCCATCCCCTCCGGTCCTCTCCCCTCCCTTCCATTGACTCCACACTGCTCCCTTCCCTTACATCCCCTCCAGTCCTCTCCCCTCCCTTCCACCCCTCCAGTCCTCTCCCCTTCCTTCCATTCACTTCACACTGCTCCTCTCCCTTTCATCCCCTACTCACTGCTCTATTCCCTTCAACCCCCTCCAGGCTTCTCCCCTCCTTTCCATCCCCTCCACACTGCTCTCCCCTCTTTCATCCCCTCCACACTGCTCTCCTCTCTTTCATCCCCTTCACACTGCTCCCCTCCCTTCCATCCCCTCCTCACTGCTCCCCTCCCTTCCATCCCCTCCACACCGCTCCCCTATCGTCCATCTCCTTCAGTCCTCTCTCCTCCCTTCCATTCACTCCACACTTCTCCCCTCCCTTCCATTCCCTCCAGTCCTCTCCCCTCCCTTCCATCCACCCCTCACTTCTCCCCTCCCTTCCATTCCCTCCAGTATTCTCCCCTCCATTTCATCCCCTCCAGTCCACTCAACTCTCTTCCGTTGACTCCACACTGCTCACTTTCCTTCCATCCCCTCCAGTCCTCTCCCCTCCCTTCCATCCCTTCCAGTCCTCTCCCCTACCTTCCATCCCCTCCACACTGCTCCCCTCCCTTCCATCTCCTACAGTCCTATCCCCTCCCTTCCATCTCCTACAGTCCTATCCCCTCCCTTCCATCTCCAATCCTTTCCCCTCCCTTCCATCCCCTCCTCACTGCTCCCCTCCCTTCTATCCCCTCCAGTCCTCTCCCCTCCCTTCCATCCCCTCCTCACTGCTCCCCTCCCTTTCATCCCCTCCAGTCCTCTGCCCTCCCTTCTATCTCCTCCAGTCCTCTCCCCTCCCTTCCATCCCCTCCTCACTGCTCCCCTCCCTTTCATCCCCTCCAGTCCTCTGCCCTCCCTTCTATCTCCTCCAGTCCTCTCCCCTCCCTTCCATCCCCTCTTCTCTGTTCCCCTCCCTTCCATCCACCCCTCACTTCTCCCCTCCCTTCCATCCCCTCCAGTCCTCTCCCCTCCTCTCCCCTCCATGTCCTCCAGTCTGCTTTCCTCCCTATAACCCCCTCCTCACTGCTCCCCTCCCCTCCATGTCCTCTAGACTGCTATACTCTCTATCATCTCCTCAGTCTGCTCTCCTCCTTCTCCATCTCCACCAGCCAACGTCCCTTTCTTCTATCTCCAGCTCCCACTCCTCTCCCATCTCCTCTCGTCCACTCCCCTCCCTTCCATCTCCTCTGCCCCGCTCCTCTTCCTTCTCTCTCCTCTGGCCCGCTCTGTCTCCAGCTCCTTCGGCCCACTCCTTTCCATCTCCTCTGGCCCTCTCCTCCTCCTTCTATCTCCTCAGTCTGCTTAAAAGCATTGCTCCATAATCAGCCAGATACTTCATAGAGCAAAGACTGGCCAGGAAAAGGCTTTCATATTGTACAATCTTCACCAGAGCTGCATGCAGATAAATCCCCATTATACGAGGAGTGCTGAACGGCAGATAAGATATTCTGTGCAGCCACAATGTCTATCATAAGCTCATGCACTGCCCTTCATATTCCTCCAGTCTCCATAAACTGGATAATTAGCATCCTGACCACTCAATTAATTAGCTGGTGCACTTAATTATGACAAACTACATTATCTGCTATAGCCCAGAGTCCAATGGACATTAGCGTCAGGTTAGGTTCAGTAACAATTTGATTTGAGACGGGAGTTTATCGAGCAAAAAAGACATATAATAAGATTAAAATAATCAGTGAAACTATCTCAGTGATATTGGCTCGGCGCTGCCGCCGGGGGCAGTGACTATAAAGAGATTGGGGGATGATCAAATTGGTTCTCATTATTGAGCCAATGCATAAACTTAGATCTTTTGGCAGAGAATCGCTGAAGTGCGGAGGGATTTTAAAATAAGATTCAGAACTGTTTCTTCCCTTTATTTCAACTGAGTGGAATAAATTATTAAGGAAAGAGGAATTAGGAGCATATTTCATGGAAGATGGACAAAAATAATGTCTTTAGCACGTATGATCAATGCAGTGCATAGTGGTGCAAACAATCTGCCGTTATTAAAGTGGAACTAATACTATATAATGAATTGTGTGGTGTAGAAAGCACTTTCAAAATCACCTATATTTGTTAGCCATTCATTATTTAAAAAAATAGTTTATGGGATATTTCTGAAAATTAGACATTACTGATTGGTCCAGCCTGGTAAGTCAGATGCTACCATTACACTTTCCATTTCCACTGTCACTTCCTAACAGCCAGATACTAACTTATCACTCTCCCTCCCAACTGTCAGTTCCTACCAGCCAGATACTAACATTCCACTCTCCCTTTCAACTGCAAATTCTTGAAAGCCAGATAGTAGTGCTCCTGTCTTCTTCTCAGCTGCCGCTTCCAGCCAACCAGATGCTAACATTCTACTCTACCTATCACTTCCTACCCGGAGGAACCGGCTAATTTACATAAACCAACAAACGAGTAAAGTTAAGCATCTTATAAACTATAGCCTTAAATAAAAAAATGGCTAAAAAATATGGATGATTTTGAAAGTGCTTTAAAAATGACCAAAGTATAAAATCTTAGTCCTGCTTTACAATTTTAATCCCAGCAAAACCTTTACTCCTGCCCCACAACATGCACAGGAAAATAGTCATTAAATGGCATTAAACAAGGCGTAGATTATAGGAACTTCCTGAAACACCCACAGACTGGCGTACTGCCCTCCCCTTGGTGCAAGCAGCATTTATCAGAGAATTTTCACCATAAGTAGCTTAGTAAATTGGCATTAGGCAGAAGCAGGGATAGAGAATCAATTTCAGTGCAGTTTTTGTGTTGAATCATATCCGTACATTCTTCCTAATGTTATCTCGGAGGACATGCAGACTGCTTGGGGCCACAGATCTTGTGTTCTGTAATATTCTCCTGACCCAAGAAATATTTACACATCAGGCATTGCTGTAGTCACTGATCACCGTCTATGATGCTGAAGATTTATGCTCTGTGTAAGAGGGAAGGGCATAAGTGACTTTGTGATGGGCTGCAGCTCACTTCCCCTGGCCAAGGAAAATGTGGACACATGATGGGTACCTCCCATTTCCTTGACATCCTTTTAAAAAGTTGCATACAAAACAGCATGCACATACACGGCACTTTAAGCATGTCACCATGATGAAAAGGATGACATGAGAATCTCTCCCTGCATCAAAGCTTGAGATTCTAATGTTGCGTGCTTCAACCCAACCCAAATATATGAATTATCCCTTAACTCTGCCTCCACCTCTAAATGTGGCACTTAAAGAGTTAAAAAGGATCCTACGCTTCTAATATGTCATGAATGCTCACCTGCCTGGGACAGAGGTATTGTTCATATTAGGTCCTGAGATACTTTCTTGATTTTTATTATAAGGGTCTCTGATTAATGACAATATCAGCTTGACAGTGGCATCAGACAGTTCACTTGTTCCCCTCTGTCCCCATAACAGTGTCCAGCACAATGCCGCCATCAAGCTGATATTGTCATTAATCAGAGACACTTATAACAAAACTGAAGAAAGTATTTCAGGACCAAATATGAACACTGTTTCTGTCCCAGGCAGGCGAGCATACATGCCATATTAGAAGCATAGGATCCTTTTTAACTCTTTGAGTGCCACGTTAAGAGGTGGAGGTAGTGTTGAGGGATCATTCACATAAGCGAGTTGTGTTGAAGTGCCGTTTAAGGACGTAACATGAGAATCTTGCACTTTGATGCAGGGCGAGATTCTTATGTCGTCCTTTTCATCACGGTGACATGCTTAATGTGGCATTTAGCTGCACACTGTTTTGCATGAGACTTTTTAAAAGTGAGCCCATTTCCCCACCATATGTAAGATGATAACATAGGGATCAAGGATGGGAACAGGGTACCTGGGTTTTACCTGTATTTTATGGGAACCCAGTCCCTCTGCTGGGTCAAACAATCATGCAGATTCCATACCTCCACTGGACAAAAGCACCTATTAACATCACTATGACAGAGAGATGTCCCCTTCAAACTTACTAATGATCTGGGGGGGGGACTTTCAACACTGAGTACCACAGAGATCTTCAATGCTTTGCTTCTCATTTTAACCCAGTGAAGACAAGGGGGATACGCAACTCATTGTGATGCAATGCATTATGTACCCCTCTGGTGCTCAAGAGGTTAATGCTGATCTTTCCCAAAAAGCAAATGTGCAAGCAGCAAAATCAGAGATAAGGGTCTAACAATGATTATGGAATATAGATGCTAATTAAATAATTAGTACATTTAAGTAAATGCTTTAACACATAATTAGCTTAGTAGCTTTTTATTTATTTAAGTGCATGGTGTTAAATTAAATAGCACAAGCTTTTACTCAAAAGAGCCTTTTAACCCCTTAAAAATTAGAGCTGAATTTCAGGCAGATGGTACCAGGTCAGTGACCCAGAAGGTTTATCTCTGACTCCTTAGGGGAGATGCACTAATGACAAAGATGTGATAAAGTGGAGATTACTTCACAGTGATATCACTTCTCCAGTTCCTACATTAATCTATGGATCGAATGCCGTAAATTTCTCAAACTGGAGAGATCTTAGTGCATAGGCTCCACAGAATAACATAGACATTTTAGATATCACTGGAGAAGTCACCTGCACTTTATCACCTATTTATCACGCCTCAGTGCATCTCCCTCTGTGCTTATGTCTTTTTAGCAAATCAACCCCTGCTATAGATGTCTCTAACACATATGGAGAAATACACTAAGGTGTAATAAAGACATGATTAAGTGGATATCACTTCTCCAGTGTGGTAAACTCTCCAAGTTCTATGGGAGATCTTTAGTTATAGACTACAGGGGAGATACAGTAAGGAAGTTATCTCCTCTTTATCACACCTTGGTACATCTCCCCTGTAGTCTATAACTAAAGATCTCCCATAGAATAACATAGGAACTGGTGAGTTTATCTCACTAGAGAAGTTATCTCCTCTTTATCACACCTTAGTACATCTCCTCTGTAGTCTATAACTAAATCTCTCCCATAGAATAACATAGGAACTGGAGAGTTTATCTCACTGGAGAAGTTATCACCTCTTTATCACACCTTAGTACATCTCCCCTGTAGTCTATAACTAAATATCTCCCATAGAATAACATAGGAACTGGAGAGTTTATCTCACTGGAGAAGTTATCTCCTCTTTATCACACCTTAGTACATCTCCCCTGTAGTCTATAATTAAAGATCTCCCATAGAATAACATAGGAACTGGAGAGTTTATCTCACTGGAGAAGTTATCTCCTCTTTATCACACCTTAGTACATCTCCCCTGTAGTCTATAACTAAATCTCTCCAATAGAATAACATAGGAACTGGAGAGTTTATCTCACTGGTGAAGTTATCTCCTCTTTATCACACCTTAGTACATCTCTCCCTGTAGTCTATAACTAAAGATCTCCCATAGAATAACAAAGGTACTGGAGAGTTTATCTCACTGGAGAAGTTATCTCCTCTTTATCACACCTTAGTACATCTCCCCTGTAGTCTATAACTAAATCTATCCAATTGAATAACATAGGAACTGGAGATTTTCTCTCACTGGAGAAGTTATCTACTCTTTATCACACCTTAGTACATCTCCCCTGTAGTCTATAACTAAATCTCCCCCACAGAATAACATAGGAACTGGAGAGTTTATCTCACTGGAGAAGTTATCTCCTCTTTATCACACATTAGTACATATCCCCTGTAGTCTATAACTTAATCTCTCCCATAGAATAACATAGGAACTGGAGAGTTTATCACACTGGAGAAGTTATCTACTCTTTATCACACCTTAGTACATCTCCCCCTGTAGTCTATAACTAAATCTCTCCCATAGAATAACATAGGAACTGGAGAGTTTATCACACTGGAGAAGTTATCTCCTCTGTATCACACCTTAGTACACTTCCCCTGTAGTCTATAACTAAATCTCTCCCAAAGAATAACATAGGAACTGGAGAGTTTATATCACTGGAGAAGTTATCTCCTCTTTATCACACCTTAGTACATCTCCCCCTGTAGCCTATAACTAAAGCTCTCCCATAGAATAACATAGGAACTGGAGAGTTTATCTCACTGGAGAAGTGATCTCCTCTTTATCACACCTTAGTACATCTCCCCTGTAGTCTATAACTAAATATCTCCCAATAGAATAACATAGGAACTGAAGAGTTTATCTCACTGCAGAAGTTATCTCCTCTTTAACACATCTTAGTACATCTCCCCTGTAGTCTATAACTAAATCTCTCCCATAGAATAACATAGGAACTGGAGAGTTTATCTCACTAGAGAAGTTATCTCCTCTTTATCACACCCTAGTGAATAACCCCAACTGAGATCATCATCCAATGTATAGACAATTATTTGGATCCATATATGGGTCACATGACTGGCAGACTGGGTGCACTAATTCAGGAATATTCAACCCCTGGCTTTATAGCTGCACTTAGATTATAACTGTCATCATTCCCATCCAGATAATAGTCTCCTATCCTCTATCTTGTTTTTTTTCTTATCTGCTTTCAAATTGTGTTATTCAGACGAGATGGGAAGATGAGGGGTCACAATCTCCTTGTATTTTTTATCTTCATATATTAGAAATATATACCCCACCCCCCCCACACACACGGCCACACACACATATATATTAAAGTTCAATTGATCGTCACTCAGGCCTAGTTTTTTTCTGAGTAGAAACCCAGATTTTGACCCATCCAGTCTGCCCATTCTCCAATCTATTGTTTATTTTTATTTGTTGACATAATTATAATTATTGTTCATTTAAAAAGCACCAGCATGTTCCAAAGCACTGTACAATTAGGGAATACTCATTACAGACATGACATAAGTGAAGGGTTGATAGGTCATTGCTCACAAGAGCTTACAATCAATAGGATTATCAGAATAGCCTTCACCCTGTCCCAGTTAATGTTACATTTTCTTAAGGTAGGAGCTGGAAGGCTACTTCATACAGGGGTGGGCTAGCAACTTGTGGCCCCGGGGGGGGGGCAAATACAACCAAGAAGCCCATTTCTACTATTGCTCAACCTCCCTGTTCCAGCACACCCCCTTTTGTTAGTTTTAAAATTGGCATTAATGTTGCAAAGTAAAGAGAGTGATACCACATAGCTTACATTTAAAATGGGGTTACACTACCAATACGAAATAGCTTATAATTTAACTAAAGCTAGATAGAGCTTACAAGGGGAATGGGTTATGCTACTATAGTGCTTACAACGGAAATGGGTTATGGTACTATAGAGCTTACAAGGGAAATGGGTTATACTACTATAGAGCTTACAAGGGGAATGGGTTATACTACTATAGAGCTTACAATGGAAATTGGTTATACTACCATAGAGCTTACAATGGAAATGGGTTATGTTACAATAGAGCTTACAAGGGGAATGGGTTATGTTACAATAGAGCTTACAAGGGGAATGGGTTATGCTACTATAGAGCTTACAATGGAAATGGGTTATGCTACTATAGAGCTTACAATGGAAATGGGTTATGCTACTATAGAGCTTACAAGGGAAATGGGTTATACTACTATAGAGCTTACAAGGGAAATGGGTTATGCTACTATAGCACTTACAAGGGAAATGGGTTATACTACTGTAGAGCTTACAAGGGGAATGGGTTATGCTACTGTAGAGCTTACAAGGGAAATGGGTTATGCTACTACAGAGCTTACAAGGGGAATGGGTTATGCTACTGTAGAGCTTACAAGGGAAATGGGTTATGCTACTGTAGAGCTTACAAGGGGAATGGGTTATGCTACTATATAGCTTACAAGGGGAATGGGTTATGCTACTATATAGCTTACAAGGGAAATGGGTTATGCTACTACAGAGCTTACAAGGGAAATGGGTTATGCTACTACAGAGCTTACAAGGAAAATGGGTTATACTACTATAGAGCTTACAAGGGGAATGGGTTATACTACTATAGAGCTTACAAGGGGAATGGGTTATGCTACTGCAGAGCTTACAGGGAAATGGGTTATACTACTATAGAGCTTACAAGGGAAATGGGTTATGCTACTGTAGAGCTTACAAGGGGAATGGGTTATGCTACTGCAGAGCTTACAGTGAAATGGGTTATGCTACTATAGAGCTTACAAGGGGAATGGGTTATGCTACTATAGAGCTTACAATGGGAATGGGTTATGCTACTGCAGAGCTTACAGGGAAATGGGTTATGCTACTATAGAGCTTACAAGGGAAATGGGTTATGCTACTGCAGAGCTTACAGGGAAATGGGTTATGCTACCATAGAGCTTACAAGGGAAATGGGTTATACTACTATAGAGCTTACAAGGGAAATGGGTTATACTACTATAGCGCTTACAAGTGAAATGGGTTATACTACTATAGAGCTTACAAGTGGAATGGGTTATACTACTATAGAGCTTACAAGGGAAATGGGTTATACTACTATAGAGCTTACAAGGGGAATGGGTTATACTACTATAGAGCTTACAAGGGAAATGGGTTATGCTACTATAGAGCTTATAAGGGAAATGGGTTATACTACTGTAAAGCTTACAAGGGAAATGGGTTATACTACTATAGAGCTTATAAGGGAAATGGGTTATACTACTATAGAGCTTACAATGGAAATGTGTTATGCTACTATGGAGCTTACAAGGGGAATGGGTTATACTACTATAGAGCTTACAAGGGAAATGGGTTATACTACTGTAGAGCTTACAATGGAAATGGGTTATACTACTATAGAGCTTACAAGGGAAATGGGTTATACTACTGTAGAGCTTACAATGGAAATGGGTTATACTACTATAGAGCTTACAAGGGAAATGGGTTATACTACTATAGAGCTTATAAGGGAAATGGGTTATACTACTATAGAGCTTACAGTGGAAATGGGTTATGCTACTATAGAGCTTACAAGGGAAATGGGTTATACTACTGTAGAGCTTACAAGGGAAATGGGTTATACTACTATAGAGCTTACAATGGAAATGGGTTATGTTACTGTAGAGCTTACAAGGGAAATGGGTTATGCTACTATAGAGCTTACAAGGAAAATGGGTTATACTACTATAGAGCTTACAAGGGAAATGGGTTATGCTACTGTAGAGCTTACAAGGGAAATGGGTTATGCTACTGTAGAGCTTACAAGGGAAATGGGTTATACTACTATGGAGCCTACAAGGGAAATGGGTTATACCACTATAGAGCTTATAAGGGAAATGGGTTATAGTACTACAGAGCTTACAAGGGAAATGGGTTATGCTACTATAGAGCTTACAAGGAAAATGGGTTATACTACTATAGAGCTTAAAAGGGGAATGGGTTATGCTACTATAGAGCTTACAAGGGAAATGGGTTATGCTACTGCAGAGCTTACAGGGAAATGGGTTATACTACTATAGAGCTTACAGTGGAAATGGATTATGCTACTATAGCGCTTACAGGGAAAATGGGTTATACTACTATAGACCTTACAATGGAAATGGGTTATGTTACTATAGAGCTTACACGGGGAATGGGTTATGCTACTATAGAGCTTACAAGGGGAATGGGTTATGCTACTATAGAACTTACAAGGGGAATGGGTTATGCTACTATAGAGCTTACAAGGGGAATGGGTTATGCTACTATAGAGCTTACAATGAAATGAGTTACAGCTTCATTTGGATTGTAACTGTGTGTTATAATTTATAATTTGTGTAGGTCCATTTCAACTGTAAGCTCTGTGGTATCACTAGTACAGCTCCATTTACAGACTTAAGTGGGAGACTGAGTGAGACAGTGGCCCACTGGCCCAGAAATATGAAAAGCACAGGGGGGCAATTGCACCCCCTGCTCCCCAGGCCAGCCCCCCCCTCCATGAACATATCCTATTTTCCATAAAGTAGGACTACATAGTGAGCATTTGAGACCTATGTGGCATAAGTAAAGCAATGGTGGATACGCATTTGTGGATGGCTGGCCACAGAATTGCTCCAGTTTTGTCTTTGTGCATGTTGCCCACTGAGGTCATGAACACTCTAATTGAGCCGTTCATTGTAGAAGCAACAGAGTAGTGAGTTATGATCTGTCCGGATTACATTAATAGAGGTGACACAGGACATCCATACAGTGCGCAGTGACACTTACATACAGGAGTCAGTGGAACCAGCTCTGAGGCTGATAGACTAGGAATAACTGGAATAGTCCCTTAAAGGGATACTAATGTTTCATAATAAAAGCAGCTCTAATTAATCATCATAGTATTTGGACTTTGGAGAGTGTTATTTCAATTCTGTCAGAGTTGTAGTACAAGAATAATTCAATGACAAAGTATCCCCCTCCCGCCCCTTTTACTGATGTAACACTGCTCAGCCAGATCAGAAGGGAAGTGCCCAGGTAGATTGCAGAGAGGGACAATCTTCAATTAAGATAAGGGAAAAACCTGAAAATCTTGTCATGGGGAGCAGGGCTTTCATTGTTCTCATAGGAAGAAGATTGTCCCCTGCTGTTATCTGTCTGGTCTATGGACTGCATTCCACATCTGAGAAGAGATGGCTTACACTAGGTAAAAGGGGCGGGAGGGGAAACTTTGCTTGTGAATATCTCTCAAACCATAAAGGTCTGAGAGATAAGACTTGTATCGTTCTTCATGTTTTTTTAATGCCTACAAAATAAAATAAAGATAAAACGAAGTATTACTATCCCTTTAAGAAAACAAACTGTACTAATGAGGCAGATGTGTTACAATGGGTTGGGTACAGCCTAGAACCCAAGAAGTTCAAATTCCTGTTTAAATAGGAAGTTCTGTTTGTCCCCTATAGTGCACAGGGTTCTCCCCAAAACTGACTTCTTCTTAGTATATCAGCTTCTCACTCTTTATTCACTTTCTTTCTCCCTTTTCCTCTTTCTTTTTCCTCCACGTCTCTCATTCATTCCAGCTGTCTTTCACTCATTCTCTCTCTCTTTCACTCTGTCTCTATCCCCCTTTCTCTTTCTCTCTCTCTCCTTCCTCTTCTCGTGTTCTCTCTCTCTGTCACTATCTCTGTTTCTCTCTCCCACTCTTTCTTTTTTTCTCTCTCTCTCTGACTTTTCACTCAATCTTTCCTTTAGTTTCCAGCTTGTTTAACTTTCTCTCCATTCTCTCTCCTTCACTGTTCCTTTCTCTCCATTCTCTCTCCTTCACTGTTCCTTTCTCTCCATTCTCTCTCTCTTTCACTGTTCCTTTCTCTCCATTCTCATTTCTCTCTCTCACTGTTCCTTTCTCTCCATTCTCTCTCTCTCACTGTTCCTTTCTCTCCATTCTCTCTCTCTCACTGTTCGTTTCTCTCCATTCTCTCTCTCTCTCACTGTTCGTTTCTCTCCATTCTCTCTCTCTCTCACTGTTCCTTTCTGTCCATTCTCTCTCTCTTTGACTGTATCTTTCTCTCCATTCTCATTTCTCTCTCTCACTGTTCCTTTCTCTCCATTCTCTCACTCTCTCACTGTATCTTTCTCTCCACTCTCTCTCACTGTTCCTTTCTCTCCATTCTCTATGTCTTTCACTGTTCCTTTCTCTCCATTCTCTCTCTCTCACTGTTCCTTTCTGTCCATTCTCTCTCTCTCCTTCACGGTTCCTTTCTCTCCATTCTCATTTCTCTCTCTCACTGTTCCTTTCTCTCCATTCTCTCACTCTGTCAGTCCCTACACTGGCTCCCGTTAGCATACAGAGTAAAATTCAAAACTCTGGTGCTAACTTATAGAGCCCTCACTAACACCGCTCCCCCCTATATCTCATCTCTCATTTCCAAATATACTCCCGCCCGCCATCTTCCCTCTGCACATGACCTTCTGCTCTCCACAGCTATTATCACATCCTCCCACTCCCGCCTACAGGACTTCTCCCGTGCTGCACCTGAGCTGTGGAATTCTCTCCCCTGTCCCATCAGACTCTCCCCCAGCCTTCAGATCTTCAGACGCTCCCTGAAGACTCACCTCTTCATGGAAGCCTATCAACTACCTCCATAAACATTATCACCAAGATTCACTCCTTGCCTGGACTACTGCACTCAACGGCACTTCTCACTCCCACCCACTGACCGGCAGGTCATGTGACAGGAGGCACTTACACCCAATAGCACTTACACCTTCTGTATCAAACCTACCTTCCTCTAGACTGTAAGCTCTCACGACAAGGGCCCTCTGATCCTCCTGTTCTCCACATCTGATTGTACTATTTAATACCTCTGTATGTCTATTCCCAATTGTACAGCGCTGCGGAATTAGTTGGCGATATATAAATAAAGAATAATAATAATAATAATAATATCTTTCTCTCCATTCTCTCTCTCTCACTGTTCCTTTCTGTCCATTCTCTCTCTCCTTCACTGTATCTTTCTCTCCATTCCTTCTTTCTCTTTCACTGTTCCTTTCTCTCCATTCTCTCTCTCTCTCTCACTGTTTCTTTCTCTTCATTCTCTCTCTCTCTCACACTGTATCTTTCTCTCCATTCTCTCTCTCGCTGTTCCTTTCTCTCCATTCTCTCTCTCACACTGTTCCTTTCTCTCCATTCTCTCTCTCGCTGTTCCTTTCTCTCCATTCTCTCTCTCTCACTGTTTCTTTCCTTCCATTCTCTCTCTCTCTTCCACTGTTCCTTTCTCTCCATTCTCTCTCTTTCACTGTTCCTTTCTCTCCTTTCTCTCTCTCTCTCTCACTGTTCCTTTCTCTCCATTCTCTCTCTCTCTCTCACTGTTCCTTTCTCTCCATTCTCTCTCTCTCTCACTGTTTCTTTATCTCTCTCTCCCGCTCTTTCTTTCTCTCTCTCTCTGACTTTTCACTCAATCTTTCCTTTAGTTTCCAGCTTGTTTAACTTTCTCTCCATTCTCTCTGTCTTTCACTGTTCCTTTCTCTCCATTCTCTCTCTCTCACTGTTCCTTTCTCTCCATTCTCTCACTCACTGTTCCTTTCTCTCCATTCTCTCTCTCTCACTGTTCCTTTCTCTCCATTCTCTCTCCTTCACTGTTCCTTTCTCTCCATTCTCTCTCTCTCACTGTTCCTTTCTCTCCATTCTCTCTCTCTCACTGTATCTTTCTCTCCATTCTCTCTCATTCACTGTTCCTTTCTCTCCATTCTCATTTCTCTCTCTCGCTGTTCCTTTCTCTCCATTCTCTCTCTCTGTCACTGTTCCTTTCCTTCCATTCTCTCTCTCTTTCATTTTTTCTTTCTCTCCATTCTCTCTCTCCTTCACTGTTCCTTTCTCTCCATTCCCTCACTCTCTCACTGTTCCTTTCTCTCCATTCCCTCACTCTCTCACTGTTCCTTTCTCTCCATTCTCTCTCTCTCTCACTGTATCTTTCTCTCCATTCTCTCTCTCTCACTGTTCCTTTTCTTCCATTCTCTCTCTCTCTTTCACTTTTTCTTTCTCTCCATTCTCTCTCTCTTTCACTTTTTCTTTCTCTCCATTCCCTCACTCTCTCACTGTTCCTTTCTCTCCATTCTCTCTCTCTCACTGTTCCTTTCTCTCCATTCTCTCTCTCTCTTTCACTGTATCTTTCTCTCCATTCTCTCTCTCTCACTGTATCTTTCTCTCCATTCTCTCTCTCTCACTGTATCTTTCTCTCCATTCTCTCTCTCACTGTTCATTTCTCTCCATTTTCTCTCTCTCTGTTCCTTTTCTTCCATTCTCTCTCTCTCTTTCACTTTTTCTTTCTCTCCATTCTCTCTCTCTTTCACTTTTTCTTTCTCTCCATTCTCTCTCTCTCTTCCACTGTTACTTTCTCTCCATTCTCTCTTCCACTGTTCCTTTCTCTCCATTCTCTCTCTTTCACTGTTCCTTTCTCTCCATTCTCTCTCTCTCTTTCACTGTTCCTTTCTGTCCATTCTCTCACTCACTGTTCCTTTCTGTCCATTCTCTCTCTCTCACTGTTTCTTTCTCTCCATTCTCTCTCTTTCACTGTATCTTTCTCTCCATTCTTTTTCTCTCTTTCAATCTCATTCCCTTTCTCCCCCTCCCTCTCGCTCCGTCTCTGTTCTAGTGAAACAAGTAATCACATCAGATGATTTATTCAATGATTTATTTTCCCCTTCGCTGAAAGGTTCACCCTCTTAGTCTGGGCGATGACAGGGGTTGGTCTGATGCCCCTATTTCAGTATGTAAAGGGCGCTGTGTGAAGTGGCACAGTTAACATTCTAGCACCTGGCCAGGGCTCCAGGTTACCGGCTCCTCCATCAACATGATTTAGATCTGTCCTTTCCGGCTAATAATTCATTACAAATGGGAACACAGCGGCAGCACAAACAGCACAGCAGGGCCCCGCCACTGGCTTTTAAACCACCTCCTCTGTTTGCTTTAGATTCATTTAATGGAGGGCACAGAGGGCACAAGAAGGAGGGGGCAGAGAGAAACTGCTGCTGATGTGTAGAGTGATAAAGGCAATCCAGCGTAGGAACAACAAAGGAGAACCAACATTTCCAAATAATGCCATCACTTACCTGATTATGTCCATGAAATCCTAATGGCCACTATCAGTTTGGGCCTTTGTTCAGTCAGTAAGGGATGTCACGTCCATGGAGGTTTATATGACCCTTACTGGCTGGACTCAATTGTAATCTGAAGAAGCAGCACAATAAGATAAACTTTATTGACTGTGCCCTTCTACATGAACACAAACATCCAGCGCATGAATACTGTATAAGGAGGAGGGAAGATTAACCCTTTGAATGCCAAAGGGGTACGCAATGCATGCCCTCTGACATTCAAAGGGTTAGTAAGATGTAATTAATTTCTTACAAAGGTAGGTGGAGGTGCTTCAGCGACCAATTCAGATCAAGAAACAATATAGTTAATATTCTCAATTCCTGCAGCTTTGATCCCTACAGGGATCTAATAGTCCCATTCAACAAAATCTCGTATAATGTAGTCGGCGCTGACTTTCGTCCCACTCCAAATAGACCCTTGAATAAAAAGAAATATATGTACAAATATATTGGTCTAAAACAAACAATATAAAACAAATCAAAAAGTACCAGACTGAAAAATAAGTGAAATAATAATTGTTTATTACATATGTATAAATAAATATATACGGGCAAGTCTAACTTATCCTGACAGTGCTAGTAAATAAAATGGTATTGAAATTCAAGATAAATCTTAAAGCTTATGCAATTTGTATATGTCAAAAAGACTTACATGGGTAGATGATTTCTCCAAGTGCACAATGTAACTCCCAGCCAGGAAGATGTATACACTGCAACGCGTTTCACACTCTGATCGTGCTTTATCAAGCAGAATGAAGGATACCATATACAGTATACAGTTCTACTTACCCGTATATATATATATATATATATATATACATATCTAATAAACAATTATTATTTTACTTATTTTAGAGTCTGGTACATTTTTTATTTGTTTTATATTGTTTGTTTTAGACCAATATATTTGTACACGTATTTCTTTTTATTTAACCCCTTAAGGACCATTGACGTGTCAGGACCGTCACGTTAGTCCGGCACTTAAGCATTAGTCACGGTCGTGGTACATCACGTACTGCAGGAGCGCGGTGAGTAATAACGGGGACTGAAGTTGATCGACCCAAGACCGGAGCGATCTCTTTCAGTCCCCCTTTCGGAGTGCCGCCCCACGTGATCAGTCACATAGGATGGCACATCAGACTTTCCTATATGGTCCTTAAAGGACCACACACCCCGGAGCCGCTGGGTTAAGATGTAATTCATGTCTGGTAGGACTAGATGTAAGATAAGAGCCGCTATCGCTCATTTTGAATCAGGAGCCATTCATTGAATATGTACCTAAATGTCGCTTTCTGACACCCTCACCTACTATATGACTCAGGTGCAGAGGTGTAACTAGAAGCCACTGGGCCTGGTGCAAATATTGCCATGAAGGCACAGACCTCAGCTTTCTTCTTGCGGGCACTGGGCGGGGGGGGGGCAGGGCCCCTGGAGTGAGGGGTCTGGTCACATGTGCAACCCCTGTGATGGCTGTTGTTACACCTCTGTTCAGCTGCATAGAGACAGAGATAAACCACGCACAAATAGAGGACAACCATGTGCAGTCCACTATTAGGTGCCAAATGTTTTTGTATTGTTACAAGGAGAAGTAATACTTGATAATATTAATCCCCCTCTTATCTTACTGTGGCTGGAAAATACTAATATCCCCTATGAATGTTTCCCTTGATCCTTGGATCAACAGATTGCAGTGTACCTCAGTCTTGGATGTTATGTCCATTGAGGTAGACATAAGCCTTGCTGGACCACAGTGAAGGCTGGCGATAGCCAGTTATATACCCACTGAGTTCCGTTTGTGCAATCGCATTCATCATCCTGTGTGTAACCTGACCGGTCAGCCGACCTTAAGAAGAAGAAGAAAAGAATGATTCTTGGGGACACATCTCTCTCATCTGCTCATTGCCACTGCCACCTATACTATATATACATATTTAAGGTGCATAGCTAGGTTCAGAGATAACCACAGTAAGGTCCCCATTTAAACATTTTTGTGCAGGCGCTTTAACCTTGCTGTGTGTCACATGACCAGTTAGCCAAAGTCAGAAACAAAAATGAATAAACAATCATTTCTGGAGAAGCGTCTCACTCGTGCCTGTCCTAGAGGCTGGGATCCTGCATTCGAACAGGTTCAGAGCTGTTTAAGTTTAATAAAGAATCATTTCTGGAGATGCGTTTCCCTTGTGCTTGTCCTACGACACTGCGAGCGGCTATATACCTGCATTCGAACAGGTACAGAGCTGTTTAAGTTTAATAAAGAATAACTTCTGGAGACGCATCTCCCTCGTGCTTGTCCTACGACACTGCTAGTGGCTGGAATACTTCATTGGAACAGGTACAGAGCTGTTTTGAGCTGTAATAACCTTCGATTAAAGAAACTCACAACAGTCAGAGTGTCCTTGTTAACTCATCGGGAAAAACAAACCAAATAAACACACAGATCCACACACACAGACACATACACACACACGCTCTCATACAAAGACACACATACTTACATACACACATACACTACCATTCAAAAGTTTGGAGTCACTGATAAATGTCCTTGTTTTTGCATCAAATGAGTTGCAAAATGAATAGGAAATACAGTCAAGATGTTGGCAAGGTTAGAAATAATGATTTTTAATTTAAATAATAATTGAGTCCTTCAAACTTTACTTTTGTAGAAGACTCCTTTATTTGTAGCAATTACAGCCTGGCAGACCTTTGGCATTCTAGTTGTCAGTTTGTGGAGGTAATGTGAAGAGAGTTCACCACATGCTTCCTGAAGCCCCTCCTACAGTTTGGATTGGCTTCATGGACACTTCTTACGTACCGTACAGTCAAGCTGCTCCCATAACAGAAAGAAGGAAAATTCTACTTGACCCCAAACTTTTGAATGGTAGTGTATGTACATACACGCACACACACACACACGTACACATACATGTGTACCCACACACACAAATACAGGCTTGCAGGAGAGCAGGTCTTTCACTGTATAATAGAAAAGGAGATATCAGTAGACTAGGGTTACCACCTTTTCTTCAAAGAAATTCCGGCCGTGTCATTCCCTTCATAGACTTAACATTGGACAGAAGCCAGTTTCTTACCGGCCTGCCGCTAAAATACCGGCTTGGTGGCAACTCTACAGTAGACTCCTTCTTGACTGACCACACATACTATAATTTTGGCAACACAAAAAAACAGATACAGAGGAATTTGCTGGATTACAGTAACACAACCTCCAATTTAACTCTTGTTAGCTAGACATATCTCCAACTTATTGCTCACAATGTGTTGTCTTTAGCATCCAAGGGGTTAAAGTAGGCTGGCCAGACCTCACCTTTAACTGGGGACACATAGGAAATAGGCACCGAAATCAAAGCAGTCCTGCAGTATGTATTTTTCCTGTGCGTCCCCGGTTAAAGGTGAGGTCTGGTCACCCTAGGTTAAAGCTGAGTCTATTAAGATGACACCGGCATGATAAGCATGTTATTCCTTTACACAGGGCCTGATAATATCCCACCACCAATCATTTTTATTTAATGGTCCATTTGTAGTAATTATGATCCAGCGGGTGAGTAATTGTATCTGATGTCCCAATGATTCCAACACAACTCGTCATGCTTAATTCATTTACATGTTTACTGATTGGTAAATCTCTGTGCTGGCTTTCTTTCTAGAGAGAGGGAGAGAGAGAGGTGATGGGCACTCCAAAATTTTATTTTCTTGCCTTGTGCTCTTGCTTCGTTCAGTAGAAATATACAGGTTGTATCATAAAAAATAATAAGAATAGCAGGCACTCGCAGGACTTGTTCTAAATAAAATATGTTTTATTAGATGTCAGATGTTGACGTTTCGACCCAAATGTGGGCCTTTAGTTATAGACTACAGGGGGAGATGTACTAAGGTGTGATAAAGGGGAGATAACTTCTCCAGTGAGATAAGCTCCCCAGTTCCTATGTTATTCTATGGGAGATCTTTAGTTATAGACTACAGGGGAGATGTACTAAGATGTGATAAAGAGGAGATAACTTCTCCAGTGAGATAAGCTCTCCAGTTCCTATGTTATTCTATGGAAGAGATTTAGTTATAGACTACAGGGGAGATGTACTAAGGTGTGATAAAGAGGAGATAACTTCTCCAGTGAGATAAACTCTCCAGTTCCTATGTAACTCTATGGAAGAGATTTAGTTATAGACTACAGGGGGAGATGTACTAAGGTGTGATAAAGGGGAGATAACTTCTCCAGTGAGATAAGCTCTCCAGTTCCTATGTTATTCTATGGGAGATCTTTAGTTATAGACTACAGGGGAGATGTACTAAGGTGTGATAAAGAGGAGATAACTTCTCCAGTGAGATAAACTCTCCAGTTCTTATGTTATTCTATGGGAGATCTTTAGTTATAGACTACAGGGAGAGATGTACTAAGGTGTGATAAAGAGTATATAACTTCTCCAGTGAGATAAACTCTCCAGTCCCTATGTTATTCTATAGCAGATCTTTAGTTATAGACTACAGGGGGAGATGTACTAAGGTGTGATAAAGAGGAGATAACTTCTCCAGTGAGATAAACTCTCCAGTTCCTATGTTATTCTATGGGAGAGATTTAGTTATAGACTACAGGGGAGATGTACTAAGGTGTGATAAAGAGTATATAACTTCTCCAGTGAGATAAACCCTCCAGTCCCTATGTTATTCTATAGCAGATCTTGAGTTATAGACTACAGGGGGAGATGTACTAAGGTGTGATAAAGAGGAGATAACTTCTCCAGTGAGATAAACTCTCCAGTTCCTATGTTATTCTATGGAAGAGATTTAGTTATAGACTACAGGGGAGATGTACTAAGGTGTGATAAAGAGGAGATAACTTCTCCAGTGAGATAAACTCTCCAGTTCCTATGTTATTCTATGGGAGAGATTTAGTTATAGACTACAGGGGAGATGTACTAAGGTGTGATAAAGAGGAGATAATTTCTCCAGTGAGATAAAATCTCCAGTTCCTATGTTATTCTATGGGAGAGATTTAGTTATAGACTACAGGGGGAGATGTACTAAGGTGTGATAAAGGGGAGATAACTTCTCCAGTGAGATAAGCTCTCCAGTTCCTATGTTATTCTATGGGAGATCTTTAGTTATACACTACAGGGGAGATGTACTAAGATGTGATAAAGAGGAGATAACTTCTCCAGTGAGATAAGCTCTCCAGTTCCTATGTTATTCTATGGAAGAGATTTAGTTATAGACTACAGGGGAGATGTATTAAGGTGTAATAAAGAGGAGATAACTTCTCCAGTGAGATAAACTCTCCAGTTCCTATGTAACTCTATGGAAGAGATTTAGTTATAGACTACAGGGGGAGATGTACTAAGGTGTGATAAAGGGGAGATAACTTCTCCAGTGAGATAAGCTCTCCAGTTCCTATGTTATTCTATGGGAGAGATTTAGTTATAGACTACAGGGAGAGATGTACTAAGGTGTGATAAAGAGGAGATAACTTCTCCAGTGAGATAAACTCTCCAGTTCCTATGTTATTCTATGGGAGATCTTTAGTTATAGACTACAGGGGAGATGTACTAAGGTGTGATAAAGAGGAGATAACTTCTCCAGTGAGATAAACTCTCCAGTTCTTATGTTATTCTATGGGAGATCTTTAGTTATAGACTACAGGGAGAGATGTACTAAGGTGTGATAAAGAGGAGATAACTTCTCCAGTGAGATAAACTCTCCAGTTCCTATGTTATTCTATGGAAGAGATTTAGTTATAGACTACAGGGGAGATGTACTAAGGTGTGATAAAGAGGAGATAACTTCTCCAGTGAGATAAACTCTCCAGTTCCTCTGTTATTCTATGGGAGAGATTTAGTTATAGACTACAGGGGAGATGTACTAAGGTGTGATAAAGAGGAGATAATTTCTCCAGTGAGATAAAATCTCCAGTTCCTATGTTATTCTATGGGAGATCTTTAGTTATAGACTACAGGGGAGATGTACTAAGATGTGATAAAGAGGAGATAACTTCTCCAGTGAGATAAGCTCTCCAGTTCCTATGTTATTCTATGGAAGAGATTTAGTTATAGACTACAGGGGGAGATGTACTAAGGTGTGATAAAGAGGAGATAACTTCTCCAGTGAGATAAACTCTCCAGTTCCTATGTTATTCTATGAGAGAGATTTAGTTATAGACTACAGGGGAGATGTACTAAGGTGTGATAAAGAGTATATAACTTCTCCAGTGAGATAAACTCTCCAGTCCCTATGTTATTCTATAGCAGATCTTTAGTTATAGACTACAGGGGGAGATGTACTAAGGTGTGATAAAGAGGAGATAACTTCTCCAGTGAGATAAACTCTCCAGTTCCTATGTTATTCTATGGAAGAGATTTAGTTATAGACTACAGGGGAGATGTACTAAGGTGTGATAAAGAGGAGATAACTTCTCCAGTGAGATAAACTCTCCAGTTCCTATGTTATTCTATGGGAGAGATTTAGTTATAGACTACAGGGGAGATGTACTAAGGTGTGATAAAGAGGAGATAATTTCTCCAGTGAGATAAAATCTCCAGTTCCTATGTTATTCTATGGGAGAGATTTAGTTATAGACTACAGGGGAGATGTACTAAGGTGTGATAAAGAGGTGATAACTTCTCCAGTGAGATAAAATCTCCAGTTCCTATGTTATTCTATGGGAGAGATTTAGTTATAGACTACAGGGGGAGATGTACTAAGGAGTGATAAAGAGGAGATAACTTCCCCATTGAGATAAACTCTCCAGTTCCTATGTTATTCTATGAGAGAGATTTAGTTATAGACTACAGGGGAGATGTACTAAGGTGTGATAAAGAGGAGATAATTTCTCCAGTGAGATAAACTCTCCAGTTCCTATGTTATTCTATGAGAGAGATTTAGTTATAGACTACAGTGGAGATGTACTAAGGTGCGATAAAGAGGAGATAACTTCTCTAGTGTGATAAACTCTCCAGTTCCTATGCTATTCTATGGGAGAGATTTAGTTATAGACTACAGGGGAGATGTACTAAGGTGTGATAAAGAGGTGATAACTTCTCCAGTGAGATAAAATCTCCAGTTCCTATGTTATTCTATGGGAGATCTTTAGTTATAGACTACAGGTGAGATTTACTAAGGTGTGATAAAGAGGAGATAACTTCTCCAGTGTGATAAACTCTCCATTTCCTATGTTATTCTATGAGAGAGATTTAGTTATAGACTACAGGGGGAGATGTACTAAGGTGTGATAAAGAGGAGATAACTTCTCTAGTGAGATAAACTTTCCTATGTTATTCTATGGGAGAGATTTAGATATAGACTACAGGGGAGATGCACTAAGGTGTGATAAAGAGGAGATAATTTCTCCAGTGTGATAAACTCTCCAGTTCCTATGTTATTCTATTGGAGAGATTTAGTTATAGACTACAGGGGAGATGTACTAAGGTGTGATAAAGAGGAGATAACTTCTCCAGTGAGATAAACTCTCCAGTTCCTATGTTATTCTATGGGAGAGATTTAGTTGTAGACTACAGGGGAGATGTACTAAGGTGTGATAAAGAGGAGATAACTTCTCCAGTGAGATAAACTCTCCAGTTCCTATGTTATTATATGGGAGAGATTTAGTTATAGACTACAGGGGAGATGTACTAAGGTGTGATAAAGAGGAGATAACTTCTCCAGTGTCATAAACTCTCCAGTTCCTATGTTATTCTATGGCAGATCATTAGTGATAGACTACAGGAGAGATGTACTAAGGTGTGATAAAGAGGAGAGATAGCCCTTCTCACTGCACAACATTTCTCTTACTATGTGTAATTTTCTGTGCTAGGCCCTTTCTTGCAATATTTTGTTATTTAGACTATGCGCCATTATAGTGAATTTTCTATGAGTAATTCCCATGAAAAGAAGCACAGAATTACCAATGTAAGAAAATGCATTGGGAAGCAATAGATATTCCACTGTCCACTAGTGGCCACAGAACCACATACTCTCTGCCAGATCAGCCCTGTTCTAGTGGTGGTCACAGAACTGCACATACACTGTCTGACACCCCATAAATGTACCACTGATTGTCACAAAACCACACTACACAGTCCATCCTTGCTGCATTGGTAGTGATAAAATCATATATACACTCTCTGACACACCAGACCTCTTACCCTGGTAGCCACATGCCCACACCACACTGTATGCCATCCCAGCCCTGTTCCACTGGTGGTCACAGAACTCTACATACTCTCTCTGTCCACCTAGCCTTGTTCCAGTGGTAACCACAAACCCATAGTGCACATGCTAACAGCCCCCTTGTTCCACTGGTAGCCATGGAACTGCACATACAATGTCTCAAAATCCACCTTTGTTCTACTTATAGCCACAGAACCACACAGCCCATCCTTGTTCCTCTGAACTATGCTTCACTGTGTGGAACACAGGGTAGCCACAGAACCACACTACACTGTCTGACACCCCAGCCTTGTTCCACTTGAATCCATAAATCCATACATACACTGTCTGCCAGCCCAGCAATGTTCCATTGGTAGCCACAGAATAGTGATGAGCGAGCACCCCAATGCTCGGGTGTTCGGGTGCTCTGACCGAGCACCCCCTGAGGCTCGAGTGCTCGGCCGAACACCCGAGCCCCATTGAAGTCAATGGGAGGACTCGAGCATTACACCAGGCACCCCCTGCTCTGATGAGGGGAGGGTGCCTGGTCCATAGGAAAAGGGCAGAAAATGATGGAAACACCACAGAAATGGTTCAGGGACAGCATAGGGAGGATGTCTGGATGCATCTTGGACTCCAACATCGCTGCTGGGAACGATCTTTCGCCCGTAGTACGCCATTTTTACAGACTGACCATAAAACACACAAAAAGGAAAATAAAAACGACTTTAGGCGAAAAATTGTTACCAAACAATATTTGCTGTATATTTACTTGTATATCATCTGCAAATTATCCCAAAAATTTCCTTGATTTTCGGAAGTGAGGCCATGATTAAGAGGGAAACGTGCGCAGAGGCAAATTCTCCCAAAAATTTCCTTGATTTTCAGAACTGAGGCCATGATTAAGAGGGAAACGTGCACAGAGGCAAATTCTCCCAAAAATTTCCTTGATTTTATTGAACTGAGGCCATGATTAAGAGGGAAACGTGCGCTGAGCCGACCATCTAAAACATTATGGGTGAGGGTCTGCTGCAGAGCTGACCATCCTAAACATTATATGCGAAGGCCCGCTAGTGAGCTGACGCTATAAAACATTATATGAGAGGGCCCGCTAGAGAGCTGACCCAATAAAACATTATATGAGAAGGCCCGCTGGTGAGCTGACCTATATAAAAATTGGCAAACAGGGCCCGCTGGTGAGCTGGCCCTATATAAAAATTATATCACAGGGCCCGCTGGTGAGCTGGCCCTATATAAAAATTATAGCACAGGGCATATGGAAGAGGAGGAGGAGGATGAGAAGATTAAGAGTCAACCATATACCCGTTTTTTGGGTGGAAGGGGTGAATGGGAATACAGAGTATTCACATCATTGTAAATAACATATATAAAGTGAGTTTATGTTCCCCCGGGGCTTTCCTCCAGTGGAGTGGAGAAGTCAGGGGAAATCCAGGCCTTGTTCATTTTTATAAGTGTCAACCTATCAGCATTGTCGGTGGAAAGGCGGATACGCTTATCTGTTATGATGCCACCAGCAGCACTAAATACCCGCTCAGACAGAACGCTGGCGGCAGGGCAGGCCAGCACCTCCAAGGCGTAGAGTGCCAGTTCATACCACGTGTCCAGCTTGGACACCCAGTAGTTGTAAGGCACAGAGGGATCATTGAGGACGCTGACACGGTCTGCTACGTACTCCTTCACCATCTTCCAAAACTTTTCCCTCCTTGTGACACTAGGCTGCGCATCAGGGTGAGGGTGCTGGCGGGGTGTCATGAAGGTGTCCCACGCCTTGGAGAGTGTTGCCCTGCCTTTCTCGGAACTGCTGTGTGCTCCCCTTTTCTCCCCTTCTCGGTTGGCCAAGGTAGCACGTACTCTGCCGCCAGCGTTGTCAGATGGAAAATTTTGGAGCAATTTTTCGACAAGAACCTTCTGGTATTGCAACATTTTGCTTGTCCTCTCCACCGGAGGAATGAGAGATGAGAAATTCTCTTTGTAGCGGGGGTCCAGAAGGGTGAACACCCAGTAATCCGTGTTGTCTAAAATGCGTACAACGCGTGGGTCACGGGAAAGGCAGCCTAACATAAAGTCAGCCATGTGTGCCAGAGTACCAACAGTCAAGATTTCGCTGTCCTCACCAGGAGGATGACTCTCAATCTCCTCATCCTCTTCCTCCTCTTCTGCCCACCCACGCTGAAGAGATGGAACTAAAGTTCCATGGCTACCCTCTGTAGCGGAGGCAACCGTGTCTTCCTCCTCCTCCTCCTCCTCCTCCTCCGCCTCCTCCAATTGTCGCTGAGAAGACGAAGTGAGGGTGCTCTGGCTATCACCTTGTGTAAGCTCTTCCTCCCCCATTTCCACCTCTTCCACATGCAAAGCGTCGGTTTTAATTGTGAGCAGCGAGCATTTCAGTAGACACAGAAGTGGGATGGTTACACTGATAATAGCGTTATCGCCGCTCACCATCTGTGTCGATTCCTCAAAATTGCGTAAAACCTCACAGAGGTCTGACATCCATTCCCACTCCTCACTTCTGATTACAGGAAGTTGAACGGAGAGGCGACGACCGTGTAACAGCTGGTACTCCACTACTGCCCTCTGCTGCTCACAAAGCCGGGCCAACATGTGGAAGGTGGAGTTCCAGCGCGTGCTCACGTCACACAGCAGCCGGTGAGCTGGCAATTGTAAGCGCTGCTGCAGCTTCAACAGGCCGGCTGAAGCTGTTGATGACTTACGGAAATGTGCACACACGCGGCGCACCTTGGTCAAGAGATCATGCACATCGGGGTAGGTTTTTAGAAATCGCTGCACCACTAAATTAAATACATGCGCTAGGCATGGTACGTGTGTGAGCTTGCCGAGCTCCAAAGCCGCCACCAAGTTACGCCCATTATCACACACAACCATGCCTGGTTGCAGGTTGAGTGGCGAGAGCCACTGCTCGGTCTGGTGACTAATCCCCTGCAACAGCTCTGAGGCCGTGTGCTGTTTGTCCCCAAGGCAGATCAGCTTCAGCACGGCCTGTTGACGCTTCCCCACTGCAGTGCTACACTGCTTCCAGCTACTGGCTGATGGGGGAGTGGCGGTGTGTGTAGAGAATTCGGAGGTGGAAACGGAGGAGGAGGAGCCAATAACGTAGGTGCTGGTGGAAACCCTGATGGAGGTAGGGCCCGCAATCCTCGGCGTGGGTAGCACCCGTGCCATCCCAGGGTCCGAGTCGCTCCCAGCCTCCACGACATTCACCCAGTGTGCCGTCAGGGAAATGTAGCGTCCCTGGCCACAAGCACTTGTCCATGTGTCAGTCGTTAAGTGGACCTTCCCAGTAACTGCGTTGGTCAGGGCACGGGTGATGTTACGGGACACATGGTGGTGTAATGCGGGGATGGCACACCGGGAAAAGTAGTGGCGGCTGGGGACCGCGTACCGAGGGACAGCTGCTGCCATCAGGCTGCGGAAGGACTCAGTGTCCACAAGCCTAAATGGCAGCATTTCGATGGCCAGTAATTTGGAAAGGTGTGAGGTTAGTGCTATGGCCTGTGGGTGGGTGGCTGGGTACTTTCTCTTGCGCTCAAATGCCTGGGGTAACGACATTTGGACGCTGTGCTGGGACAGGGAAGTGGATGTGGTCGCTGATGGTGCTTCAGATGCTACAGGTGCAGGGCGGGAGGTATGCGGGCCTGCGCCTTCGACAGGCGATTGGCCGGCACCGAAAACAGGGGAAGAGGAGGCAGTGGTGTGGCCTGCAGACACAGATGGGCGATCCAGGCGTTCCTCCCACTTACTACGGTGCTTGGATGCCATGTGTCGGATCATGCTGGTGGTGGTGAGGTTTCTAGTGTTCATGCCTCGGCTCATTCTGGTGTGGCACAGGTTGCAAACTACAATTCTTTTGTCGTCCGCACTTTCCTTAAAAAAACGCCATACCGCGGAACACCTACCCCTTGGCAAGGTAGATTTACGCAAGGGGGTGCTCCGTGGAACATTTGCGGGCCGGTTTGGTGCGGTCCGCCTTCTTTCTGTAGCCACACCACTGCCTCTTCCAGCCTGTTGCGGTGCTGCAGATGGCTCACCCTCAGGACTGCTGTCATCGCTCGGCTCTACACCTTCCCAGGGGGGTCAGTCACCTCATCGTCCACCAAGTCCTCCTCCACTTCCTCACTCTGATCATCCTCCTCAAGTCTTGATCCCACCACATACTCAGTCATTGACAACTGTATAACATTCTCCTCAACAAGGTCTTGAGACGGAAATAGTGGTTGATTTAATGGCAACTGTGTCTCATCATCATCATCATCATCATCCACTACTTCCTTTGACCTTAAATGCCGTTCACATCTGTCATCTTCTTGTGATTGGGTAGCCTCTAGAGGTTGTGAATCAGGGCACAAGATGTCATGTTCCTCTGCAAGCGTGCTTGGAGAGAGGGTCAAATGAAGGATTGGTGATGAGACGAGCTCCTCACTATATCCCAGTGTGGGATCACTTCTTTGACCAGACCGTGTATGGTGGGAGGAAGGATGATCAGAGTGAGGATTATGTTGACCAGACTCTTGGCTACTGAGAGTGGACTTGGTGGAAGACAGGGTGGTGCTTAACCGACTGGAAGCAGTATCAGCTGTCATCCAACCGACCACCTGTTCGCAGTGGTCGGACCTCGAGAGTGATGTCCTGCGACGCCCTGTAAAATTACACATGAAGCTAGGTATGGTGGATGTCTTTCTTTCTTGTGCTCTGGCACCAGGCACAGTTTCTCCGCGTCCTGACCCGCGCCCTGAACTTTCAGGATCACGTCCACTTCCCCGTCCCTTTTTACCCGCCTTCTTCATCTTACACAGAATATGTGACTTTAATATTTGAGTTTGAAAACTTAATAGTATTTCTTATTATTCTGCAACTGTACAGAGTACACAGAATAGGCTGTTAAACGGCGGTGAAACACACTGAATGGAATATGTGACTTTAATATTTGAGTTTGAAAACTTAACAGTATTTCTTATTATTCTGCAACTGTACAGAGTACACAGAATAGGCTGTTAAACGGCGGTGAAACACACTGAATGGAATATGTGACTTTAATATTTGAGTTTGAAAACTTAACAGTATTTCTTATTATTCTGCAACTGTACAGAGTACACAGAATAGGCTGTTAAACGGCGGTGAAACACACTGAATGGAATATGTGACTTTAATATTTGAGTTTGAAAACTTAACAGTATTTCTTATTATTCTGCAACTGTACAGAGTACACAGAATAGGCTGTTAAACGGCGGTGAAACACACTGAATGGAATATGTGACTTTAATATTTGAGTTTGAAAACTTAACAGTATTTCTTATTATTCTGCAACTGTACAGAGTACACAGAATAGGCTGTTAAACGGCGGTGAAACACACTGAATGGAATATGTGACTTTAATATTTGAGTTTGAAAACTTAACAGTATTTCTTATTATTCTGCAACTGTACAGAGTACACAGAATAGGCTGTTAAACGGCGGTGAAACACACTGAATGGAATATGTGACTTTAATATTTGAGTTTGAAAACTTAACAGTATTTCTTATTATTCTGCAACTCTGCAGAGTACACAGAAAAGGCTGCTAAACTGCGGTAAAACACACTGAATGGAATATGTGACTTTAATATTTGAGTTTGAAAACTTAACAGTATTTCTTATTATTCTGCAACTCTGCACAGTACACAGAATAGGCTGCTAAACGGCGGTGAAACACACTGAATGGAATATGTGACTTTGATATTTTAGTTTGAAGACTTAACAGTATTTCTTCCTATTCTGCAACTCTGCACAGTACACAGAATAGGCTGCTAAACTGCGGCGAAGCACACTGAATGGAATATGTGACTTTGATATTTTAGTTTGAAGACTTAACAGTATTTCTTATTATTCTGCAACTCTGCACAGTACACAGAATAGGCTGCTAAACGGCGGTGAAACACACTGAATGGAATATGTGACTTTGATATTTTAGTTTGAAGACTTAACAGTATTTCTTCCTATTCTGCAACTCTGCACAGTACACAGAATAGGCTGCTAAACTGCGGCGAAGCACACTGAATGGAATATGTGACTTTGATATTTTAGTTTGAAGACTTAACAGTATTTCTTCCTATTCTGCAACTCTGCACAGTACACAGAATGTGCTGCTAAACTGCGGCGAAGCACACTGAATGGAATATGTGACTTTGATATTTTAGTTTGAAGACTTAACAGTATTTCTTCCTATTCTGCAACTCTGCACAGTACTCAGAATGTGCTGCTAAACTGCGGCGACGCACACTGAATGGAATACGTGACTTTGATATTTTAGTTTGAAGACTTAACAGAATGTGCTCTAATCTGCAACTTTGCACACTAAACAGAATGTGCTCTAATCTGCAACTTTGCACACTAAACAGAATGTGCTCTAATCTGCAACTTTGCACACTAAACAGAATGTGCTCTAATCTGCAACTGTGCACACTAAACAGAATGTGCTCTAATCTGCAACTTTTCACACTAAACAGAATATTTTTTTTTTTTTTTTTTTTGTTTTTTTCCCCCCACACACAATATAACCTGCTGCCCCCACACACAGTAGTCCTAAAAAGGACTTTTGGTTCTTTTTTGTCACAATTTTTTTTTTTCCTCCCTACACTGCCTTTCCCTTCCTATCCTCAGCTCTCCCTGGCTCAGACTGAGCCGAACTCGATGGTCAGGTGCTATACAGCACCTGACCACGGGTTCTGGCCAGCCAATCAGTGTAATGCCAGCAGCCAACATGGCTGCTGGCATTACACCGATGTCAGAGCCTCCCTGCACGTTTATTGGCTGCGCAGCAGCCGCAAAACGTGCGGGGAGGAGACCCGAACATGGCGGGCGAGCACATGCGGTACTCTTACGAGTACCGCCATGTGCCGAGCAGAGCGATGCTCGAGCCGATCCGAGCATCGGCCGAGCATGCTCGCTCAACACTAACACAGAACCAAACATACACTGTCTGCCAGCTCAACCAAGATGCTCAGGTAGTGACAGACCAACACTTCACATTATGGCAGTCTATCCTTGTTCCACTAGTAAATCACATATCCTCACATATACTGTCTGATCCCCAGTCCGGTTCTACTGTCTACTAGTAGTGACAGATCCCTCAGTCTTAACCCTAGCCTGAGTCCATTGCTCACTGGTAGTCACAGACCTCACGGCTTTTTCCACTGTCCGATTTGTAGTTAAAAAACCATAAATACGCTCACTGCTTTCCCAAACGTCCCACTGAAAGCCCCAGAACCACACATACACTGTCTGGTACAGCGAGAGGCAGTGATAGGGTTGCAGGAGGGCAACTTCTTCATGGCTGAAGGAGAAAACTCTGGGGCAAGAGACAGGTGGCAGGTGTAGGCGACTGGAGAATGAGGAAATTGTAGCTGATTGACTCATTAAGTGCCGGAGAGGCATCCAAGTAATTATGACACCCCTCTGATAATAAAAGGGTTTTAAGTGAGGACACATAGATGGTGGAATGGAGAGTCAGAATTGTGAACATCATTTAACCCCTTAAGAACAGGAAGTGTGTACAACACATTGCTTTGCAATATTACATACACTGCAGGTCCTTAAGAGTCTAAATATGGTGGTTCACTTTTAAAAGGTTGCATGTAAAATATCAAGAGGCTACATGCCGCATTAAGCATGTTGCCAGGATGAAAAGGGCAACACGAGAATCTCGTCCTGCATAAAACTGCAAGATTCTCATGTCGCCTCCTTAAACAGCGCAGCATTGCCCGCATATTATTCCCAAGATTCAAATGAGCCAGGAGTCTAGAACGTTGTCACCTTTGAAGGACTGAGCGGGGATAAAGTGGAGGACAGGATGGTAAAGAGTTATCCCTGGTATAAGGCAATTCCACTTTAAATGTACCTGACACTATGGGTTGGATTATACAAAAGTTGACAGTTTTCATTGCTTAGCTTCATGTTTAACCCCTTGAGATCCAGTACTTAGGTATAGCTTGCCAATCTAAGCTCTTCATGACTTCTGTCTCTGTACAGAGCTGTACATCTAATATGCGGGCAATGCTGCACTGTTTAAGGAGGCAACATGAGAATCTCGCACTATTATGCAGGGCGAGATTCTCATGTTGCCCTTTCCACTCCGGCAAGATGCTTAATGCGGCGTGTAGCCACACAATCTTTTACAAGCAAACTTTTAAAAGGATACCAAATATGGTCATAAAATGTACTGAACAAGTGAGAGCTGTGAGACGTATTGTTGTACAAATGGCTGAGAATTAAAGTGAACCAAACGCTAAAAGACATATTCGGTCTGATTTTACAGGTAATGAAAACCTGGGTATATGTTGTAGTATCCATTTTAGGCATGTTAACCCTTCGAGTGTCAGAGGGGCATAAAAAGCATTGCTCTACAATGCGTTGCGTACCCCTCTTGCACTCAAAAGGTTAAACTTCATAGGTTGGTGGCCCCCTATGCTAATTTCTGCACAGTATGCACGGCTGAGAAGAGCTTTTTTTGGGGGCTGCGCAGGCTAATTACTTATTCTTCTCCTCTTTAAGAGGTTATAAATACTAATCCAATTAAGTTTCTATCATTTAATCTGTTTATTAAATAAGTAAGTTTGTTTCTCTGTTTGATGAGGACTGTGATCATTCACAACAAGAAATCCTGGTGCATAGAATATGAAATGACCACAGCTTGATGTTAGGCCTCCTGTCTTGCATCTTTAAAGGAAAAGTGACACCCCCTAATAATGTCCTCCCCATCTTAACCCTTTGATTGCCAGAGGGGTATGCAACTCATTGCTTTGCATTGCATTGCGTACCCCTTGGCATTCAAAGGGTTAATATGGGCAGAACATTCTAATGACCAATCACTTCATTACAGTCAGGGATGTGGGTGAAAGTTTTGCCTCAACACAGATATAGGAGAAACATGGCACTTCCAGCCTTGTGTGAAATTTCCAGCAAAAAGTGCCATTTTTCCTTCTTTTTTCACCTAGCTCTTTGCATTGAAATCAATGGAAAGACAGAATTTCTCCCCAACACATGACAATTTTCGCTTCTTTTCCCACAGGCAAATGAAATGGTGTCAGGCTCCCACAGCACTCCATTCTGTGTTTGTGAGAGGAGAAAACAGCACGTTTTTGATCTAGAGAAGACAAGTTAATAAAGTTGTGTTGAAGCTTAGTTTAAAGAGTCTTGTAGGCAGAAAATCCTTTCTGTATTAGTGGAGCCTCGGGAACAGGAAGGGAGAAGGAAGTTTGATCTCAAATACCTCAGTGTGACTGACTGGAAGACACAGGCAGCCATGTTCCAAGTTTATTCCTGATCTGTCTGTTATCTCTGTCCTATGGAAATGATTGAGTAGACACATGCAGCTGTGATCCAACCTGTGACCCTGTTATCTCTGTCAGGGGAGTCTTGGGGTGTGAGAAGGGAGCAATGGAGAATTACCCCAAATACCCCCAAATTCTGTGTGACTGACTGGGAACACATAGGCAGTGGTGATCCAAGTTTCTTCCTGCTCTGGCTGCTATTTATGTCATAGGGGAGTCTGCTGGTGTGAGAATAGTCTATAAACTATTTAAGAAAACCATTGGAAACTCTGAGCCTGTGCAAGCAAAGATGTCTAGAAATACACAGTCATCCTGTCTGTCATCAACAGCATCATCATGGCTTCCAAGTCCAAGCCACACTCAGCCACACACACCTTTGTGTTGAGTAACCAGCAGCTAAATGTACAACACAGGTTATTAACATAAACAGCCTTAGCTATTATGAGGCCCTCTGCTGCTGCTGAAAGTGCTGTACCTTTGACACCTAGTAGTAGTAGCAGCAGTAGAATTGCATCAACATCTAGCTGGAGTATGCAAAGAGCTGGTCAGAGATGCTCAACTAGGAACAAGCCTACTCTAGAATTTAGCAGGCTCTATAGGAATGGTGTCCTACCCAGGGTGTAATCTCTCTTAGCTCACTAGTGCCTTTCACAGAGAGGAAATATCCTAAAGCATATCATACTGATCCTTCCAAATGGCAGTCCAACCACGAAGTTCCAGGCAATTCCTCTCTGAACAAGAGAAGCAGCCAACCCCAGACGTATGTTTCGGCCTTGTTGGGCCTCGTCAGTGAGGTGCAGCTGATCTTTCTAGACAGAGTAGTAATAGCAACCCTTCAGTTACCCTACAGTCTATGAAGTCCACAGTATGGAGATAATTCACTCAGGAACCCAAAAACTAAGCATCTTGTTATCTGTCATCTATGCAAAAAGCACGTGAGCAGGGGGAAGGCAATCTCATACCTAGGCAGCTCCTCAATGAGATCCCACCTGACTCACAACCACAGGTCTGACTGGGAGGAATACCATGAACATGTCTCATGTGCCACAACTAGCAGCATCAGAAGCTCTCCTTTTCTTTCCCGGGGCTCTGGGGTACATAATAGAAGTGATGTTGATATGTTAGACATTATGTTAATAATTTCTGCTGCTGCTGCAGAGAAGTGTGTCTCTGAGTTTGTTTTTGGAGATGGCAAGAGTCATGCCTACACATACCACCACCACACCTACCACCTCCACAAGTGATGGCGTAAAAGCAATAAAGTTACACAGTTCTTCTACTATGTACTGCCATCCCACACTTACTAAGTGCTTAGAAAGAAGTCAAATATTGCACAAAAATAGTTCAAAAGTATGCCTGTGGAATAGTAAATTTGCCAAAATGTTGGCAAATTACATTCTGCCCTTTTCTTTTGTTGAAAACAAAGGCTTTAAAGAACTGATGTCATGTGTTGCACCCTTCTGGAATATCCCAAGCCATAGTTATTTCTTAAAGGGATAGTAATACTTTGTTTTATCTTTATTTTATTTTGTAGGCATTAAAAAACATGAAGAACGATATAAGTCTTATCTCTCAAACCTTTATGGTCACAAGCAAAGTATCCCCCCCACCTGTTCAGTCAGATCAGAAGGGAGGTGCCAGGTAGACTGCAGAGAGGGACAATCTTCAATTAACTTAAGGGAAAAAGCTGAAAAACTTGTCAAGGGGGGCAGGGCTTTCATTGTTTTCATACAAAGAAGATTGTCCCCTGCTGTTATCTGTCTGGTCTATGGACTGGATTCCACATCCGAGAAGAGATGGCTTACACTAGGAAAAAGGGGCGGGAGGGGAAACTTTGCTTGTGAATATCTCTTAAACCATAAAGGTTTGAGAGATAAGACTTATATCATTCTTCATGTTTTTTTAATGCCTACAAAATAAAATAAAGTTAAAACGAAGTATTACTATCCCTTTAAGGATGACTGTGCCAATGTTACATAAGCAGGAAGTTAGTGTTGTGGGCAAAGGACAAAGGTACTCAGTCTGCTAACAACCTTATTAACACCGATGTTGTTACAGGACTCCCAACTTTGACTTTCAGCTATTTATTTCTCCACTACAGTCCTCAGAAGAAGTAGTATTGTGCTGGGAAATGTTGCAGTCATAGGAAACATAGGCAAATAATTTATTGGACGTGGTGATAAAGGAGAAAATGTTTGAGGAAAAAAATCTAAAAATCATTTTTTTCGCAAACTTTCATACAAGAAATTTTTCTGACTTCGCCCACCCCTATTTATGGATTGGTTCCCCAGAATCAATCTTATACAGATTTTTTGGTGTTTTTTTTCATAAAAGTATTTTACCAGGAAGAATACATTAACCCTTTGAGTACCAGAGGAGTACGCAACGTATTGCAATGCAAATGCGTTGCGTACCCCTCTGGCACTCAAAAGGTTAAGATTGTCTCTTGTTTTCAAGTATGTCCTGGAGTCATTTTAACTACCTCAGTTCTACTGAGCAAAGATGATCCTTTGTTGCTGGATTCCAAGAACCCAAATTCATGTGACTGAGGAGGAGGGGTTTGGCTGCCTATCCAATATAGACACAGGGCCGGCGCTACCATTAAGACGGGACAGGCAGCTGCCTTAGGGCGCCACAATGGAGGGGTGCCAAAAAGGGGGAAGCTGGGAATTTTTTTTTGTGGAAGGGGCATTATGGAAGGGGAAATGTGGAGATGAAGGAAGCATTGTGGAAGGGGCATTGTGGAGATGAAGGGGCATTATGGAAGGGGCAATGTGGAGATTAAGAGGGCATTGTGGAGATGAAGGGGCATTATGGAAGGGGAGATGTGGAGATGAAGGAAGCATTGTGGAAGGGGCAATGTGAAGATGAAGGGGCATTATGGAAGGGGCATTGTGGAGATGAAGGGAGCATTGTGGAAGGGGCAATGTGGAGATGAAGGAAGCATTGTGGAAGGGGCATTGTGGAGATGAAGGGAGCATTGTGGAAGGGACAATGTGGAGATGAAGGGAGCATTGTGGAAGGGGAAATGTGGAGATGAAGGGAGCATTGGGGAAGGGGCATTGTGGAGATGAAGGGAGCATTGTGGAAGGGGCAATGTGGAGATGAAGGGGCATTGTGGAAGGGGCAATGTGGAGGTGGGGAGAGTGTGGAGGTGAATATGTGGGTGGGGGCAGGGGATTGTGGCAAGGTCTGGGGGGGGAAGGTGGATTGTGTCCGGGTCGGAGGGGGGGGCAACAAAATGCACCTTTGCCTGTGTATACAAAAATCCTTGCACCGGCCCTGTATAGACATGATATCCGTAATTAACTAAAGAGTCGTTTTGGAGAACCGATCCACACAGCATTGATTTTTAGTGAGCTTAGCAATGTGTTGGGCACCTACCTAGCACTCAAAGGGTTAAGGTTACTGGGGGGGAACATTAAGGACTTTTCTTGTTACTTTAATTATTTAGATGGACCAAACATTTCCTTTGCATTTCATCGCATCTGCCGTGTTAAAAAAGCTGAATTCTATCAGCGAGCTCTGGAGGAATTCTGTAGAAACCATCTGAACCATCAAGGGACAAATACCTTTCCTAAATCCCCATTGAGTTAAACCGGGCTTTTCACCCCTTGAATTCTAGATCATCCAGTGCATTGCCCTGCAATGCATTAAACCGGAGACAGACAGACAGACAGACAAGCATTTTGCAGTTCTGTTCCAAGTTATTTGCGTGTTTGTTAGACAAAGGAACAGAACAACATAAAAGAAAAAAAAAAAAGAAAAATATTTTCCTGAAACGATTCCTTCTGGGGTTAGACTGTAGTTTTCCAGGAGTAAGCACACGGGAGGAGGAAGGTGATCCATCACCACTGACGTCCGACCTGCCTCAGCCTGGCTCTTCTCTGAGGTTGCAGGTTTTCTGTACTGTCCCCTGGGCAAAGAACACATCTGCTGAGTTTCATCACTTTCCCAAACTCTGGCCAGAACATCAGCTACACCGAAAGGGAAGGGGGGAGCTCAAAGGCAAAAGGGAAGATGTACTCAGGCCTTTGGGCACAAGAGAGATTTTATTTACATCTTAGGTGCCCCTAGGCAAGGCAACGAAGGCTCCCCTAACCACATCCATGATCACATACCTTTCTCACATAACTCCACTCCTAGCCCAGCCATTTGTTATCCTGCACAAAAAATACTTTTAGCCAATAAGATACAAGCACAAAAAAGCTATTAGCCCATAGCATGTGAAGATGGAGAAAGTGTCACCTCAGTTTCTTCTTCTCCACCACCTTCCATTTCAACTGACAGAGTCATCTGTCGCTCCAAAGAGTGGGAGCATTTTGTGACACTTGGCGATGGCCGGCTAGCTAATTGTAAATTGTGTGGCAGGGAAGTCAGCCGTGGGAGGGTGTTGTGAAATTGAACCACCTCCAGGATGAACCAACACCTGAACAACTACCACAAGTCAGTGTTGATAAATACAGAAAGTGGCACTACTACATATACCAGTGTAACACTCACCACCAGTAGGCAGGCAAAAGGGCCGGGCGATCATACCACATCTGGTCCTAGTAAGAGCAGACAGTCACATCCCATCCCAAAATCAATACAGGCCACACTGGAAGATTTTGGTGGGTTTCATTCAAAGGGGATGTGCAGACATCAGTCCCGATGGCTGGCTAGTCCCGATGGCCGGCTAGCTAAATGTAAGTTGTGTGGCAGGGAAGTCAGCCATGGGAGGGTGTTGTGCAATCTAACCACCTCCAGGATGAACCAACACCTGAACAACTACCACAAGTCGGTTTTGATAAATACAGAAAGTGGCACTACTACATATACCAGTGTATCACTCACCACCGGTAGGCAGGCGAAAGGGCCGGGCGATCATGCCACATCTGGTCCTAGTAAGAACAGACAGTCACAGCCCATCCCAAAATCAATACAGGCCACACTGGAAGATTTTGGTGGGTTTCATTCAAAGGGGATGTGCAGGCAGCAGTCCCAAAAAATTACACACCTAATTGCACAGCTCATAGCCTTTGGGGGTGCTACTTTTAATTTGGTGGATGGGGATCACTTCCAGCAACTTATGGAGGCTGTTGCACCTCGATATAAAATTCCATCCTGCACCACATTTAGTCGAACTATAGTGCCTTCACTATACCGGTCATGTGGTGGGCTTTTGAAGGTCCTGCTAGGAAAGGCTGGTGGCCAGTCAGTGCACTTTACCACTGACTTATGGAGTGCTCTGAGTGGCCAGCATGCCTTCCTGTCATAGACAGCACATTGGTGGCAGCCCAGTGTGTTGCAAGACAAATTATTACTGATTCCAACAACAAGTTCAGGTCCAGTAGCCAAGCAGGGGCACCACTCTTTCCTCTTCCATGCTGAGGTAATGGATCAGCAGCACACCTCAGATAATATTGACAAAGCACAGCAGAACAGTGATGCAGTGGCTTGGGGAGAAGGCAGGCACACAGACACAAATGGGGTTTGTGGTTACTGATGGTGCAGCTAACATGACAAAGGCTCTCCTGGATGGCAGATTTGTGGGTGTGTGCTGCTCAGCGCATGTCCTGCATCTGGTAGTTAAGGCTGCTCTCGATGATGGCAATATCAGTTGAAGGTTGGCAACACTTCTGGAAGTTGTGCCGACAAATTTGCTAGCCACTTCCATCATAGCGTCAAGGATAGCCATCTCCTCAGGGAGGAACAGCAAAAGGCAGACCTCCCAGAGCACCGCCTCAAACAAGATGTTGGGACCAGGTGGAACTCCACCTTAGATATGCTGGAGCGTATTGTGGAACAGAAAAAGGCAATTCACTCAATGTCATGTCACCATTTCATTGGCACTAACAGAACACTAGGCAGGGCTGACTGGGCCCTGATGGAACAGGTAGTGACAGGTAGTGACAGTCCTCACTCCTTTCCATGCTTTGAAAGAAATTTTAAGCAAAGGGAACTCTAGCCTGGCCAAAGTCATTACCCTCTTCAAAAATATTGACGATTTTCTTGCCCATAGGGAATGCTTGCCTGGTGCTGAGGATAATATAATACCCAATGTTGTTGCCCTTCTAAAGAGGCTGAAGAAGGAACTGACTCGGCGCATGGAAGAATGCATGGACAATTGTCCCGAGTTAATGCTTGCTACAATCCTCGAATCAAAGGCAAGATGGCACTTAGTTCCAATTCACTCACTGCCTGGAGGGAACAATTGATAGCGAGGGTGCGTGAGAGGCAAAGGAAAAACAGGATGCAGTCACAGGAGGAGGGAGAAGAGTCCGCAGATGAGCAGGAGGAGTATGGTGGTCTTCCTGGACCTATCAGTAGCAGCGCCAGTAGCACTTCTTCTTCCAGTGGAGCAGCTGCTGCTTTTTATGCTGAGGCAATGGCCAGATTATGATTCCGACAAGACAAACAGCTCCCCATCAATAGAAAAAGTGCTGAGTTTGAGGTTAAGGCTTACCTTGCTGAACCTTCTTTGCCCCCAACCACAGATCCTTTGACTTTCTGGGATAACAAGAGGGCTGTATGGCCTACTTTATCCCTGCTAGCCCTCCTTGTTCCACAACCACCACTGTCCAGAGTGAGCAGGTAATATACTTAGCCCCCAGTACTCTCAATTTGCCCCCAGCTCATGGAGCAAATTACTTTTTTAAAAGTCAACCTGCCAACGCTGGGTTACCTTGCTCTCAGGTTTGATGGAGATTAGAAGAAAAAGTACCATAGTACTATAATATACTGAGCGCTCCAGTTTACCCAGCTCTAGAACCATGGAAGGTTGGGCAGAGGACACCCCCCTGACTTGGTGGGGCACAGGGAGGGATTTAAAGTCTACATTGTTTTCCCACTATACCGGTTGTTCAGTCTAGCTGTATTGTTTTTCATCTCTTGTAAAAAAAAGTCTGCAGTATCCATCTACTGAGTCCTGCCTGCACCAGTGTTCTGCAGTTTGCTGCTGGCTACACCTCCAGTGTTGCTGTCATCCTGAGTCCTCCTCACACCAGTCATCCTCAGTAGCTGTAGTTCTACTGAGTCCTGGCTTCTCCTGTGTTCTACAGTTTGCACCTGGCTACATCTATAGTGTAGTGGAGCAAACACACGCATATAGGAGTAAAATGATCATCAAACAGGATCTTCTCCAAGTGAAGGCTAATATACCGCTCCAAATTATAGACTCTGACGGTAGATCATGAACGATTTTATTGAAATAATACAAATTGAGATCAGCATATACATAATAATTAAGATAAATGCTTATATCCTTGCCCAACGCATTTCGTATCTACTCCGGACACTTTTTCAAGGGCTAAAAACAATCAACAAACCAATTGTTGTTAATTGTTTTTAGCCTTTGAGAAAGTGCCCGGAGTAGACACGAAACACGTTGGGTGAGGATATAAACGTTTATCTTGTTATATTTTATGCTGATTGCAAGTTGTATTATTATTTGGCTAAAATCATTTTATGATCTACCTTTGGATTCTATAACTTGGTGCGGTATATCAGCCTTCACTTGGAGAAGATTCGACTCCTATATGCGTGTATTTGCTCCACATCTGGTGAGCATTTAAGAACAGGAACGTTTAATCTATATTAAAATACAGGTATACTCTTAGACGGATCTGCACCCTTTTTTTTGGTTTCTTTAGCAATAATCTTTAATAGGGGCCATTTGTGTGAGAACGTTCAAACTGTCTATTCATAGTGTTTTACCTTGTAACAGTCTCTTATACTTATTGCAACCTTGTGGAAATGATAGAATATGGCTTATTAAAATGTATCTTTTCAAACTATGATTGTGGGAATCAAAGTCTATCATCACTGGCAGGTCAGTCCTGGTGGTACTTTTCTTAATCTTTGGGCCATATATGAAGGTTGGGTAAGACATCTTAATTGGCAGTCTATGTTGAATTGCCCTCTCAAGAAAACTTTTCTGGGATTTACCAGTGTAAGACAATAAATAAAATTAAAAAAAATAAAATAATAAATTGGTACTTAACGTGACAGAGACAGGTATCCTCTGATGTTAGCTGTGACTGGAGCAGACTGGTACTTGAAGGGATAGAGTATTTTGTAGAAGATTATTGTTAGGACTTACACTTGTGTTAGGCAGAAACCCTGCGGAATCATTGATTTCTAGGACTTAAACACTTGTTTGGCCCAAGCCCTGAGGAAACACTGATTTGTAGGACTTAGTCTTTTAAGGCTCAAGCCGCGAGGAAACATTGATTTGTATGACTTAGACTTTTTGGACCCAAGCCCTGAGGAAATATTGATTTATGGTATTTTGGCTTATTAGAGTCACAAACTTTGAGGAATCAGTAATGATTTTTTGCACTCAGGCTTGTTAGAGCCACACGCCCTGGGAAATCAGTGATCATTTTTGCCACTCTTGTTAGAGTCACAATCAGTAAATATTTTTTGCACTCAGGCATGTTAGCATCACAAACCCTGAGGAATCAGTGGTCATTTTTGGCACTCAGTCTTGTTACAGTAACAAGCCCTGAGAAGACAGTGATTTGTAGAACTTAGGCTTGTTGAAAAGAAGCCCCAAAAATAGTTTTTTTTGCCTCTGATCTATATTTAAAGAAAAGCCCTGAGAAAAAAAATGCTCTACTGGCCTAGTGCCAGCAGGTCATGTTATGATGGCCACTGGACATTGGCAGATGCCATGGTGTGATTGCTGCATTTGCAGCTGCCATTCTTGCTGCTGCTGTGTTGGTTAAGCAACAGGATGATTAGGCAGCTCCAAGGGAATGGGATCAACAACAGCAGTGATATTGATGATGATGATGATCATAGTTCCACTTGCTGGAAGATCTAGACTGGAATCACAATAAAGGGGTAACACCTCCTCAATACGTTACAACCAAAACCATGGGATAAAAGGGCAAACAGAACCAAGTAATCATAAGTGAGGAATGGATATATTCCAAGTGGAATTTTATGGATATGTTGATGAGCAAATCTGAGCCTCACGGTTGTTATACATTTCTCCATGGAATTCAGGAAAGTATAAAATGGGGAACTCTGAATATCAGAATGGACTGGAGGGGCCTTTGGTTGTTTGGTTGTTTTGTCTCACTAACTCCATCTTGTCTGTATGAATGCTTTTGTCTTTGTGTATGTGATTTTGCTCTTATCTTTCAGACAGTGTCCTTGGATCAACATCCAGCATAGTCTGTAGTTACATTTTCTCTTAATAGTAAGAAAACCTTTTTTTGTTTTGAGAACTAGTTTTGAACAGCGTCTTTGTCTTTTTTTGTTTTGTTTTCAGTAGGTTAACCCCTTAACGACAAATGACTTACCAGGTATGTCACGCAGAAACTGTCACTTAGTGACAGAGGACGTACCTGGTAAGTCCCGGAAGTCTGGGTCTCCGTGCGACTGCACGCCGCTCGGGGACTCCGGACTTGTTTGAAAAAAAAAATTGTACCACGGGGGTTAAGGTGACAGCCGCGTATGCACGCGGCTGTCACTAAGGGGTTAATGAGTAGGGTGTAGTTTTCATCCTAAAACAATAACAAACGTTTTTAGTATGATCTGCCTAGGAATCAATGCCTGCCTATATAAGTTGCATGCTGTATATAAGCTCTGAATAGGGTTGCCATCTTTTCTTCAAAAAAATACCGGCCATGGCATTCCCTCCATAGGCTTAACGTTGGACAGAAGCCAATTTTTTACCGGCCTGCCGGTACAATACCGGCTGGGTGGCAACCCTAGCTCTGAAAGGGACCACCCCTTTGCAGAGTCTTTCTGATATTTCTTGTTGATCACACGTTTATGTATCAATAAATTACTCAATATATCAGACGTGTACCAACTTCTGTGTGTGAAGTAGGGTGACCACGGGTCCCGGAATGTCCGGGACTGTCCCTTATTTCAGGGCTATGTCCCGCGTCCCGGGTCATCTCCAACCGGGACAATGAAGTGTCCCGGAATGAAGCCAAGCCACCCTGGATGTCAGCCTGCAAGCGGTGTGTCACATCATGGACGCCGCAAGGGAGCGCTTGGTAGCATAAATCAGCGCTCCCTCGCGGCGTCCATGATATGACACACCGCTTGCAGGCTGACATCCAGGGCGGCAATGCAGCTGAGCCTGATCACCTGGAGGCAAGCGCTCTAGTAATACAGAGCGCTGGGAGATGACATCATCTCCCAGCGCTCTGCATTACTGAGCACAGCGCGCGGGAGCTTCAGCTCTGTGCCGGAGGAGGCACAGAGCACTTTCCACGCCGCTAGACCACCAGGGACTCAAGGTAGGGCGATGAAGAGGCTTTTGTAGGGTGACCACGTCCCGGAATGGCAGAACGGAAATGTGGTCACCCTAGTGTGAAGAAGCTCATGTTCATAATAGTTATACTGTTGCATGTTCTGGGAAACGTGAGTCACTGACAATCAGTTCTCTATAGAATGTGACAGAAACAGCTGACTCACTGAAAAAAACAGTTCTCCACAGAATGTGAAAGTGACAGCTGAGTCACTTCCTGTCAGATGGAAGTTTAATAAAATAAGATACCTGGATCTCTGTTTCCACAGATTATAGCAGTTTCTGACTGTTATAACATTTGATTAAAACAACTGACAGCGGTGGGAGTCCTATAACATAATGGTTTTCATACAAAAAAGGTTTACTGCTCCTTTAAGCATGTGGGTGAAGTTTAGTACAGAAAGGTTGCGTTAGTCATTTGTGAAGAGTGGAATGACTTTTCCAGTACAATGCTGTGTAGGCCTCTGGCCTATTACACCTGTCACTGCCGCTAGTTCACGCTTTCCTTCAAAGGCAATTTGCCAGAGTGTGATATATAACCTCCGAAGTACAGTCGTCTCTGCTGCCCATCCATCCTAATGCAGTAGCCGGACACAGCAATGAATCACACAGCACCACTAAGGGCCATATGTCCAGTGACTAACTGGAGCAATTTCTGGGGCAAACCAGTATGTACCATAATAAACAATTCTCATTCATTTAAATGGAACTTTTAACCCCCTGAATTCTAAAGAGGTCTCCAATGCATTGCAAAGCATTCTGGGAGTTAATAAAACCCTATTTGGGAATGTTTGTTTCTTTTTGTCCATTGTGCTGCTGTATTGCCCCAGAATTATTACACTGACTGGTTTATTTAAAGGAGCAGTAAGCTTTTTTTTACTATTGAGTAAAATAAGGGTACTCCCACTGCCGAGAGATTTATATTTCCATAGTTATTACAGTTTAAACCCATATTTTTTTACATTAGCAGTGACCTCTAGTGGTCAAATTCTAATTAGATTTCCTGTTAGATTCTAATGGAGAGGAAAGTCAGGAAAGTCAGAGACATACAGTTCTCCATAGAATGTGATAGAAACTGCTGAGTCACTTCCTGTCAGTTAGAACTATCAGGAAGTAAACACAGTAAATTCACTTCCTGTCAGTTAGAATTATCAGGAAGTAAACACAGTAAATTCACTTCCTGTCAGTTAGAACTATCAGGAAGTAAACACAGTAAATTCACTTCCTGGTTATTTAAACTGCTATAAATTTTGAATAAAACATCTGACAACAGTGGGAGTGACCTTGTTTTATTTAGCAGGAAAGGTGTATAAAAAATGTGTTTTCATAAAAAAAAGTTTACTGCTCCTTTAATACTAACACTTTATTTAAGCCATTCTTTATTTAAAGGGGTAGTAACACTTAATATGTAAATAAATAGTGTAGGGCTTATGCTCCCGAGTAAAACAATGACACTCCCACTGTTGAGAAGTGTATAATCCAAAAGTTAGTGCAGTTCAAACCTGGCAATTTTTAGGTGCAATATCTCAATGGCCTGAAATGTTATAGTGGCGCTGTTGCTACACCATCCTATGGAGGTTTATGGTCAACTAACCAGATTCGACCCTAGGATGGTGTAGCAACACGCCAATGTAAAGTTTCAGGCCATTGAGATACCGTACCTAAAAATTCATTTTTGAGCTGCAATAACTCTTGAATAAAACACCTCACAGCAGTGGGAGTGCATTGTTTTACTGAGGAGAATATACCCTACAGTACATATATTTTACAGATTGTGTTACTATCCCTTTAAATAAACTTTTTAAGATAGATTTAGTTTTATTTATTTGTCAAATTACACAAATTACACAGCCTGGTGTGTCAGATACTTACATTCCACTCTCCCTCCCAACTGCTACTTCTAACCAGCCAGATAGTAACATTCCACTCTCCCTCCCAATTACAGCGTCCTACCAGCCTGATACTAAATTCTGCTCTCCCTCCCAAATGCCCCTTCCTATCAACCAGATACTGGCATTCCACACTCCCTCCCAAAACCCCTTCCTAAAAGTCAGATATTTATATTTCACTCTCCCTTTCAACTGCCGCTTCTACCAGGCAAATATTAACATTTCACTCTCCCTTCCAACTGCCGTTTCCTACCAGTCAAATACTAACATTTCACTCTCCCTTCCAACTGCCTAGTGCGTGTAGACTGATAAATAAATAAAGCTACGTTCTTATAAACTATAGATTTAAATAAAGAATAGCTAACATAAGTATAGGTGGTTTTGAAAGTTCTTTCCAAGTCAAATAAGTCTTCATAAAGATTTTTGCTGTCTTTGGATATTATAGACCAGGGTTAATCAGCTGTTTGACCACTAGCTTTAAATGATGGGTTTTGTAGTCCTAAAACAGATGGTGATCATACAATTGACTAATGCTGTTGCAGACTAATGGCTCGATTCAATTAGAGCCACTAAATCAGAAGTTATGGCCAAACTCAGGTCAGGCCGGTACACACATCGTTGTACCATCAGAATTCAATTGCTTGAACAACATGCTCCGCAATGAGCGTTGGTATCCAAAACATGTCTTACGGCCTAATGATCGTCACAGCTTTTTTGTTCCCACAACTCTAAATGGTGTGAATAATGGAAACATCAAAAAGAAGCTAGCCAACGTTCAATGTTTGACACAGTATCAAACATCGACCATGATCTAGTAACACAGTCACCCTCCCCCCAACCTCCTAAACACTAACCTTAAAAGTACCTACCTGTCTCTACACTACACCTAACATTACCAGTGAAGTTAAATAAAATCCTAGCCTTGACATTATCCCATGGCCCATTCCCCAAAGATGTAACAATAAACACACTGAAGTCAGAGGTCCAGTTCTTAACCCTGGTCTTCCTCTCTCTTCTTCTATTTAAGTCTTCTTTCTTCTTCTGTAATTCTTCTTTCCTTTTTTTTAAATCTTCTTTAAGTCTAAAAAATGAAAATAAAAATAAATGAAACAAAATCCACCCCGTTTGCTTCCATTGCTGCCACCATTTGGAAGGGAAAAAAATTCTCCCATAGCAATTCCTGAGTGAGGGAAATAAGATCAGAGATTTGTTTTTATATGGTCAATCTCTGCTCAGTTTTGTTGCCAGTATTTCTGTATTTGGCTGGTAGTAAGGGGCTTTGGGAGGGAGAGTGGAATGCCAGTATCTGGTTGGTAGGAAGGGGAAGTTGGGAGGGAGTGCAGAAAGTTAGTATTAGGCTGATAGGGAGTGGTAATTGGGAGGGAGAGTGGAATGTTAGTATCTGGCTGGTAGGAAGTGGCAGTTGGAAGGGAGAGTGGAATGATTGTATCTGGATGGTAAGAAGAGGCAGGTAGGAGGAAGAGTGGAATGTTACTATCTGGCTGGTTAGAAGCAGCAGTTGGGAGGAAGAGTGGAATGTAAGTATCTGACACACCAGGCTGTGTCAGCCGCTACTGCCTAATTTGGTTAGGATGTGGGGGTTATGCAGGGTACACAATGTTCCCTGCAGTAACCACACCTCACAACCATCATCTTCCAGCTAGATGGGTCACGAATGCATGTTTCGGGATCCCTCCACCTAGCCAATCATTGAGTAGCTGGAGTGATGACGAAACGAGCATTCATTGTCCCTCCTGCTGGGAGGTATAGTTACTGCATGGCCCATTCTGTGCCCTGTGTAAACCAACATCCCAGCCAATGGGAGAGCTGAATCTAATTTGAACAGAGACTGGTCAGATAAAAGTCTGTTCATATTTCAGTTACTTTGGCTCTGGAAACTGCCCGATCAGGGCGGAAGAAAATGGGGTGGGGGTTATTTCATTTATTTTTAGACTTAAAGAAGAATGAAAGAAGAAGAAAGAAGGCTTAAAGGGATATTAAAGAACTAGTAAAGAAGAAGACAATAGAAGATAAAGGTGAAGAAGACACAGGTGGTACAGTTGTCTTATCCCTATATTACCGCCCCTCCACTCACTGACACTGCTCAGCTTTGTCCACCTTCCCAAGACTAGTGGAGGTGGGCATTGCATTGCTTAGTAGTAGGTAAGGTTGGAATAAGACTTCCTGTCTCATCCCTATATTACCTGCCTAATTGTTTGCTTACAGTCTGTCCATATGATGTAGCCAACTGCATGGTCCATGCCCTCAGCCATAATGCAATGTTGCGTATATGTATGTGAATCCTGTGGCCTGTTAAGGGTCATGTGCTGATGCATGAGAGAGCCAAGCAGACTGAAGAGATGGCAGGAGCATGTGAAGGAGAATGACTGAAGGTGTGTGGGGGACAGGCTCTTACAAAAGCAGCGTGGAGTTGAAGGATTTGGGAAATAGGGTTACCATGTGTCCCGGATTGTCCGGGACAGTCCCGGATTTTAAATGTGTGTCCCTTGTCCCAGGCAGCCCCCTTCTGGGACAATACAAAGTCCTGGAATGAAGACTCCAGAGCACAGAGTTCTAAACACAAGAAGGAGAACTGTTAATTTCCTACTATGATGCCTCTGCTGGGCTATGACAATCTGCTTTGAAGCCATCTGTCATAATTATTATATATTGTTCTGTGCTAGATAGGCATCCATTGCTTTTTTGAAAGCAGTTGCATTATCTGCAAGTACAACATGCTGAGGCAAAGAATTCCATAGCTTTACCGTCCTTACTGTAAGGAATACCTGCCTTTGTTTTAGTCAAAGCGCCTTTCCTCTAGTCTTAAAGGATGACCTCTTGTTCTTAGCTCAGATCTTTGTGTAAATAATTGATTGGATAGTTCTTTGTATTGACCTTGAATGTATTTGTAAATGGTAATCATATCACCCCTTAGACGTCTCTTCTCTAATGTAAACAAACCCAGTTTGGCTAGTCTCTCTTTATAACTCAGTTCCTCCATTCCCTCTATCAGTTTTGTTGCACGTCTCTGCACTATTTCCAGTTCAAAAATGTATTTTTAAGAACTGGCGTGCAAGACTGTACTCAATATTCTAGAAGAGGTATAACCAAGGATTTATACAGAGGAAGGATAATATTCCCATCCCTTGCTTCTACACCTCTTTTTATGCAGGCTAGTACTCTATTTGCTCTTGCAGCAGCTGAGTGACTCTGCACACTGCTGTGAAGTCTATTGTCTATCAGTACTCCTAAATCTTTCTCTAATGAGGATTCCCCAAGTTGTTTCCCATTTAGTGTATACGTAGCATGTTTATTTCTACAACCCAAATGCATAATCTTACATTTATCTACATTAAATGACATCTGCCACTTTTTTGCCCATTCACTCAGTTTATCTAAATCCTTCTGCACAGAAAAAACATCCAGCTCTGTATGTATTTCCTTACATAGCTTAGTGTCATCAGCAAAGATTGAGGCACCACTTTCAATTCCCACTTCTAGATTGTTAATAAACAAATTAAAAAGCATTGGTCCCAGGACTGAACCCTGTGGCACCCCACTTAAGTGTGGTAACCCTATTGGGAAACGGAAGTTATAGGATGCCATGAATGTGAGTGAAGGAGGGAGGGGTGAATGGCACTGTAACCAGCAATGTTAGGAGACAGTAATGATGATTTATAGTTAGTGCAGTGATATGGCCAACAGGGTTCAGGGGAGATCTGCCTTCCTGTGGCCTAATTTTACAATCACAGCCAGGAGCATGAACCAGGTTTTGCATAGGCCCCACCCACAGTCATCCCATTGGGTGCAGACTGGGAGTTTTGCATAACTACACCATTCCTCTGCCCCGGAGCATGGCTGACAGTGAACTAGAAACACTTACATCCTATATAATAATTCACTAAGATGTGTGTAACGATGCAGTCATGTCCAGTTGAGATTGCTGCGTGTGCTGCAGTCATGTGCAGTAGAGATTGCTTCGTGTGCTGCAGTCATGTGCAGTAGACACTGCCCGCACCACGGCTGATATAGAGCTGGAGGCTCTAAAGGAGTGTCCCGCTCTGTATCAGCCGCGGCGTGGACAATCTCTACTGCGCATGACTGCCCCACGACCGGCTGGCAGTGGCACTGTGGCCCGTGTAACAGGCTCTTCAACTAGTCTTGTATATAAAATAATTGGATTTCACAGACAATGTTCAGGTTCATGAACAATAAATCACCCTCTTGCCTCATTTTGTACACACACTGTCCAAAATTCATAAAACGTTTATAAATCCACCCGGTCGACAGTGAATTCTCTTTTGCAACCCATTGCTATTTTTTTCCCCTTTCTTTTTATTTTCAGCTATTGGTTCAGTCTATGGGATTGTATATCAGAGACACCACTGATGTGATCAATAAGGTTAACCCCTTAACGACCCTTGACGGTCATAGTACGTCATGGGTCGATCTGACTTAACAATCAATGATTTACTATGACCGTCGTGGAATTTCAGGCTCCCCCTGCGGCTGCACGCCGTTCGGGGAGTCCAGAAGCGGAATTTGAAAAAAAAAATGCTCTGTGGTCCTTAAATGACCTCACCGCACCAATCGGCCGGTTGTTAAGGGGTTGAAGATCTGACTCTTCTAGATGAGGCTATTTTAGCCACGATGGATGTCAGTTACTTATATACAGTGATTCCCGTTGATAGCAGGACAAAGAAGTTGCCCAACAAGCCTTCACAAATTCCTTGCACCCACTGAGACCACCAATCGAATTTCTTATCTGATTGCTTGAGATTTGTCTAAAATATAATTTGGGGATATGTGGTGCGTCTCATCATTCCATATTACACTTCATACTCTGTGCTCTCAGGTCACTTTTTGTACGTGTATTTTGGGGGGGGGGGATTCACTTGACTGGGACAGCGCCAACGTCACAGGATTTCCAACTTCCCACCCCCTTACAATAACCACACCAAAGCGTGAATTGTATAAAAAGGGCCACAGCATATTTATTCATTTTAAACTAAATAATATTTAACATAAAAAATATTACCATTTTACAACATATTAACAGTATACATACAACCAGATAACATATTTCCGATTTAGAACCTTAAATACCTAACCTATTGAAAGAAGGGAGGATCCTTAATACCGCCACTAGTCCCTCCTTGGGCGTATCCCACTCGCCGCCTCACCATAACAACTCAGTGGGTATCTGTAATCACTTGCCTCTCTCCAGGGACCCCATGCCCTTTCAGAAGCCAGGCATCCCATCCATATCGTAAAGTAACAAGGATCCCCCTCCTCTGCCATGCGCTGTGACAATCCCAACTGATGAACCACAAAGCTTCCTCCCCCCCACGCACACATACCCCAAAACTAAAGGGGAGGGAGGGACGTTCCTTCCGCATAAGGTCAGGAGCACAGAGAAGGAAGTGGAAGGAGAGCTCGCCTTAAGTCAACTACCCCTTATTGCCCCCCCCCCACATAATTCCTACCACCCTACCTACTTCCTCTCACTGTCATGTCCTCCACTGCCTAGCTCTGCCCAGCTCTGAGGGTCACAAAGAGGTGATAAAGTGGAGATGACTTCTCCAGTGATATCACTTCTCCAGTTCCTATGTTATTCTATAGAGGCTATTCACTAAAATCTCCAAAGTTGAAGAAATCTTAGTGCATTGGCTCCATAGAATAACATAGGAACAGGAGAAGTGATATCACTGGAGAAGTCATCTCCACTTTATCACCTCTTTATCACTGCTTAACCCCTTTAAGCCCGAGGACGTACATGTATGTCCCGAGCGGATGTCCCAGGTGGACAGAGGACGTACATTTACGTCCCGGATAGAATGAAAAAAAAATGTTCGGCGGGCGTTAAGTGTGCACGAGGCCGGTCACTAAGGGGTTAATGAATTGCCTACTATGAGTCTTAGCGCTGATAGTTTTTGCTCCCAACTGCCACTCCCTCACATGATTCCTACTTATTTTAGAGAAAGTAGGCTCACAAGATGCCACTTTACAGTCAAACAATGATATGATTATTTTGCACCCTTTAGGAAGTGGCAGAAGTCTACAATGCTGATAGGTGGCACAAGGCTGTGTCATCCCCTAGTATCTAATTTGCATATACTGACAAAAAAAGGCAAATATCTCATAAATTATTATTTTAACTCTTTGTGCGCCAGAGGGGTGTCCAACGCATTGCAAAGCAATGCGTGAGGCACCCCTCTGGCACTCAAAGGGTTTTGAAAAGAAAAATGGCTGTCGTTACATAGCTTTCATTTTTGAAGCTCATTCAAATAATCCTCAGTTGCCAGAAAGGTATCACATCCACCTTTAGTATAAAATGGTCCTTTCCACTGCAGAAGAGGATCTTTGGTGATTCATTTCACAGTCCTAGCAGGATTAGTTGGGGGAGTGTGATGTAGTAAGCTGGTCCCTTTTATCTCAATCAAACACACTGTAGAGCCTCCATCAAGAGCTACTCCCATCCTAATCTGTGTATCCTTCTCTCCCAGCATGAAGAAGCCTCTGTTTGCATCCCCCAGTCAGCGGCTAGGGAAGGGATTTCACAAGACTAATGAGGTCACTGACCTGCCGCGGCCGGAGATCTTCTCATAACATATTATCACTTAGGAAGTACGGACCCATTCCAAAACACAATGAGGCTAATGGACAATGTAACGTGGTGCAGTTCTACAGCTTATCTGCTGCACCATAGGGGATACATAAAACGTCCCTTTGGTTTTAAAGTGGAACTAACGCTTTCAAACGACTTGGTGCCGTATGTTCAAAGGTAAACCAACAAATAAACTGTTGTATGAATGACAGAAATAAGTAATTGAATGCATGAACGACATATTTTCTATAGGGTATATGACAAAAAACTAGTAATGTCCGTTTTGTACGACACAACTCCAGAATTGCCGGGCAAAGGGGCGGGGAAAGGGCGTGGCTAAACTATTCTCCAGTGTCGTATAGAGGAAAAGAAAATTTGTCGGAACTAACGACAAAAAAATGTCTTACAAAAGACAAAATTTGTACATTGAGAAAAAAGTGGAGGGAATGTGAATTTATGAATGTGAGAATTTTTGTCGTTAGTTAAGACATTTTTTTGTCGTTTCATACGACAGTTTCAGTCAGGACAAATGCTATATTTCTGATCACAACCGACACTCTCTGAAAATATTAATGATCCCAATGACACTGTACTTGGAAATGTTGTTACAAATGATATTTTGCTACTTCTTTGACCATATGGCCCTTGGTAATTTAACCCTTTCAGTGCCAGAGGGGTACGCAACACATTGCTTTTCAATGCATTGTGTACCCCCCTGGCACTCAAAGGGTTAAGAGTCACCTGTATTTATGTCAGCCATTCTTTATTTAAATGTATTGTTTAAAAGATATTTAGCTTGAATTATTTGTTTGTTTATGCAAAGTAAGCAGTACTGACCGGCACAGCCTGGTATGTCAGATACTAACATCCCACTCTCCCTCCCAACTGCCAATTTCTACCAGCCAGATACAAACATTCCACTCTCTCGCCCAACTGACACTGCCTACCAACCAGATTCTGACATTCCACTCCTCTCCCAACTGCCACTTCCTACCAGATACTGACATTCCACTCCCCCTCCCAACTGCCACTTCCTAACAGACAGATACTGACATTCCACTCCCCCACCCAACTGACACTTCCTACCAACCAGATATTGACATTCCACTCCTCTCCCAACTGCCACTTCCTACCAGACAGATACTGACATTCCAATCCCCCTCCCGACTGTCACTCCCTAACCACCAGATACTAACATTCCACTCTCCCTTCTAATTGACACTTCCTATCCTCCTGATACGAACATTCCACTCTTCCTCCCAACTGCCACTTCTTGCCCTCCTGATACTAACATTCCACTTTCTCACCCAACTGACACTTCCTACCAACCAGATACTGACATTCCACTCCTCTCCCAACTGCCACTTCCTACTAGACAGATACTGACATTCTACTCCCCCTCCCGACTGCCACTTACTAACCACCAGATACTAACATTCCACTCTCCCTTCTAATTGACACTTCCTACCTTCCTGATACGAACATTCCACTCTTCCTCCCAACTGCCACTTCTTGCCCTCCTGATACTAACATTCCTCTCTCCATCCCAACTGCCAATTCCTACCAGCTCTTCCAAAATCACCCGTCATTATAATGTACTAGTTCCATTTGAATGGATATTGATAATGAAATGAGTTATAAACAAATCAACTTAGTTAATCCTCTATGGCTCAAAGGGTTAAAATAATAATTTTGATGTTGCTTTTTAAAATACATTTAAACAAACACTGTAGTTGCATTTCAGATTGTTCTTAGATGAAGGAGTAAATCTTATAATTTACATTTCTATGCATCAATGTTCTCATGCCATATTAGAACTTAAGATGTTAAAATGCATGTGCTGTTTTTCAGGGTATCCTATTCAAATGACGCTCCCTATATGGTGATTACTGCATGCTTACATTGTAGTGAGGGTCAAAATGGTGCCCACAATGTGTTGTTGGTCAGATTGTCACTAGGTAAGTATTGGTTAGGTTAGTATCTGTTAGGTTAGGGTCAGTTAGGTTTCTATAGGTTAGGTTACTATCTGTTTGGTTAGAGGGTAGTAGATAAGTGGAACAGCCTACCAGCAGAAGTGTTAGTAATGAAAGGGTAATAGAAACGTGGAATAGCCTATCATCAGAAGTGGTAGATAAATGGAATAGCCTACCAGCAGAAGTGGTAGATAAGTGTAATAGCCAACCAGCAGAAGTGGTAGATAAGTGTAATAGCCTACCAGCACAAATGGTAGGAGTTATTACAGTGAGGGAATGTAAGTATACATGGGATAGGCATAAAACTGTCTTGAACATAAGACAAGACCAAGGACCAGATAAGGTTTGAGGTTTCTAAAGTAGGAAAATGGGCAGATTAGATGTGCCGAATGGTTCTTATCTGCCATCAAATTCTATATTTCTCTCATTACAAGGCTTAGTGAGGAAATGTATACAAATTTAGGCAAAAGTTCTGTACAACAATATCACATTAAAAGGACACTAACATTAAATATTAACTTGGGTTATATAATTGTAATATCTTGTTCTTCCATCTGCCATCTGTAAGATGAATAATTTGATGATAAATCCTTAAGATCTAATCCTAAACTTGCATTTCTAAAACGTGTGAAGCCTATCCTGTGTAGACAAACTTTGGTTATATAATACCATTAATGTATTGAGATTAGCACCAACGGTTCTTCTATTCGAAAAAAGGTTGTTATCTTATCTCCGTCCATTTAAAGACAATTCAGAACAATCACTTCTTAGACACCCTATACAGATTCTTCTGGGAACGGGAGCCCTGGAAAAATCAGAAATGAGCACCCCCACAGAGCATATGAAAGAGAAAATTTTTAAAGGGATAGTAATGTTTCACAATAAAAACAGCTCTAATTAATCTTCATAGTATTTGGTCCATGGAGAATGTTATGTAAATTCTGTCAGAGTTGTAGTACAAGAGTAATTGAATGATAAAAGTATGCCCCCTTGCAACGCGTTACTTTGTAATCTGTTGGAGACCTCACTCTCATTCCCCTTTTAAATTAATGAGTATTTTTAATTTCCTTCTGGTAACAATGATTCACACCAGAATTGATCCATTTTTACTTTGTCTGTGCCACCCTTGGTCTCATATTGAGCTTGAATACTGGAACATTGAATCGTTATCAAAATGTTAAGAAGACGCAATCCTGGAACAAACATGTGCCCCATAGGGAACAAATAAAAATGTCCTTTGATTTAAAGAGAAAGTAATGTTTCACAATAAAAGCAGCTCCAATTAATCTTCATAGTGTTTGGGCCATGGAGAGTGTTATTTCAATACTGTCAGATTTGTAGTTCAGGAGTAATTCAATGATAAAGTATCCCCCTCCCGCCCCTTTTACTGATATAACACTGCTCACCTCAGAGCAGCAAGACTGTCCGGATGGATCCCAGAGGGGGACAATCTTCAGTGATCATAAGGAAAAACCTGAAAAACCTGTGAAGGGGGGGCACAGTTTTCCTTGTGATCACAGTAAGAAGATTGCCCCTTGTTGTGACCTGTCCGGTCAAGAGACCAGATTCCACATCTGAGGGCAGGTGTCTTACACTAGGTAAAAGGGACAGGAGGGGGATACTTTATCATTCAATTAATCTTGTACTACAACTCTGACAGCATTGAAATAACACTCTCCATGGCCCAAATACTATAAACATTAATTGGAGCTGCTGTTTTTGTGAAATATTACTATCCCTTAAAATCTCCATAGGATGGTGTAGCAACAGCACCACTGTACAATTTCAGGCCACTGTGATAGTACACCTAAAAATTTCAGGTTTGAACTGTAATAACTTTTGAATAAAACACCTTTCAGCAGTAGGAGTACCCTTTTTTTACTCAAGGGGATAAACTCCACAACATATTATTTTTTACATATTAAGTATTGCTATCCCTTTAAAGAGATAGTAATACTTAAAAATTACTATCCTGCATCTTGTAGCCAGTAAAAAACTGAGTAAAATGAGACCGGCGGCATCTCTCAAACCTTTATCCGCTTTCAAAGTTCCCTCTCCCCTGACATCAGCGTTCTAGCTGACAGCAGGGGAATCCGGTCCCGGGACCGGCGGAGGCTCTTCAGCAGAGCCGAGATCACGTTATGGAAGAAGAAATCCTTCACTGAAATGGTCTTCTACGTGTGTTTACAAACCAAGCACAAACCAAGCGCACATAGAAGACCATTTCAGTGAAGGATTTCTTCTTCCATAATGCAATCTCGGCTCTGCTGAAGAACCTCCGCTTGCTCAGGGACCGGATTCCCCTGCTGTCTGCTAGAACTCTGACGTCAGGGGAGAGGGAACTTTGAAAGCGGATATCTCTCAGACCATAAAGTTTTGAAAGATGCCGCTGGGCTCATTTAACTCAGTTTTTTACTGGCTACAAGATAAAGGATAGTAATTTTTTAAGTATTATTACCCCTTTAAAGGGATAGTAATACCTTGAAACAAATGCAGCTCCAATTGATCCTCCTATAAAGAGAATCATGTAACTCTTTATGTCAGTTTTTCTCCGTGTTGTAGTTAAAAAAAAATTAACAGGTAAAGGATTCCCCTCCCGCCCCTTTTACAGCCTGCAAGTCACCTCCCCTTAGATGTGGAATCCAGTCCTGGGACCAAAGAGCGCGCAGCAAGGGACAATCTTCATTCACAGAGTGTAAGGGAAACGTGGCCCCCTTGACAAAGGAGGAAAGGATCTTCATTATGCTCAGTGAAGGTTGTCCCTCATTTCGCTCCATCCGGCCGGCTGATAGAGGCAGGGTTACGTGGGTAAAAGCGGGGAGGGTGATCCTCTAGCAGTGAGTTCCTTCTGAACTACAACACGGCGAAAATTGAAATAAAACATTACATGATCCTCTTTATAGGAGAATCAGCCGGAGCTGCATTTGTTTCATGGTATTACTATCCCTTTAACCCCTTACCGCCCGAAGACATACATGTATGTCCCTAGTGGATGTCCCAGGTGGACAGAGGACGTACGTGTACATCCCGGAAGTCGTTCAAACAAATGAAGCAAAAATGTTCGGCGGGCGTTAAGTGCCGGCTGCGTGTGCGAGCAGCCGGTCACTAAGGGGTTAAAGGGGATGTATCACCTTATAAATAGGTGTTTCCATATGCTTTGTTAATAAAAGTAATACTAGGAAAGCTGTTTTTTTATTAAATATAAGTACTTACAAAGATATTTCCTCTTCAAGCTTTGCTGACATGCTGATTGTTCAGCAAAGCTCTTCTGCACGTCCTATTTCTCCTCCCACCTTCCTCCCAGTTGCCCCAGGGAGTGCGTTCTCGCTTCCCTTCGGTGTGGTGTGAACGGCTTCTAGCGTTACAGCAAGCTCCGGTTAGCATTATACTGAGGTTGCAACCTCAGTATAATGCTAACTGGAGTTTGATATGATAGAAGCCATTCACAGCACACAGAATTGATATGATAGAAGCCGTTCACAGTAACCTCAGTATAATGCTAACCGGAGTTTGATATGATAGAAGCCGTTCATAGCACACAGAATTGATATGATAGAAGCAGTTCACAGCAACCTCAGTATAATGCTAACCGGAGTTTGATATGATAGATACCGTTCACAGCACACAGAACTGATATGATAGAAGCAGTTCACAGCAACCTCAGTATAATGCTAACCGGAGTTTGATATGATAGAAGCCGTTCACAGCAACCTCAATGTAATGCTAACCGGGATCTGATATGATAGAAGCCGTTCACAGCAACCTCAGTATAATGCTAACTGGGGTTTGATATGACAGAAGCCGTTCACAGCAACCTCAGTATAATGCTAACCAGAGTTTGATATGATAGAAGCCGTTCACAGCAACCTCAGTATAATTCTAACCAGAGTTTGATATGATAGAAGCCGTTCACAGCACACTGAAGGGAAGCGAGAACGGGCTCCCTAGGGCAACTGGGAGGAGAAATAGGACGTGTTTAAGAGCTGTGCTGTGTATGGTATGTGGAAGTGCACAGCACAGAAGATATAATATCTTTATAAGTACTTACATTTAAAAAAAAAACAGCTTTCTTAGTATTACTTTTATTAACAAAGCATATGATACATTCCCTTTAAACTGGGCTTTTAACTCTTTGAATGCGAGAGAGGTCCTTGCAATGCCTTGGAGACCTCTTTAGCATTCAAAAGGTTAAAATTTCCATGTAAAGCAATAGCAATTTTTATTTTCCCTTTACAGTGAAATTTACTTGTTCCAAAATTCCTCCATTTGTGTTTTGTGTATGTAACCTGCAGGGCACTAGGAGGGAAATGCTTTGTGTCTGTAATCACCATGTGCTTGGAATCCCATCCTGGGGGGGGTCACTCCGACCAAAGCTTCTATTTTTACCTCTGATCTATTTGTGGTTTAAATCTGCCTGACGTTATATTGACATAACACAATGATATGTGTAACAGCGCTGGGGACTATCTGTAAAACAATAAAAAACTATATGTCAACATTAAAGGTCATATGTCCGTATGTAATTCAATATTGACTGACAAGATAAAATCAATTTTGATATCTATTGACTTTCACAATAATGTATGGATGGGAGGCTTGGTAATAATGTCCAGCGATGCAGAGCCTTGATATGGACTCAACCTTTCATCATCACTCCGGATCTTCCCGTCACCGGAATCACTTTGGGGAAGAGAGACCCAGCTTGGCCTATGAGACAGTAGACAGTTGTATTGTAATTATTAGGGACCCCTCTGTAGTACAGTGCAGGTGAGAAGATTCCTCAGCGTGTGTGGACATATCTGCACTGGTTTGGTCCATTTTCTCTAAATAAATAAAAAGTTAATCAATGTGGAAGTCCTTGATTATGACACAACATCAATCAGCAATGGATCTACAGATCTGCAGCCATCAGTGTAGTGGTTGTGTATGTGTCCGTATATACTTATACTAGTTGAAGAACCCGTTACATTGGCCACAGTGCCACTGCCAGCCGGTCGCGGCGCAGTCATGCGCAGTAGAGACTGCCCGCGCCGCGGCTGATATGGAGCTGAGCTCTGTATCAGCCGCGGAGCGGGCAGTCTCTACTGCACATGACTGCAGCACGCGCATCAGTCTCTCCTGCGCATGACTTTGTCGTTACACACGTTTTAGCGATTATATAGGATATGTGTGTGTGTGTGTATACGTGCACATGGGCAGGGATGTGCACAGACATTTTGGGGGGCAGGGGCTCAAATGAAAAAAAGGACACTTCTCATAATTATTTATTCAAAATATATATTTAAAAAAAAGAAAAGAATTTACATCTCAGGAGCCTGTAGGCACAGAAATCTGAAGCCACCCCCCCATTGGACATCTCCACTGGACACCTCCACAATGCTCCTAATCTCCATGTTTCCCCCCATCATCTCCATATTGCCCTTACATTGTCCACTGTCAGCTCCATATTGCCCCCATCAGCTCCACATTGCCCCCCATCATCTCCATATTGCCCTTACATTGTTCCCTGTCAGCTCCATATTGCCCCCATCAGCTCTATATTGCCCCCTATCATTTCCATATTGCCCCATCAGCTCCAACTTACCCTCACATTGCCCCCATCAGCTCCATATTGCCCCCATCATCTCCATATTGCCCCATCAGCTCCAACTTACCCTCACATTGCCCCCTTCATCTCCATATTGCCCCCATCAGCTCCATATTGCCATCAGTTCCAGCTTACTCTCACATACATTGCCCCATCATCTCTACATTGCCATCATCTCCATCTTGCCCCCCATCAGATCCATATTGCCCCATTATTTCCACATTGCCCCTCAGTGTCCATTTCCTACCTCTTCCCTGGTGGTCCAGCGGCAGGAGAGGTCTGTATGTGCCTCCTTTGGCACAGACCTGTAGCTGCTGGAGCTCCCACGCGGTTTTCTCTTCATGCAGAGCGGGTTAGTGCAGGCGACGAGGCAACAGCGGGTTCTCCTGTACCGGCGAGGGTTGGTGAGGCGGCTTGCGGGACGTCGTATCTTTGCTGGTCGGGACCATTGGGGGTGCATTTAAAAGCAGGGGTGAGGGAAAAAATTTGGAAGAATGAGTATATTGATATATACTTGTTGCTTCCTCTGGAGGATGTGCCTCTTGAGAAAGAGGAGGGGAAGAAGGAAGATAAGGAGCATCGTTGGTACAGAAAAAGGTATTTGGGAATTGGATTAGGGCGTTTTCCATTTTGGCCAGTGTCATTGGGGAGCGCTTGCCGCAGAAGTGTTCAGTGCTATTTTGCTACCAGGACACTATATGGACCGTGTCGCACTTAAGGTGGTTTCTCCCGGTGGCGTTACGACGAACAGTTTCATCAGCGCGTGGCGGTGTGCACCTCCATGGCATGGGACCAGATGGATATAGGGCTGTGGCTTGCGATCATGATGCGTCTGGCGTCGTTTCAGGGAGGTCTGGGATTTCGGGGAGGTGCCGGGAGGTTGTGGCTCTCCGCTGTGTCAGCAGCTGCCCGCAAGCCCAGGGTGTGCTGGCAGTACAACAAGGGAACTTGCAAGTTTGGGCAGTTGTGTCGCTTTAGACACGTGTGCTCGTACTGCGAGGGGTCTCACATCGTCTCCCAAGCGTGATGTGGGAGAGAAGGGGGGCGACCCAGACGCGCATAGACAGAATGCGCCCCTGGCTCACACGCTACCCTAATCGGGCAGCGGCGGCGGTGCTTGAAGAGGGGTTTTCGGAGGGGTTTCATATACCATTTCAGTGTCGGGACAGGGGTCAGGTGTCTGGGAATTTGAGGTCTGCACTGAAGCTCCCGGCGGTGGTGCAGGGGAAGTTGTACAGAGAGGTGGCACTGGGCCGTATGGCCGGCCCATTTTCGACCCCTACGTTTCCGAACCTCCGGGTTTCGCCTTTGGGTGTTGTGCCCAAGAGGGAACCCAGAAAATTTAGGATGATTCATCATTTATCATTTCCCTTTGGGGAGTCGATGAATGATGACATTGTTCCGGAGGCCTGTAGGGTGTCCTACGCCTCTTTTGATAAGGCGGTTCAGTTGGTGTCTCGGGCGGGTCGAGGGGTCTTGTTGGCTAAAGCAGACATGGAATCTGCTTTTCGGCTCTTCCCTGTCCATCCTTCTTGTCATCATTTGCTGGGCTGTTTCTTTCAGGGTTCATTTTATGTGGTCTTGTCCCTTCCTATGGGGTGTTCTATCTCGTGTGCACATTTTAAAACTTTCAGCATGTTTATCGAATGGGTGGTGAGGATGGAGGTGGGTTTTAACTCCATCATTCACTACCTTGACAATTTTCTGTGTGTGGGTCCGGGTGGCACAGCAATCTGTGCGTGGCTGTTGCGGACGTTGCAGTGGGTGTCACACATTTTTGGTGTTCGCTGGCGCCGGATAAGACGGTGAGCCCGGTTACCTGTTTGTGTTTTCGGGGCATCGAGTTGGATTCATTAGCCATGGAGTGTCGGCTGCCTGACGAGATGTTGCGGGATCTTCGGGATTTGGTTCCGGCTTTCCTTGATGTTAGGAACGTGACCCTGAGGCAGGTCCAATCTTTGTTGGGGAAGTTGAATTTCGCCTGTCGGATCATCCCGATGGGCTGGGTTTTCAATCGATGGCTGGCTCAGCTCACGGCGGGGGTCAAGCGCCCCCATCACTTCATTCATTTGTTGCCGGAGGTTAGGGCGGATTTGGAGGTGTGGGATGTGTAAAGTTACCCCAGGGGCTGTGGGGTGGGACGATGTTGTGCTGACCGCTGGGGAACTTCGATTTAGGATCAGGCAGTCAAAAACTGTTGTGGTGGGATGGGGGATTTGGGTTACATTGTTTGCGATTCCTGCTTCCCCAATGTGTCCAGTGCAGTTGCTCCGGGAGTTTCTGAAGGTGCATCCACCAGGTGGGGGTCCCCTCCAGATACACGCTGCCGGCTTGCCATTGACGCAGTATCAGTTTGTATCAGTATTTAGATCGTGTCTACCTCATTTTGGCGTGCCAGCAGCAGAGTTTGGGGGGCACTCCTTCCGGATAGGGGTGATTACGGAGGCCTCCAGGCTTGGTATGCAGGAGGACGTGGTTCGGTGCATTGGGAGATGGGACGCCCAGCCATGTCCCACTGCATTGGTAACCACAGACCCACACATACTGACCCCCAGCCATGTACCACTGCTCTGGTAGCCATAGACCCACACATACTGACCCCCAGCCTTGTCCTGCTGCATTGGTAGCCATAGACCCACACATACTGACCCCCAGCCTTGTCCCACTGCATTGGTAGCCATAGACCCACACATACTGACCCCCAGCCTTGTCCCACTGCATTGGTAACCATAGACCCACACATACTGATCCCCAGCCTTGTCCCAGTGTATTGGTATCCATAGAACTACACATACTGACCCGCAGCCTTGTCCCAATGCACTGATATCCATAGAACTACACATACTGACCCCCAGCCTTGTCCCACTGCACTGGTATCCATAGACCCACACATACTGATCCCCAGCCTTGTCCTACTGCACTGGTATCCATAGAACCACACATACTGACCCCCAGCCTTGTCCCATTGCACTGGTATCCATAGACCCACACATACTGACCCCCAGCCTTGTCCCATTGCACTGGTATCCATAGACCCACACATACTGACCCGCAGCCTTGTCCCAATGCACTGGTATCCATAGAACTACACATACTGACCCCCAGCCTTGTCCCACTGTACTGGTATCCATAGACCCACACATACTGACCCCCAGCCTTGTCCCACTGCATTGGTATCCATAGACCCACACATACTGACCCCCCAGCCTTGTCCTACTGCACTGGTATCCATAGACCCACACATACTGACCCCCAGCCTTGTCCCAGTGTATTGGTATCCATAAAACCACACATACTAACCCCCAGTCTTGTCCCACTGCACTGGTACCATAGACCCACACATACTGACCCCCCAGCCTTGTCCCACTGCACTGGTATCCATAGACCCACACATACTGACCCCCAGCCTTGTCCCACTGTACTGGTATCCATAGACCCACACATACTGACCCCCCAGCCTTGTCCCACTGCACTGGTATCCATAGACCAACATATACTGACCCCCCAGCCTTGTCCCACTACACTGGTATCCATAGAACCACACATACTGACCCCCCAGCCTTGTCCCACTGCACTGGTATCCATAGACCCACACATACTGACCCCCAGCCTTGTCCTACTGCACTGGTATCCATAGAACCACACATACTGACCCCCAGCCTTGTCCCACTGCATTGGTAACCATAGAACCACACATACTGACCCCCAGCCTTGTCCTACTGCACTGGTATCCACAGACCCACACATACTGACCTCCAGCCTTGTCCCACTGCACTGGTATCCATAGAACTACACATACTGACCTCCAGCCTTGTCCTACTGCACCGGTATCCATAGACCCACACATACTGACCCCCAGCCTTGTCCCACTGCACTGGTATCCATAGACCCACACATACTGACCCCCAGCCTTGTCCTACTGCACTGGTATCCATAGAACTACACATACTGACCTCCAGCCTTGTCCTACTGCACCGGTATCCATAGACCCACACATACTGACCCCCAGCCTTGTCCCACTGCACTGGTATCCATAGACCCACACATACTGACCTCCAGCCTTGTCCTGCTGCACTGGTATCCATAGAACCACACATACTGACCCCCAGCCTTGTCCCACTGCACTGGTATCCATAGAACTACACATACTGACCCCCCGGCCTTGTACTACTGCACTGGTATTCATAGAACCACACATACTGACCCCCAGCCTTGTCCTACTGCACTGGTATCCATAGAACCACACATACTGACCCCCAGCCTTGTCCCACTGCACTGGTATCCATAGAACTACACATACTGACCCCCCGGCCTTGTACTACTGCACTGGTATCCATAGACCCACACATACTGACCCCCAGCCTTGTCCTACTGCACTGGTATCCATAGACCCACACATACTGACCCCCCAGCCTTGTCCCACTGCACTGGTATCCATAGACCAACATATACTGACCCCCCAGCCTTGTCCCACTACACTGGTATCCATAGAACCACACATACTGACCCCCCAGCCTTGTCCCACTGCACTGGTATCCATAGACCCACACATACTGACCCCCAGCCTTGTCCTACTGCACTGGTATCCATAGAACCACACATACTGACCCCCAGCCTTGTCCCACTGCATTGGTAACCATAGAACCACACATACTGACCCCCAGCCTTGTCCTACTGCACTGGTATCCACAGACCCACACATACTGACCTCCAGCCTTGTCCCACTGCACTGGTATCCATAGAACTACACATACTGACCTCCAGCCTTGTCCTACTGCACCGGTATCCATAGACCCACACATACTGACCCCCAGCCTTGTCCCACTGCACTGGTATCCATAGACCCACACATACTGACCCCCAGCCTTGTCCTACTGCACTGGTATCCATAGAACTACACATACTGACCTCCAGCCTTGTCCTACTGCACCGGTATCCATAGACCCACACATACTGACCCCCAGCCTTGTCCCACTGCACTGGTATCCATAGACCCACACATACTGACCTCCAGCCTTGTCCTGCTGCACTGGTATCCATAGAACCACACATACTGACCCCCAGCCTTGTCCCACTGCACTGGTATCCATAGAACTACACATACTGACCCCCCGGCCTTGTACTACTGCACTGGTATTCATAGAACCACACATACTGACCCCCAGCCTTGTCCTACTGCACTGGTATCCATAGAACCACACATACTGACCCCCAGCCTTGTCCCACTGCACTGGTATCCATAGAACTACACATACTGACCCCCAGCCTTGTCCTACTGCACTGGTATCCATAGACCCACACATACTGACCCCCAGCCTTGTCCTACTGCACTGGTATCCATAGACCCACACATACTGACCCCCAGCCTTGTCCCACTGCACTGGTATCCATAGAACCACACATACTGACCCCCAGCCTTGTCCCACTGCACTGGTATCCATAGAACCACACATACTGACCCCCAGCCTTGTCCCACTGCACTGGTATCCATAGAACTACACATACTGACCCCCAGCCTTGTCCTACTGCACTGGTATCCATAGACCCACACATACTGACCCCAGCCTTGTCCTACTGCACTGGTATCCATAGAACCACACATACTGACCACAGCCTTGTCCTACTGCACTGGTATCCATAGACCCACACATACTGACCCCAGCCTTGTCCCACTGCACTGGTATCCATAGACCCACACATACTGACCCCCAGCCTTGTCCCACTGCACTGGTATCCATAGACCCACACATACTGACCCCCAGCCTTGTCCCACTGCACTGGTATCCATAGAACCACACATACTGACCCCAGCCTTGTCCCACTGCACTGGTATCCATAGAACTACACATACTGACCCCCAGTCTTGTCCTACTGCACTGGTATCCATAGACCCACACATACTGACCCCCAGCCTTGTCCCACTGCACTGGTATCCATAGAACCACACATACTGACCCCAGCCTTGTCCCACTGCACTGGTATCCATAGAACCACACATACTGACCCCCAGCCTTGTCCCACTGCACTGGTAGCCATAGAACCACACATACTGACCCCAGCCTTGTCCTACTGCACTGGTATCCATAGAACCACACATACTGACCACAGCCTTGTCCTACTGCACTGGTATCCATAGACCCACACATACTGACCTCCAGCCTTGTCCTACTGCACTGGTATCCATAGAACCACACATACTGACCCCCAGCCTTGTCCTACTGCACTGGTATCCATAGACCCACACATACTGACCCCAGCCTTGTCCCACTGCACTGGTATCCATAGACCCACACATACTGACCCCCAGCCTTGTCCCACTGCACTGGTATCCATAGACCCACACATACTGACCCCCAGCCTTGTCCCACTGCACTGGTATCCATAGACCCACACATACTGACCCCCAGCCTTGTCCCACTGCACTGGTATCCATAGAACCACACATACTGACCCCAGCCTTGTCCCACTGCACTGGTATCCATAGAACCACACATACTGGCCCCCAGCCTTGTCCCACTGCACTGGTACCATAGAACCACACATACTGACCTCCAGCCTTGTCCTACTGCACTGGTATCCATAGACCCACACATACTGACCTCCAGCCTTGTCCTACTGCACTGGTATCCATAGAATCACACATACTGATCCCCAGCCTTGTCCCACTGCACTGGTACCATAGACCCACACATACTGACCTCCAGCCTTGTCCTACTGCACCGGTATCCATAGAACCACACATACTGACCTCCAGCCTTGTCCCACTGCACTGGTATCCATAGACCCACACATACTGACCCCCAGCCTTGTCCCATTGCACTGGTATCCATAGAACCACACATACTGACCCACCAGCCTTGTCCCACTACACTGGTACCATAGAACCACACATACTGACCTCCAGCCTTGTCCTACTGCACTGGTATCCATAGACCCACACATACTGACCTCCAGCCTTGTCCTACTGCACTGGTATCCATAGACCCACACATACTGACCTCCAGCCTTGTCCCACTGCACTGGTATCCATAGACCCACACATACTGACCTCCAGCCTTGTCCTACTGCACTGGTATCCATAGACCCACACATACTGACCCCCAGCCTTGTCCCACTGCACTGGTATCCATAGAACCATACATACTGACCTCCAGCCTTGTCCCACTGTACTGGTATCCATAGACCCACACATACTGACCTCCAGCCTTGTCCTACTGCACTGGTATCCATAGAACTACACATACTGACCCCAGCCTTGTCCCACTACACTGGTATCCATAGAACCACACATACTGACCCCCAGCCTTGTCCCACTGCACTGGTATCCATAGACCCACACATACTGACCTCCAGCCTTGTCCCACTGCACTGGTATCCATAGACCCACACATACTGACCCCCAGCCTTGTCCCATTGCACTGGTATCCATAGAACCACACATACTGACCCCCAGCCTTGTCCCACTGCACTGGTATCCATAGACCCACACATACTGACCTCCAGCCTTGTCCCACTGCACTGGTATCCATAGAACCACACATACTGACCCCCAGCCTTGTCCCACTGCACTGGTATCCATAGACCCACACATACTGACCTCCAGCCTTGTCCCATTGCACTTGTAGCCATAGAACCACACATACTGACCCCCAGCCTTGTCCTGCTGCATTGGTATCCATAGACCCACACATACTGACCCCCAGCCTTGTCCCACTGCATTGGTATCCATAGACCCACACATACTGATCCCCAGCCTTGTCCCAGTGTATTGGTATCCATAGACCCACACATACTGACCCCCAGCCTTGTCCCACTGCACTGGTATCCATAGACCCACACATACTGACCCCCAGCCTTGTCCTACTGCACTGGTATCCATAGACCCACACATACTGACCCCCAGCCTTGTCCCACTGCACTGGTATCCATAGACCCACACATACTGACCCCCAGCCTTGTCCCACTGCACTGGTATCCATAGACCCACACATACTGACCCCCAGCCTTGTCCCACTTCAGTGGTAACCATAGAACCACACATACTGACCCCCAGCCTTGTCCTGCTGCACTGGTATCCATAGACCCACACATACTGACCCCCAGCCTTGTCCCACTGCATTGGTATCCATAGACCCACACATACTGACCTCCAGCCTTGTCCCACTTCAGTGGTAACCATAGAACCACACATACTGACCCCCAGCCTTGTCCCATTGCACTGGTATCCATAGAACCACACATACTGACCCCCAGCCTTGTCTCAATGCACCTGTAGCCATAGAACCACACATACTGACCCCCAGCCTTGTCCCACTTCAGTGGTAACCATAGAACCACACATACTGACCCCCAGCATTGTCCCACTGCATTGGTATCCATAGACACACACGTACTTACCCCCCCCCCCCCGCCCCCCAGTCTAATAGCCACAGAACCACATGTAATTAATTTGCCTCACCCCCACACACACTCAGGGAACCAGCAAAGTTCCACTAGGAGCTCCACATCCCAGGTAAAACAATTAGTCATGGTGGTAGATTTGTGCATTTCTCCCGTCCTGTCCTGCCTGCAACTTCCAGAAAGCTCTGCTCTATCCAGACCAGTGTCTACTGCCTCCCTGCTGAACAGCGCCCTGCTCACTGCAGTCTGTGTCTCCGTCTCCCTTGGCTCTCTCTTGCTCTTGTCATTGAGAGATGGCACAGCCCTTGGTTTTAATTAGATGGAGGTAATTATGTTTGTGAAAATAACATTGTTCATGTCAGCAGGAATTAGAGGGGCTCCAGGCTGGAAGGTTTTGCTCGGCTGCGATCCTGGGGGAGTGAAAGCTTCATTGAGTGATGATCTTAACTTATTACTAGTGCCACGAAACGTAAAGGGCTCCTACCAAGAGGTGCAATTAACTCAGTGACTGGCACAAAGATATGGGACTCTGTGAGCCACCGCTGGGCTGTGAGTAAAATACAGCGCCCCCTACCATAATGTGACCAGATTGCCAATTTACTGCGGAACGCTAATGAAATACACACACACATATACATACACACACACATACACACACATATATACACACACATATATACACACACACACATACACATATATACACATACATACACATATATACACACACACACATACACATATATACACATACATACACATATATACACACACATACACATATATACATACACACATACACACACACATACACACACACACATATACATACACACACATACACATATATACACACACATATACATATATACACACACACACACATATTCACACACATACATACATACACACACACATACATACAAACACACATACACATACATACACACACAGACACACACACATACATACACATATACACACACATACACACATACACATACATACACACACATATACACACACACACACACACACATACATACACAAACACACCAGACACACACACACATACACACACATACATACACACACATACACACACATATACACACACATACATATACATACACATATACACACACACACACACACACACACACATACATACACACACACACCAGATACACACACACACACACACACACGCACCTCATGTTGGCCGACACGGATCTCCTGGCAGCTTTACATGCAGAACTTTAGATACTTTAGAGATATTCACAAGCAAAGTATCCCCCCCCCCCGTTCAGCCAGATCAGAAGGGAGGTGCCCAGGTAGACTGCAGAGAGGGACAATCTTCAATTAAGATAAGGGAAAAACCTGAAAAACTTGTCAAGGGGGACAGGGCTTTCATTGTTCTCATACAAAAAAGATTGTCCCCTGCTGTTATCACATCTGAGAAGAGATTGCTTACACTAGGAAAAAGGGGCGGGAGGGGGAAACTTTACTTGTGAATATCTCTTAAACCACAAAGGTTTGAGAGATAAGACTTATATCGTTCTTCATGTTTTTTTAATGCCTACAAAATAAAATAAAGATAAAACGAAGTATTACTATCCCTTTAAGAGATGTTTACAAGCAAAGTTTCCCCCTCCTGCCCCTTTTACCTAGTGTAAGCCATCTCTTCTCAGATGTGGAATGCAGTCCATAGACCAGACAGATAACAGAAGGGGACAATCTTCTTCCTATGAGAACAATGAAAGCCCTGCCCCCCTTGACAAGTTTTTCAGGTTTTTCCCTTATCTTAATTGAAGATTGTCCCTCTCTGCAGTCTACCTGGGCATCTCCCTTCTGATCTGGCTGAGCAGTGTTACATCAGTAAAAGGGGCGGGAGGGGGATACTTTATCATTGAATTACTCTTGAACTACAACTCTGACAGAATTGAAATAACACTCTCCAAAGTCCAAATACTATGATGATTAATTAGAGCTGCTTTTATTATGAAACATTACTATCCCTTTAAGGACCTTAATGACTAAAGATGTACAATTCTGGAGCGAAACCAACTGGAAAACAGGAGACAAATGAAACTATTCTTTTTCATTTGAATCTGAGTTTTTAACTCTTTGAATGCACCATAGGAAAGAAATGACAACAATCCAAATTCCCTAACTTTTTAACCCCTTGAATGCTACAGAGGTCCCAAAGGCATTGCAGAGATCCTTTTAGCATTCAAAGAGTCAAAAATGTGTATTCATGCCGTTTCACATTCGATAGCAAGAGTAGCTTATATGGTCAGATGTTAATTTGCAAGTGCTGTACTCAGTTTTATGTATCTGAATTGCATTATACACTGTTTTGTGTACTTTCTTGTTCTCAATAAAATTTTAAAACAAAAAAAAAAGTTCCATTTAACCCCTTAACGACAGATGACTTACCAGGTACGTCCCGCAGAAACTGTCACTTAGTGACAGAGGACGTACCTGGTAAGTCACGGAAGTCCGCGTCTACGTGCGGCTGCACGCCGCTCGGAGACTCCGGACTCGTTTTAAAAAAAAAAAAAATGTTCCTCGGGCGTTAAGGTGACAGCCGCGTACGAATGCGGCTGTCACTAAGGGGTTAAATGAAGCTGGTGCTTTAATTGAGAGAATTGCAGGTCTTTATCTTGAGAACTAAGTTCAGACATTTATGGAAGGACTGGCATACCTCCCAACATTTCAAATTGCCAAAGAGGGACACTTGTGTTTTAGGGGGTGTTGCTGGGGGTGTGGCTGGTGGACGAGGCATTAGCGAGAATTTTTAGGCTATTTAATGACCTATGGACACCTCCTTGTGTAACCTAATAAATGACTTATAACAAGATCAAAGTATTTTATTTTTATTTACACAGACTAATTTATAAACACATATACTGATGTTTAAACAAAGTTTAATGTGAGTTTTACTGCTGTGGAGCAATGTGATACACTTATATACACATCACACAGTCTGATCTCCTAAACACAGGGACACCAGGGTGATACACTTATATACACACCACACAGTCTGATCTCCTAAACACAGGGACACCAGGGTGATACACTTCTATACACACCACACAGTCTGATCTCCTAAACACAGGGACACCAGGGTGATACACTTATATACACACCACACAGTCTGATCTCCTAAACACAGGGACACCAGGATGATACACTTATATACACACCACACAGTCTGATCTCCTAAACACAGAGACACCAGGGTGATACACTTATATACACACCACACAGTCTGATCTCCTAAACACAGGGACACCAGGGTGGTACACTTATACACACACCACACAGTCTGATCTCCTAAACACAGGGACACCAGGGTGATACACTTCTTTACACACCATACAGTCTGATCTCCTAAACACAGGGACACAAGGGTGGTACACTTCTATACACACCACACAGTCTGATCTCCTAAACACAGGGACACAAGGGTGGTACACTTCTATACACACCACACAGTTTGATCTCCTAAACACAGGGACACCAGGGTGATATACGTATATACACACCACTCAGTCTGATCTCCTAAACACTGGGACACCAGGGTGATACACTTATATACACACCACACTGTGTGATCTCCTAAACACAGAGACACCAGGGTGATACACTTATATATACACACCACACAGTCTGATCTCCTAAACAGACGGACACCAGGGTGATACAGTTATATACACACCACACAATCTGATCTCATAAAAAGAGGGACAACAGGGTGATACATTTATATACATACCACACAGTATGATCTCCTAAACACAGGGACACCAGGGTGATACACTTATATACACACCACACTGTGTGATCTCCTACACACAGGGACACCAGTGTGATACACTTATATATACACCACACAGTCTGATCTCCTAAACACAGGGATACCAGGGTGATACATTTATATCCACACCACAGTCTGATCTCCTACACACAGGGACACCAGTGTGATACACTTATATACACACCACACAGTCTGATCTCCTAAACACAGTGACACTGGGGTGATACACTTATATACACACCACACAGTCTGATCTCCTAAACACAGGGACACCGGGGTGATACATTTATATACACACCACACAGTCTGATCTCCTAAACACAGGGACACCAGGGTGATACACTTCTATACACACCACACAGTCTGATCTACTAAACACAGGGACACCAGGGTGATACACTTCTATACACACCACACAGTCTGATCTCCTAAACACAGGGACACCAGGGTGATACACTTATATACACACCACACAGTCTGATCTCCAAAACACAGGGTCACCAGGGTGATACACTTATATACACACCACACAGTCTGATCTCCTAAACACAGGGACACCACAGTGATACACTTATATACACACACCACACAATCTGATCTCCTAAACACAGGGTCACCAGGGTGATACACTTATATACACACCACACAGTCTGATCTCCTAAACACAGGGTCACCAGGGTGATACACTTATATACACACCACACAGTCTGATCTCCTAAACACAGGGACACCACAGTGATACACTTATATACACACACCACACAATCTGATCTCCTAAACACAGGGACACCAGGGTGATACACTTCTATACACACCACACAGTCTGATCTCCTAAACACAGGGACACCAGGGTGATACACTTATATACACACCACACAGTCTGATCTCCTAAACACAGGGACACCGGGGTGATACACTTCTATACACACCACACAGTCTGATCTCCTAAACACAGGGACACCAGGGTGATACACTTATATACACACCACACAGTCTGATCTCCTAAACACAGGGACACCAGGGTGATACACTTATATACACACCACACAGTCTGATCTCCTAAACACAGGGACACCAGGGTGATACACTTATATACACACCACACAGTCTGATCTCCTAAACACAGGGACACCGGGGTGATACACTTATATACACACCACACAGTCTGATCTCCTAAACACAGGACACCGGGGTGATACACTTACATACACACCACACAGTCTGATCTCCTAAACACAGGGACACCAGGGTGATACACTTATATACACACCACACAGTCTGATCTCCTAAACACAGGGACACCAGGGTGATACACTTATATACACACCACACAGTCTGATCTCCTAAACACAGGGACACCAGGGTGATACACTTATATACACGCCACACAGTCTGATCTCCTAAACACAGGGACACCGGGGTGATACACTTCTATACACACCACACAGTCTGATCTCCTAAACACAGGGACACCAGGGTGATACACTTATATACACACCACACAGTCTGATCTCCTAAACACAGGGACACCAGGGTGATACACTTATATACACACCACACAGTCTGATCTCCTAAACACAGGGACACCAGGGTGATACACTTATATACACACCACACAGTCTGATCTCCTAAACACAGGGACACCGGGGTGATATACTTATATACACACCACACAGTCTGATCTCCTAAACACAGGGACAACAGGGTGATACACTTCTATACACACCACACAGTCTGATCTCCTAAACACAGGGACACCAGGGTGATACATTTATAGACACAGCACAGTCTGATCTCCTCCTAAAGAGGGACACTTGGAAGGTATGGACTGGTGCAAGTGAAGACAGGGTCCTGGCCTTGAGAGCTTACAATTGCCCAAATAAAAACGTTAGTCCAGAAGACACAGTAGGAGTGCAGCGTCAGCTCTTGCTCCTGATTGGAGGGAGGGGGACAATAAAGAAAGAGGCAGAGGAATAGGTGCCAGCCAAACACAGCTTCTCATCTGCCAACACAAAACTAAATTTAAGGAGACGTCACCACTGGGGGGATCTCTTAAGGCCATGGAAGAAAATAGAAGCACCTCATTGCGTCTTATTTCCAGGAGAAAGGCACCCGGGGGCAGTCACGTCACCTCTCATCACGTTAGCCGGGAGTTTAAATCTTGTTGAGCTGACGGGTAATGGGGAAGGCGTGAACCGGAGCTGCTTGGTTAAACTGCTGCTGTTCACTGGTCACGTGGTTACCCGCAGGCAGGGATGGCATGAGACGTTAGGAAACAAGTGAAAGGAGAAGTGATGCCAGTCTGTTGGGGGAGGGAGGGGGGGGTCAATCCTGAAAGATCTGCTGAGCTCAGGGCATTCTGACCTCAGAACTTTTGCTCGGGGAGAGAAGTCAAGGGACAGAAGGGAGGCGATCAGTGTCTCTGAGTGTGGAAATTACAGAGACTTATTAAAGCCCTTGGTCAATATGCACAAAGAAAGAGCAGAGCAAAGCACCTACAACACAGGAGACAAATTAAATATTCCGAAAAGAGGCTGCTTAAAGGGATAGTAATACTTTATTATTACTATCCCCCATAATGTAGATATTTGTAAAATAATTTAATAGCCCCCAGGTTCATCTCTCAAACCTTTATGGTGTGAGAGATAACTGAAGGCAAAGTTACCCCCTCCCTCCCCGTTCCCTGAAGTCAGCGTTGTACTGACTGCAGGGGAAGTCTGTCGTACGACAGGCTTGCGGCTCTGCAGCTGAGCCGAGATCCCGTTAGTGAAAAAGAATTATTTCACTGAAATGGTCTTCTACGTGTGCTTGGTTTGCTGTGTGCTTCGTTTGTGCTTCATTTGTGATTGGTTGCTTTGTGCTTGGTTTGTGATTGTTTGGTTTGTGATTGGTTTGTGCTGGGTTTGTGCTTGGTTGGTTTGTGCTTGGTTTGCAAGCACATGTAGATGACTGTTTCAGTGAAATAATTATTTTTCACTAATGGGATCTTGGCTCTGCTGCAGAGCCGCCTGATGAAAGTCAGACCGGATATCCCTGCAGCATACCTCCCAACATTTCAAATTGACAAAGAGGGACACTTGTGTTTTATGGGGTGTTGCTGGGGGCGTGGCCTGTGGGCGGAGCATTACCAAGAATTTTTATGCTATTTCACGACCTACTGATTTCTCCATGTGTAGCCTAATACATGATTTAGAACAATAAAGTGTTTTATTTACACAGACTAATGTATAAATACACATACACTGATGTTTAAACAAACAATAATGTGAGCTCGATTGCTGTAGAACAATGTGGTACACTTATATATACACCACACAGTCTAATCTCCTAAAAAGAGGGACATCAGGGTGGGAAAGAGGGACAGAGGGATTTGGGTCTAAAAGAGGGACTGTCCCTCCTAAAGAGGGACACTTGGGAGGTATGCTGCAGTCAGTACAACGCTGACTTCAGGGAAGGGGGAGAGAGGGGGGAAATTTGCCTTCAGTTATCTCTCAGACCATAAAGGTTTGAGAGATGAACCCGGGGGATATTAACTTAATTTACAAATATCTACAATATGGGGGATAGTAATAATAAAGTATTACTATCCCTTTAAAGCCAGCGGTTCTTAGGCACAAATCATAAAACCAGAGCAAACCGTCTGCAACGTAGCAGACACATTAACCCTCTGAGCGCCAGAGAGGTATCCAAACGCGATACCTCTCTGGCACTCAAAGGGTTAAAGCTTACTAAAATCCCCCCATTATTCTTATTTGCTCTTTAAACCTCTTGAATGCCAGGGAGAGAGAGGGGTCGGGGAGAAGATCACTGGTGAGAATGTTCCAGTGTGCCACGCAGTTCCACCAACGTCACTCTGCAATGCCAATGACTGCACCCGTAGGTATGCACTACAGAGGGTAGTGTAAACAAGTGGAAAATCTCCCCCAGCGTTAGAACCTTAAAGTGGAACTTTCACACAGATTAAAGTGCCCCCCAAATCATTATGCACATAGCAATACGCATATCACTACTAGTGTTAGCCTGAATAAGGTCCTGCATTATTGAGAAACACTATTTGATCTCAGACTCGCTGGCAGGCATCTTGCTGTAGAGACATCTGTGCACCTGTCAGTCACTTCCTGTACCTTAAGGTACAATATACATGCAAACAAAAGAGCAGGAAGGGCGCCCAATAGTATATTATCGTCTTTAGCATGTAGTCTCGTTCAACAATAATAAGAATGGGTACTCACAATTCTGGTGGTCAGTTCTAGATTGACTGACTAAATCGCATTTGGAGAAATACCCGTCTCCAACCGGGAAACACTCGCATACAGGTAAATCAGCAAGGCTCCAGTATTAAACAATATGAGATTTAATAAGAAATAAAAATGTAATGCATATCTATATAAATAATATAATAAAAAATATATGATATAAAATCCAAAATGGACCCAGTATTATTATTCTAACGCGTTTCATGGCATTAAATGCCACTTTATCAAAGATAAAATCTGAATCTGGGATACAAAAAAATGGAGCCTTAAGGTGCAATGCAACTCCACTTTACCGATCCTAGAGAATACCGGGACGGACAGCACAGACTCACAGAGGTCTCTAAGGCAAGATGTCTGCGCTGATGCCTGCCTGTGCATCTCAGAACAAGCTGGATTTCTTAATATGTCCGGACTTCTTCAGGATAATACTACTACTACTGATATATGTACCACTACGTGCATAATGATTTGGCGGGCACTTTAATTTGAGTGAAAATTCAGCTTTAATACCAGCAAATCACGTATACCAGCCACACAGCATGCGCCGAGAAATGTCGTGAACCAATTCCTCTGTGCCTCGTGTCATACATTGCATTAACGCTTTCAGTGCCGGAAGGGTACGCAACACTTTGCTTTGCAATGCGTAGCATACCGCTCCGGAACTGAAAGGGTTAAACAACGAGCAGACAAAATTAACATCCTGATATACTTATAGACGACCCCACTGCTCTCTTCTTGGTGCAAACTGGGTGTTCACGGGTGACTTTTCAGCGCAAGTAATAAACTGGTGTAAATTGGCAGATGTGAGCCTAGAAAATTGATTCAGACGCCTGATTTTGATTGAACTGTATTTGTGCGTTCCCATAACTCCCAGCATTTCAAATGGTCAAAGAGGGACACTTTTGTTTTAGCTGCTGTTGCTGGGGGTGTGGCTGGTGGGCGGGGCATTACTATCTGGCTCGTAAAGGCATTCAGATATCTCCCTAGATCAACAACTCATCTGCATTGTAACCATCATCAATTTTTATATTGCTCTGAGCTGCAAAGGTGTCCATTACATTCTGAAAGAGTCTGCTAACAGAACTTCTTGAGGCAAAAATCCTACATGCTTACTGCCCTTGATGCAAAAAAATCCCTGCCTTTGCTTTAGTCAAAAGAGAATTTCAATCAGACATAATGCCTGCCCTGTTGTCTTTTTCTCAGATTTTTAAATAAGGAGGTCTCCTGAGAGGTCTTGGCATTGACCTTGAATATATGTGTATATAGTAATCATAGGCCTGTATTTACATTGATTTAAATGAGGATTTTTAGTCATTGAATGGTAAAGAGATCTTGGGTTAGTGATCTCTTTAGCAATTAGGTTCTTAAAGGGATAGTAATGGTTAATTTTAAGTTGATTTAATATTGTAGACAATAAAAAAGTTAACATCTATGTAAGTCTGATCTCTCAAATCTTCATGGTTTGAGAGATATAACTTGCTAAAGTTACCTTTTCCTGGCTGTTTTACTCAAGTCTGCCATCTAGCTGACAGCTGCAGATTCCAGTCATTTGACCAGACAGAGGCTCTTCAGCAGAGCTGAAATCACGCTATTTAGAAATAAATACTTCATTGGAACGGTCTACAAAGTGTGCTTGCAAACCAGGCATACTTTGTAGACCTTTCTAAATGAAGTATTTGTCTATAGATATCGTTATATCGGCGCTGCTGAAGAGCCGCATCTGGTCAAGTGACCAGAATCTGCTTCTGACAGCTTTACAGCTCGTCAAGCAGAAAGGGGAGGGACCAGAGAACTTTATTTTCCTATATCTCTCAAACCATAACGGTTTGAGAGATACTAAGTGCAAGTACTCTCTTAACCCCTTAAGGACCAGTGCGATCCCGCGCGGCCGGCACTTGCGGACCACGGGGCATTTTTTTTATAATCTCTTCCGGTTCAGGGCTTCCGGAGCGGGAGCCCTGAACTTCATGCTGTGCCAGGACCGTCATTGGTCCTTAAGTGCCGGACCACCGTGACGGTCCTGGCACGACAATGGTCTTTAAGGGGTTAATTGTATCTACCATATAGTTAATACTTTTTTTCTGACATTGCTACCCCTTTAAAAAGCCCCATTTAAATATGGTGCATTTGGTTTGGCCTAGCATTAGTCCATTCTGCTGTCACACATAGGTCTGTAAACCAGACACAGACAAGCAGAGGCCTTCCAGCATTTCAAGACTACAATTCCCATCATCCCTATTTGTAGTTTTGAGCAGCTGGAAGTCCTCCAGTTGCCCATCATTGATCTAAATAATCTCTTTCTTTTCCTGCTGTTCCAAAACAGGTTGCTCCTTTTGAGCCATCAAATGTCTGACCAGCAACAGACACAGTAGTGGTCAGGCAACCGAAGTGTTAACCTCATGTAATAACCTCAAAACGTGTGTGTTGTAGTGATATATTGGAACATATTAGTGGCGAAGATAACCAGATTGCAACACAATGAAGCCAAAAGCGTTCCATTATCGGTAACAATGGCCACCCAGAATGGTTTATTGCCTGGACATTTCATCAAATAACACAACAACATGGAGAGGAGGACTGTAAGAAGGTCTGGTCTCCGCGCTGTTCGACAGTAATACAGCGAGTGCTCTTTCATGTAGCTTTTTTCCTATATCCCGTATCTGGGAGGCTCTGACACGCAGCATTTATCTCAAACCGTTATTGATCCTGGCTCTATAAAAATGATTACACTTGACCCCATCTTGCAACCTCTTCATTGTCTTACCGATGGAGAGAAAATAGTGTGTGGCGAGTGGAAGGAGAGAGGCTCGGACTCAAGGGGGGGAGTTGATAAGTGACTATGGAGAGGAGGGCAATGTAGTGTGAAGGTTTCCAAATGACAAAACCAGACTGGATACAATTAATGATCTCTCTCCCCCCACCCCCCCGTTCACCTCCTTTTAACACAGTGGAAGATTCAAGGATATGCCTCTGTTTTAACCTTTCTTAACATCTGTGACCTGCTCTTTTCACTCACATATTGTTGAAATGTTCCCAGGTTAATTGCTTTTGGTTGCATCAAAACCTTTTGGTGCTTCCTGGGAGAAGCAGGTTGTTCTGAGAGCAGAGGACATAGGCACAAAGGAAGTAGAGTAATTTTGGGGCCGACCAAGTGTACCATATGGGAGAATTAAAATTTCCTCTAAATTGGATCTGCTATTATAACACAACTTTAGGGTTAAAAATCCACCTATATGCTGCACTAGTCATTTTAGTGTAAAGAAAATTAACATTTTTGTTTTGGTGGCACAATCCGGCCAATTTATGTTAATTCACAGCTCAGTATGCTAATTAGTTCCGGTCCAGACCAATCTTAACCCCAGTTGCACTATTAGACACCCCCCCAGAGTGTGAGCCGTACCTGTGTTCATTCATTGCACAGTGTGTGAGAATATTGGCCCAGCACAGAGACTAATTAGCATAAAGTGTCAGATTGTGCCACTAACACACAAAGGTTAATTTCTCAAAAACTTTTTCTATTACAAATGAATGGTCAACACAACATACATTTTTATGTAAAGTAAATTAACATTTGTGTTTTGGTGGCACAATCCAGGCACTTTATGCTAAGTCACTGCACAGTATGCTAATTAGTTCCTTTCCAGACCAATCTTGACCCCAGTTGCACTATTAGACCCGCCCCCCAGAGTGTGAGCCCTACCTGTGTTCATTCATAGCATAGTGTGCAAGAATATTGGCCCAGCACAGAGACTAATTAGCCTAAAGTGTCAGATTGTGCCACTAACACACAAAGGTTAATTTCTCAAAAACTGTTTCTATTACAAATGAATGGCCAGCACAACAGACATTTTTATGTAAAGTAAATTAACATTTGTGTTTTGGTGGCGCAATCCAGGCACTTTATGCTAATTCACTGCGCAGTATTCTAATTAGTTCCTTTCCAGACCAATCTTAACCCCAGTTGCACTATTAGACCCACCCCCAGAGAGTGAGCTGTACCTGTATTCATTCATAGCACAGTGTGCGAGAATATTGGCCCAGCACAGAGACTAATTAGCATAAAGTGTCAGATTGTGCCACTAACACACAAAGGTTAATTTCTCAAAAACTTTTTCAATTACAAGTGAATGGCCAGCACAAGACAGTTCATTACAGAATTATTTGTTTTGTTTGTGAATATGGACCTGTGTCTCTCAGATTGGAGGATGATGGAATTTTGTAGTCCCAATAAATGCTGTGCTACAGATCACCCAGCCTTGGTGTTTGTGCCACAATGGCTTTCGGATGAAAAAAATGAGGACATCCAATACCAGTTAATAATTATTTATTTACATTTTTGGAAACCCCTATACTAGGCCTTAAAATTTGAAGTCCTTTGCTACTAGCCAGACCTGAAAAGTTACTCACCATTGCAAGCCATAACATACCCACCAGGGCTGAATTTCTACTCTCCAGGGCTAAATTTTCACTCGTCGTTGGCTAGTGGCGAGTGGAAATTTAGAGCCCTGTCTGTACTATACTATAGAGGTCTTAGGTCAAACACACCCCTTACCTCATTAATAGACATGTAAAGTCATTTCTGCTTTAGAAAGAGAGTAAGTGCAATAGAGGACCTTTCTCCTATCCTGGGAATTCCTACTCTGCCTTTTGGGAAATCCGGCCCTGTGAGCATGTGTGTGTATGTGAGAGTATGGGGGAGAGCAGTGATAAAGAGGTGATAAAGTGGAGATAACTTCTCCAGTGATATCGCTTCTCCAGATCCTATATTATTCTATGGAGCCTATGCACTAAACTCTCCCAAAGTTGAAGAAATCTTAGTACATAGGCTCCATAGAATAAAGTAGGAACTGGAGAAGTGATATCACTGGAGAAGTTATCTCCACTTTATCACCTCTTTATCATGGCTTAGTGAATCTCCCTCCGTGAGTTTGATGATGTAACTGAGTGTGAATGATGACGTGTGTTTGTGTGGTAATGTCGGAATAAAGCGGTTGAATGTCGGAATGTGGTGAAGAGAAGTTGGAATGCGTACTTGCAAGTTCCTCAGTGGAAATAAATGGTTTTCCTCAAGTGAGTTTTCCTGCCCCCCCCCCCTCAGGAAATTCTAAGCAAAGGAAAAAAAATGTTCCATTTTAGCAGAAATTCTTGCAAGGAAGGAAATAAACCCTTTTGATATTGTTATTATCCCCAAGATGTCAGTCCCTCCTTCGTTGAGAATTCTTTAGATTCCAAAGTAAATCAACAGGGAGAGACACACACAGTATTATAGCAAATCACAGATTTTATTAGCAATAATCATAGCAATAATACTTATAAGCAAATGATCTCATCGCTTATGGGAGAGCTCCCTGATTGATCTGACCGCCGTCCATACAATCTTGCACGTACACTGCAGGATACATCACGTTCACGTTCCAGATGAAGCTCTTAAAAAACTCACTACAGCACCCAGCGATATATATCCTCTATCACACCCTGATCACATCCTGACCAGTATGCTTGACCCTATCAGGTTTCATGGTTAGTGTCAACAAGGCACTCCGCAACTACACGCCCAGCTTGTGCTTTATGGCTGTGAGGGTTAATGTAAACGCCTACATCACAACGACATGCACAGTGCCAAACCTTGTGTTCTGCTACTGCATGGTCCGCAGTTATCGCTCTAACTACATGGCCTTGAAGCTGTTATAGTATGTGACACAATGGAGGCAGAAGCTTATAATAAATATATTATACACATAAGGCTTATAAGAAACACATTAACCCCTTATTAAACCCTGATTAAAGGGATAGTAATATTTTGTTTTATCTTTATTTAATTTGTAAGCATTAAAAAAACATGAAGAACAATATAAGTCTTATCTCTCATACCTTTATGGTTTCCCCTCCTGCCCCTTTTACCTAGTGTAATCCATCTCTTCTCAGATGTGGAATCCAGTCCATAGACCAGACAGATAACGGCAGGGGACAATCTTTTTCCTATGAGAACAATGAAAGCCCTGCCCCCCTTGACAAGTTTTTCAGGTTTTTCCCTTATCTTAATTGAAGATTGTCCCTCTCTGCAGTCTACCTGGGCACCTCCCTTCTGATCTGGCTGAGCAGTGTTACATCAGTAAAAGGGGTGGGAGGGGGATACTTTGTCATTCAATTACTCTTGAACTACAACTCTGACAGAACTGAAATAACACTCTCCAAAGTCCAAATACTATGATGATTAATTAGAGCCACTTTTATTATGAAACATTACTATCCCTTTAAAATTTTTAATTTCTTTGGTTCCTGTCCAATCAGATTAGATGGGAGTCTAACCTGTTGATGAATGCTGCCATTCAATATGCCCAGTAAAAGAAAATCATGAAAACCAAAACAATATTCTGTTGTCCTTTGCAGTCCTTACTTTCTTTGTTTGGTGGCTTTCAGGAAAAGTAATTTTGTATTGAAATTAAGAAATATAGAGATTGTGTGTTGTTAAGTAAAATCAGGGTATTGCCACTGTAAGTCATCACAACTCAAACTTGTTTTCTTACATTAAACTATTATTTTCTGTTGTAATCAGCTATCACATTCTGTGGAAAGCTGTAGTTCATCACTCAAATCCTCCCATGAAAGCGGAACTACCATGTCACAAAATGTTTAGCTTAACTAAGTCCCCTTCTGGTGACTAGCTGTTTACTAGCGCTAGTCGCTAGAATTATTACCTGATTTAATAGATATATGCTTTATTCCCCAGCTGTCAGTAGCACGGAGCGCGGACATCTTGCCAGAATGACGTCCTCGCGACTGCGCTGTCAGTCCCAGCCGGAGCCGGCCAGCTCCTAGCAACACCTAGGACCGACTGGGAGTGACAGCGCAGTCGCGAGGACGTCATTCTGGCAAGATGTCCACGCTCCGTGCTACTGACAGCTGGGAAATAAAGCATGTATCTATTAAATCAGGTAATAATTCTGGTGACTAGCGCTACTAAGCAGTTAGTCACCAGAAGGGGACTTAGTTAAGCTAAAGATTTTCTGACATGGTAGTTCCGCTTGAAGTGCATTATAAAACATACCTTTTGGACACAGGTTGGTGCTGTGACTGTTTCATCTGTTATGATTTTTTTTTTTTATATTTAGTATTTATTGAGTTTTCAAATAAGAGGGATGCAGAAAAAGAAACAAGGAAGGGGTACAGAGAACATGGAAATACCGACCAAGCGAAGGCCAGGAGATGCAAAAAACAAAACCAAATGATTAGCTCCATGTGGGCTCTAAATCCCCAAGAGAATAAAGCGCAAAAGGGGGGGAGGGAAAAGGGAAAGAAATGGAGAAAAGGCCACACAGATGGACCCTCCAAACTCAAAGGAGAAGCAAGTCACGGTGGAATTCAGGGGGTGTCATCGAGTCAATTCAAGGGGACCAGACTCGGAGGTATGAGGCAGAAGAGTACACAGTTTCTTCATACGAGGCAGTCTCCAGATGCAGTTATCTAATTGGGCTTGACATAGTGATAGGGAACATGAGTTTGTTAGCTGCACGGGATAAGGGCGAGTACCTAGAGGATTTGTTTAGCAGAACGGTCCAAGGGTCCAACTTCAGCAGGACTCCTAGAGCCAAGCTCAGAAGACTAAACGTACTGAACCACACTACCGAGACTGAGGGGCAGCACCACCACGTAAGCAGGTATGTGCCCACCTGGCCACAGCCACTATAACACAAATGAGATGTGGATGGATAGATATTAGTGTTGAGCGAGCATGCTCGGCCGATGCTCGGATCGGCTCGAGCATCGCTCTGCTCGGCACATGGCGGTACTCGTACGAGTACCGCATGTGCTCGCCCGCCATGTTCGGGTCTCCTCCCCGCACGTTTTGCGGCTGCTGCGCAGCCAATAAACGTGCAGGGAGGCTCTGACATCGGTGTAATGCCAGCAGCCATGTTGGCTGCTGGCATTACACTGATTGGCTGGCCAGAACCCGTGGTCAGGTGCTGTATAGCACCTGACCATCGAGTTCGGCTCAGTCTGAGCCAGGGAGAGCTGAGGATAGGAAGGGAAAGGCAGTGTAGGGAGGAAAAAACAAAAATTGTGACAAAAAAGAACCAAAAGTCCTTTTTAGGACTACTGTGTGTGGGGGCAGCAGGTTATTTGGTGTGGGGGGAAAAAAACAAAAAAAAAAAAAAATTTCATATATTCTGTTTAGTGTGCAAAGTTGCAGATTAGAGCACATTCTGTTTAGTGTGCAAAGTTGCAGATTAGAGCACATTCTGTTTAGTGTGCAAAGTTGCAGATTAGAGCACATTCTGTTTAGTGTGCAAAGTTGCAGATTAGAGCACATTCTGTTTAGTGTGCACAGTTGCAGATTAGAGCACATTCTGTTAAGTCTTCAAACTAAAATATCAAAGTCACATATTCCATTCAGTGTGCTTCGCCGCAGTTTAGCAGCATATTCTGTGTACTGTGCACAGTTGCAGAATAGGAAGAAATACTGTTAAGTCTTCAAACTAAAATATCAAAGTCACATATTCCATTCAGTGTGCGTCGCCGCAGTTTAGCAGCACATTCTGTGTACTGTGCAAAGTTGCAGAATAGGAAGAAATACTGTTAAGTCTTCAAACTCAAATATCAAAGTCACATATTCCACTCAGTGTGCTTCGCCGCAGTTTAGCAGCATATTCTGTGAACTCTGCACAGTTGCAGAATAGGAAGAAATACTGTTAAGTCTTCAAACTCAAATATCAAAGTCACATATTCCATTCAGTGTGCGTCACCGCAGTTTAGCAGCATATTCTGTGTACTCTGCACAGTTGCAGAATAGGAAGAAATACTGTTAAGTCTTCAAACTCAAATATCAAAGTCACATATTCCATTCAGTGTGCTTCGCCGCAGTTTAGCAGCATATTCTGTGTACTGTGCACAGTTGCAGAATAGGAAGAAATACTGTTAAGTCTTCAAACTCAAATATCAAAGTCACATATTCCATTCAGTGTGCGTCACCGCAGATTAGCAGCATATTCTGTGTACTCTGCACAGTTGCAGAATAGGAAGAAATACTGTTAAGTCTTCAAACTAAAATATCAAAGTCACATATTCCATTCAGTGTGCTTCGCCGCAGTTTAGCAGCATATTCTGAGTACTCTGCACAGTTGCAGAATAGGAAGAAATACTGTTAAGTCTTCAAACTAAAATATCAAAGTCACATATTCCATTCAGTGTGCGTCACCGCAGTTTAGCAGCACATTCTGTGTACTCTGCACAGTTGCAGAATAGGAAGAAATACTGTTAAGTCTTCAAACTAAAATATCAAAGTCACATATTCCATTCAGTGTGCTTCGCCGCAGTTTAGCAGCATATTCTGTGTACTGTGCACAGTTGCAGAATAGGAAGAAATACTGTTAAGTCTTCAAACTAAAATATCAAAGTCACATATTCCATTCAGTGTGCTTCGCCGCAGTTTAGCAGCATATTCTGTGTACTCTGCACAGTTGCAGAATAGGAAGAAATACTGTTAAGTCTTCAAACTCAAATATCAAAGTCACATATTCCATTCAGTGTGCTTCGCCGCAGTTTAGCAGCATATTCTGTGTACTGTGCACAGTTGCAGAATAGGAAGAAATACTGTTAAGTCTTCAAACTCAAATATCAAAGTCACATATTCCGTGTAAGATGAAGAAGGAGGGTAAAAAGGGACGGGGAAGTGGACGTGATCCGGATAGTTCAGGGCGCGGGTCAGGACGCGGAGAAACTGTGCCTAGTGCCAGAGCACAAGAAAGAAAGACATCCACCATACCTAGCTTCATGTCTCATTTTACAGGGCGTCGCAGGACATCACTCTCGAGGTCCGACCACTGCGAACAGGTGATCGTTTGGATGTCAGCTGATACTGCTTCCAGTCGGTTAAGCACCACCCTGTCTTCCACCAAGTCCACTCTCAGTAGCCAAGAGTCTGGTCAACATAATCCTCACTCTGATCATCCTTCCTCCCACCATAGACGGTCTGGTCAAAGAAGTGATCCCACACTGGGATATAGTGAGGAGCTCGTCTCATCACCAATCCTTCATTTGACCCTCTCTCCAAGCACGCTTGCAGAGGAACATGACATCTTATGCCCTGATTCACAACCTCTAGAGGGTACCCAATCACAAGAAGATGACAGATGTGAACGGCATTTAAGGTCAAAGGAAGTAGTGGATGATGATGATGATGAGACACAGTTGCCATTAAATCAACCACTATTACTGTCTCAAGACCTTGTTGAGGAGGATGTTATACAGTTGTCAATGACTGAGTATGTGGTGGGATCAAGACATGAGGAGGATGATCAGAGTGAGGAAGTGGAGGAGGACTTGGTGGACGATGAGGTGACTGACCCCACCTGGGAAGGTGTAGAGCCGAGCGATGACAGCAGTCCTGAGGGTGAGCCATCTGCAGCACCGCAACAGGCTGGAAGAGGCAGTGGTGTGGCTACAGAAAGAAGGCGGACCGCACCAAACCGGCCCGCAAATGTTCCACGGAGCACCCCCTTGCGTAAATCTACCTTGCCAAGGGGTAGGTGTTCCGCGGTATGGCGTTTTTTTAAGGAAAGTGCGGACGACAAAAGAATTGTAGTTTGCAACCTGTGCCACACCAGAATGAGCCGAGGCATGAACACTAGAAACCTCACCACCACCAGCATGATCCGACACATGGCATCCAAGCACCGTAATAAGTGGGAGGAACGCCTGGATCGCCCATCTGTGTCTGCAGGCCACACCACTGCCTCCTCTTCCCCTGTTTTCGGTGCCGGCCAATCGCCTGTCGAAGGCGCAGGCCCGCATACCTCCCGCCCTGCACCTGTACCATGTGAAGCACCATCAGCGACCACATCCACTTCCTGTCCCAGCACAGCGTCCAAATGTCGTTACCCCAGGCATTTGAGCGCAAGCGAAAATACCCAGCCACCCACTCACAGGCCATAGCACTAACCTCACACCTTTCCAAATTACTGGCCATCGAAATGCTGCCATTTAGGCTTGTGGACACTGAGTCCTTCCGCAGCCTGATGGCAGCAGCTGTCCCTCGGTACGCGGTCCCCAGCCGCCACTACTTTTCCCGGTGTGCCATCCCCGCATTACACCACCATGTGTCCCGTAACATCACCCGTGCCCTGACCAACGCAGTTACTGGGAAGGTCCACTTAACGACTGACACATGGACAAGTGCTTGTGGCCAGGGACGCTACATTTCCCTGACGGCACACTGGGTGAATGTCGTGGAGGCTGGGAGCAACTCGGACCCTGGGATGGCACGGGTGCTACCCACGCCGAGGATTGCGGGCCCTACCTCCATCAGGGTTTCCGCCAGCACCTACGTTATTGGCTCCTCCTCCTCCGTTTCCACCTCCGAATTCTCTACACGCAGCGCCACTCCCCCATCAGCCGGTAGCTGGAAGCAGTGTAGCACTGCAGTGGGGAAGCGTCAACAGGCCGTGCTGAAGCTGATCTGCCTTGGGGACAAACAGCACACGGCCTCAGAGCTGTTGCAGGGGATTAGTCACCAGACCGAGCAGTGGCTCTCGCCACTCAACCTGCAACCAGGCATGGTTGTGTGTGATAATGGGCGTAACTTGGTGGCGGCTTTGGAGCTCGGCAAGCTCACACACGTACCATGCCTAGCGCATGTATTTAATTTAGTGGTTCAGCGATTTCTAAAAACCTACCCCAATGTGCATGATCTCTTGACCAAGGTGCGCCGCGTGTGTGCACATTTCCGTAAGTCATCTACAGCTTCGGCCGGCCTGTTGAAGCTGCAGCAGCGCTTACAATTGCCAGCTCACCGGCTGCTGTGTGACGTGAGCACGCGCTGGAACTCCACCTTCCACATGTTGGCCCGGCTTTGTGAGCAGCAGAGGGCAGTAGTGGAGTACCAGCTGTTACACGGTCGTCGCCTCTCCGTTCAACTTCCTGTAATCAGAAGTGAGGAGTGGGAATGGATGTCAGACCTCTGTGAGGTTTTACGCAATTTTGAGGAATCGACACAGATGGTGAGCGGCGATAACGCTATTATCAGTGTAACCATCCCACTTCTGTGTCTACTGAAACGCTCGCTGCTCACAATTAAAACTGACGCTTTGCATGTGGAAGAGGTGGAAATGCGGGAGGAAGAGCTTACACAAGGTGATAGCCAGAGCACCCTCACTTCGTCTTCTCAGCGACAATTGGAGGAGGCGGAGGAGGAGGAGGAGGAGGAGGAAGACACGGTTGCCTCCGCTACAGAGGGTAGCCATGGAACTTTAGTTCCATCTCTTCAGCGTGGGTGGGCAGAAGAGGAGGAAGAGGATGAGGAGATTGAGAGTCATCCTCCTGGTGAGGACAGCGAAATCTTGCCTGTTGGTACTCTGGCACACATGGCTGACTTTATGTTAGGCTGCCTTTCCCGTGACCCACGCGTTATACGCATTTTAGACAACACGGATTACTGGGTGTTCACCCTTCTGGACCCCCGCTACAAAGAGAATTTCTCATCTCTCATTCCTCCGGTGGAGAGGACAAGCAAAATGGTGCAATACCAGAAGGTTCTTGTTGAAAAATTGCTCCAAAATTTTCCATCTGACAACGCTGGCGGCAGAGTACGTGCTACCTTGGCCAACCGAGAAGGGGAGAAAAGGGGAGCACACAGCAGTTCCGACAAAGGCAGGGCAACACTCTCCAAGGCGTGGGACACCTTCATGACACCCCGCCAGCACCCTCACCCTGATGCGCAGCCTAGTGTCACAAGGAGGGAAAAGTTTTGGAAGATGGTGAAGGAGTACGTAGCAGACCGTGTCAGCGTCCTCAATGATCCCTCTGTGCCTTACAACTACTGGGTGTCCAAGCTGGACACGTGGTATGAACTGGCACTCTACGCCTTGGAGGTGCTGGCCTGCCCTGCCGCCAGCGTTCTGTCTGAGCGGGTATTTAGTGCTGCTATTGGCATCATAACAGATAAGCGTATCCGCCTTTCCACCGACAATGCTGATAGGTTGACACTTATAAAAATGAACAAGGCCTGGATTTCCCCTGACTTCTCCACTCCACTGGAGGAAAGCCCCGGGGGAACATAAACTCACTTTATATATGTTATTTACAATGATGGGAATACTCTGTATTCCCATTCACCCCTTCCACCCAAAAAACGGGTATATGGTTGACTCTTAATCTTCTCATCCTCCTCCTCCTCTTCCATATGCCCTGTGATATAATTTTTATATAGGGCCAGCTCACCAGCGGGCCCTGTTTGACAATTTTTATATAGGTCAGCTCACCAGCGGGCCTTCTCATATAATGTTTTATTGGGTCAGCTCTCTAGCGGGCCCTCTCATATAATGTTTTATAGCGTCAGCTCACTAGCGGGCCTTTGCATATAATGTTTAGGATGGTCAGCTCCGCAGCAGACCCTCACCCATAATGTTTTAGATGGTCGGCTCAGCGCACGTTTCCCTCTTAATCATGGCCCCAGTTCAGAAAAATCGAGGAAATTTTTGGGAGAATTTGCCTTTGCGCACGTTTCCCTCTTAATCATGGCCTCAGTTCAGAAAAATCTAGGAAATTTTTGGGAGAATTTGCCTCTGCGCACGTTTCCCTCTTAATCATGGCCTCACTTCAGAAAAATCGATGACATTTTTTGCAGAATTTGCAGATGATATACAAGTAAATATACAGCAAATACTGTTTGGTAACAATTTTTCGCCTAAAGTCGTTTTTATTTTCCTTTTTGTGTGTTTTACGGTCAGTCTGTAAAAATGGCGTACTACGGGCGAAAGATCGTTCCCAGCAGCGATGTTGGAGTCCAAGATGCATCCAGACATCCTCCCTATGCTGTCCCTGAACCATTTCTGTGGTGTTTCCATCATTTTCTGCCCTTTTCCTATGGACCAGGCACCCTCCCCTCATCAGAGCAGGGGGTGCCTGGTGTAATGCTCGAGTCCTCCCATTGACTTCAATGGGGCTCGGGTGCTCGGCCGAGCACTCGAGCCTCCGGGGGTGCTCGGTCAGAGCACCCGAACACCCGAGCATTGGGGTGCTCGCTCATCACTAATAGATACGCTTTAACATGGTCGGGCAGTAATACCAATGAGCTAAGACTTTGTACTCATTTTCCTTCACCGCTCTGCGGGGAGTCAGACTATTAGTGTCACTGGGTAGGACACCGTTCCTATAGAACCTGCAAATTTGTATTGCAGGTTCGTTCCTAGTTGAGCATCTCTGACTTTTGATATACATATGCAAATTACCCTTGGGATTATTCACCCCAATGGTAACAGGGTAATCCAGTACTGGACCCCTTGCTCATAGTGCTTAGAGATATCAGCTTCACCTCACTGATGAGACCCAACAAGGATGAAACGTATGTCTGGGGTTGACTGTTTCTCTTGTTCAGAAGGGAATTGCTTGGCATTTTGTGGTTGGACTGCTGCAATAGTAGGACCGATATGATATACTTTAGTATATTTTCTCTCTGTGAAAGGCACTAGTAGGCTAAAAGAGATTGTACCCTGGGAAGGGCACCATTCCTAGAGAGCCTGCAAATTTGTAGTTGCAGTTGAGCATCTCTGACTTTTGATATACATAGACTATTAGTGATGACTATAATGTTATTCCACCCCTCAATGTCCAGAGTTTCACCACAGTCAGATTCCCAGAGGGCCCAATGGGGGGTGGGGGAAAGAGATAGGCACAAAGTGAGAATACAGTTTGGAAATAACCACCTTGGAGGGAAGGGAAGAGGAACAAATATGTTCAAAAAGGGCATCTGTTATGACTTTTGAATGAAACACTTCCCAGCAAGTGAACGTTTGATTTAGACAGCAGAAAAAGTCCTGTAACATTTCTTTTTTTTTTTTTTTCGTTTTAAAAGATCTTTATTGATATCAAATAAACAGAACAAGTACAATTACAACTGGTAGAAGCAAATGTCACATGACATATGAATAAAAGCATCAACCAAATAGCACAGAACCTGTGGATGGTATCCCCCCAGGGAACAGTAGGGCACGTAATTCATTCAACTATAAAAGGAGGACCATGACTGGAACCAAAACGTGGCTCCCAGAGTCAAGGAGAAAAACATTACAGGAGAGTAATAGGAAAAGAAAGGGAGACGGGAAGTAGGGGAGAGAAAAGAGGGCAGAAATAGAAATGATAGACAAAGATCCCACACAGGAGAGGTCCAGAGTCCTAGGAAGGTATTTGTTAATGACACCAACAAATAAGGAGCATCGCACCATGGTGAACCAGGAGGTGGACACAATCACTGTAAGTAAGTCCGCGTCTAGCAGACCTTCACCCAGGAAACACTTTAAGAACTTATAGAAACACTAGTATGAAAACCCATATACATGGGCTAAAGTGCACGCTGCTGCCCCAGAGCCAGGAGCAGAGACAGGACGTGAGCCGTCCGGAGCGGGGCAGCGCGTTCAGCGAGTCTTTACTGAGCATGACTGCAGTCATGTGCAGTAGAGACACGCCGAATGCACTGATCCTTAGCGGGGAGCTCCAGACGGCTCACAGCACAGCCCCCTGTGTGCGAAACACACATGCACAGTACAGACTCTCTACTGCGCATGTGCGGTTACAGCTCACAGTGAGCGACACATTCTACCACTTTATGTAATAGGATAGAATTTGACAGCAGATAAGAACCATTCGGCCCATCTAGTCGCCCATTTTCCTACTGTAAAAACCTCAAACTTTATTTGGTCCTTGGTGTTTTCTTACGTTCAGGACAGCCTTATGCCTATCACATGCATGCTTAAATTCCGTCACTGTATTAACTTCTATCACTTCTGCTGGTAGGTTATTCCACTTATCTACTACCGTCTTAGTGAAGTAAAACTTTCTTACATTACATCTAAACCTGTGTCCCTCTAGTTTTAGACTATGGCCTCTTGTCCTAACATTTTTACTCCTTTGAAATAGACTTCCATCCTGTACTTTGTTGAATCCCTTCATGTATTTGAATGTGTCTATCGTATCCCCTCTCTCTCTTCTCTCCTCCAAACTATACATGTTCAGATCCTTTAGTCCATTGTGATATGTCTTTTCCTGTAAACCAGTCACCATTTTAGTAGCCCTTCTCTGAATTCTCTCTAGAGTATCTATATCCTTCTGGAGATGGGGTCTCAGTACTGTACACAATACTCTAAGTCTCCAGTACTGTACACAATACTCTAGGTGAGGTCTAACTAGAGATCTGTAGAGTGGCATGACCATTTCTTTTTTTCTGCTACTAATGCTCCTAGCTATACAACCCAGCACCCTGCTTGCATTCCCCACAGCTTTATTACATTGCCTGCCTACCTTTAAGTCATTAGAAATAATTAATACCAAATCCCTTTCCTCTGTTTTCTCTGACAGCACAGTACCCTTAATAGTATTTTTGCCCTTTGGAGTTTTATGTCCCAAGTGCATTATTTTACATTTAGCAACATTAAACTGCAGCTGCCATACTCTTATACATTCTTCTAATTTGTCATTTGGCTTTTTCCCCCTGGAATGTCTACCCTATTGCAGATCTTTGTATCATCTAAAAAAAGGCATACCTTAACCTGAAGTCCTTTTGCAAGATCACTAATAAAAATATTAAAAAGAATGGGCCCCAGTACAGATCCCTGAGGTACTCCACTAGTAACACTCCTTTCATTCGAACATTCTCCATTGACTACCACCCTCTGTCTCCTGTCACTCAGCCATTGCCTTATCTATTTAACTATTTTTAACTTATACGCAATGAGGTGCTATACGTAAGCCAAGGACACCAAATGGTCAGAAAAGAATCCATATTGCCTAGACTCTGAGCTTGGGTCCGTTCAGTTTGCAGTGCCATTCTCGTAGAGTTGTAGTATGCGGTGACTTCCAATGAATAGGTGTAAGTGATCTGGCTGCGGTAAGTAGAAAGATCAATAATCACAGTTCATAGGTACGTAGACAGACCTTGGGGAGGGATCTCAATGAGAAGAAGGAATGAGTCTACTGGGAGGTCTCAACTCCACCAAATGTGGAATATGGTACCTCCGTCAGAGGAACAGTGCCAACAGATGGATTCACAGTTTGGAAACATCTTGGCCAGCCTAGATGGTGTATAGTACATCCGGGTGAGAATCTTAAAAGTGAGTTCCTTTGATTCGGAGTCTGGTGCTTCTGTGCCTTTCTCCTGGAAAATCCAAGTCCAGGATGATATGGACCATGGTTTAGACAAGTCTATCTCCCAGCTCATCAGAAAATTTGCCATCTGCGGCGAGGCAGAAAGCAGAATCAAATAATATAATATACACTAGCAACATGGGACGGCGTTGCCCGTCATGTTATGACCATTGGGCGCACGTGTTTGAAATGCAGACACACTGATAAACACAGACATATGCAGCATACAGGCAGACACATACCATACATCCCAAGTGTCCCTCTTTAGGAGGGACAGTCCCTCTTTGAGGGCCAAATTCCTCTGTCCCTCTTTCCCACCCTGTTGTCCCTCTTTTTAGGAGGTCAGACTGTGTGCAGGGCCGGCTCCACCTATAGGCGAGGTAGACGCCGGCCTAGGGCGCACACGTACTGGGGGCGCGGGCATGCAGCGGAGAAGAGCTGCGCCCACACACCACGCCAGGAACCACAACACAGTCAGGTCTGTGTTGCTACAGCGCTCCCTCATCTGGTTGGATCTTTAGTAATGCAGAGCGCGCTGGGAGTCATGATCTCCCGCCGCGCTCTGCATTACTGAAGAGAAGACTGCGCGGGAGATACAGGTATGTGATGGGGGGCAAGTTGGAGCTGAGGGGGCATAGTGGAGCTGAGGGGGCAAGTTGGAGCTGTTAGGGGAAAGCTGGAGCTGAGGGGGCATAGTGGAGCTGGTGGGGGCAAGTTGGAGATGATGGGGGCAAGTTTGAGCTGATGAGGGTCAAAGTGGAGCTGAGGGGGGGCAAGTTGGAGCTGAGGGGGGGCAAGTGGAGCTGGTGGGGCAAGTTGGAGTGGATGGGGGGGCAAGTTGGAGCGGATGGGGGGGCAAGTTGGAGCAGATGGGGGGCAAGTTGGAGCGGATGGGGGCAAGTTGGAGCTGCTGGGGGCATAGTGGAGCTGATAGTGGAAAGTTGGAGCTGAGAGGGCATAGTGGAGCTGGTGGGGGCAAGTTGGAGCGGATGGGGGCAAGTTGGAGCGGATGGGGGGCAAAGTGGAGCTGATGGGGGTAAGTTGGAGAGGATGGGGGGCAAAGTGGAGCTGATGGGGGTAAGTTGGAGCTGAGGGGGTAAAGTGAAGCTGAGGGGGCAAAATGGAGCTGGTGGGGGCACGTTGGAGCTGATGGGGGCAAGTTGGAGTTGATAGGGGCAAAGTGGAGCTGGTGGGCCAAAGTGAAGCTGATAAGGGGCAAGTTGGAGCTGGTGGGGGGCATCTCTTACAGGCATCTCCAGAACAGGGGCAGAGTGGCTCAGGGGGCAGAGAGAGGACAATCATGAAAAGAGGTTGGGTATAAGTAGGCAGGGTATAAAGGGGTGGGACACAAGGGGCGGAGCGAAATGGGCGGCAAAATTAGGTTTTGCCTAGGGTGGCAAAAATCCTTGCACCAGCCCTGACTGTGTGGTGTGTATTACTTTGCTCTACAGCAATAAAGCAATAAACTTCAGTATATGTGTTTATACATTAGTCTGTGCAAATAAAATACTTTGGTCTTGAACTAAATCATTTATTCAGTTACATAAATAGCCAGTAATAGGTCATGAAATAACCTAAAAATTCTTACTAATGCCCCGCCCACCAGCCACACCCCCAATAATATTACCTAAAACTAACGTGTCCCTCTTTGGCCCTGTGAAATGTTGGGAGGTATGCACATACACACAGTGAGCGGCAGAGACATGCAAAAGACATGCACACACACAGACACACTGGAGATGCACACATGGACACACATATGTAACAGAGATGTACACACACAGACACGCAACATATATGAGCAGAAACACATGTGCTCATGAGTTGTGTACCCCTCTGGCACTCAAAGGGTTAAGGTATAGAGAGGCATGTCAGAGTTAAATAGCAGTGGGAAGTGTGTTCATACCTGGGAACACTGACTTGTGAAGTCCCTAGAGGGGACTGATGTGGTGCTGATGTGGAGAGACAAATGGGGCAATCTGGGTTAAAAGTGGGTGGGGCTTAATCGCGAGTAGGGGGCGGGGCTTAACATAAATGTGAAAAAGTGTTAGTAAAAGGCTGGGGAAGGAGGAGAAGTGGGAGGGAAATGCAAGTTTACAGTGTGAGGGGTTTGAACACACTCCATGAGGGGTAAAACTTGATACAGAACCCTGTGGCAGTCAGTGGGTTAAGTGTGAATCTGATGGCTGTCTGTCCTGTGTCTTGCATGGCAAATGGTGACAGTGAAGAAGTAATTCAGCAATGAGGGCCTACCTTAACCCTTTGAGTGCCATTTTGTTCCCCTGCTGATGCAGCACCGTTCAGAGGCTTTACTACAGGTCCTGCTGAGGCCACTGGGAGTCAAGGTGAGTGACTGTGTGTCAGCCATCTTTCTTTCTGGCTTTGTGTGTGTGTGTATGGGTGTTTGGTGGTGTGTGAGTGAGGCATGTATGTGTTATACCTGGGAATTTTTACTTGTGGAGTCCCTCATGTGGTGCTGATGTGGTGAGAGCAATGGGGCAATCTGGGTTAAAAGGGGGCGGGGCTTAATCGCGAGTAGGGGGCGGGGCTTAACATAAATATGGAAAAGTGTTAGTAATAGGCTGGGGAAGGGGGAGAAGTGGGAGAGAAATGCAAGTTTACAGTGTGAGGAGTTTGAACACACTCCCTGAGGGGTAAAACTTGATACACAACCCTGTGGCAGTCAGTGGGTTAAGTGTGAATCTGATGGCTGTCTGTCCTGAGTCTTGCATGGCAAATGATGACAGTGAAGAAATAATTGAGCAATGAGGACCTACCTTAACCCTTTGAGTGCAATTTTGTTCCTCTGGTGCTGCACTACAGGTCCTGCTGAGGCCTCTGGGAGTCAGGGTGAGTGACTGTGTGTGTGTGTCAGCCATATGTATTTCTGGCTTTGTGTGTGTATGTGGTGTTGTGTGTGTGAGTGGGGGCATGTCTGCTTGGTGCTGTGTGAGTGGGGCATGTGTGTGTGTGGTGCTGTGTGAGTGGGGCATGTGTGTGTGGTGGTCTGTGTGTGTGAGTGGGACATGTGTGTGTTTGTGTGGTGCTGTGTGAGTGGGGCATGTGTGTTTGTCTGTGGTGTAGGAGCAAGTGGCGGCCATATTGTTTTTTTCTGACTTTGATAGTGGTGGGCGGGCTGCATAGTGGGGGCGGGCCAACTCCCTGCATGATTGAATCACCCAATGGGAACAGTAACTCCTCCTTAATACCACCCCTGGGTGTGTTTTGGCAGGCACAAAGTCTTCTTTTATATATATAGATAAGGGGTATTTCAGCAATGAGACTTAGCGTAGAGCCCTTTCAAAGGATGCCTCCCTCAGGGGAACAATGCCAACAGATGGATTCACAGTTCCAGAAACATCTTGGCCATCCTAGAAGGTGCATAGTACAAGCGGGTGAGAATCTTAAAAGTGAGTTCCTTAGATTTGAAGTCTGGTGCTTCTGCAGCTTTCTTCTGGAAAATCTATGTCCAGGATGAGATGGACCATGGTCCAGACAAGTCTATCTCCCAGCTCATCGGAAAATTTGGCTTCTGGGTGAGGCAGAAGGCAGAATCAAACAATATAGTTTATTTATGGGGTTATTCAGCAATGAGACTTGGCATAGAGCTCTTTCAAAGGGAGTAAGGGTGCGTGCAAGGATACCCATAAGATAAGTCCAAAAAAGAAATGGAAAAAGCTGAGTAACATCTCTTTTTAAATTAAAACATGTTTACTGTTTCTCTAAGCCGTAATTACATTGGCAAAATTAGCACAGAGATTAAAGTGGAACTTTTAGTCAAATTAAAGTGCTCCCCAAATCATTATGCACATAGCGATATTTTTATCAATACTAGTATTGTCCTGAGTAAGTCCGGCTTTATTGAGAAATCCAACTTGTTCTGAGAAGCACAGGCAGGCAGCTTGCTGTAGATACATCTGTGCGCCTGTTATGACCGTCCCTTCCTGTACCTTAAAGTGATAGTAATGTTTCATAATAAAAGCAGCTCTAATTAATCATCATAGTATTTGGACTTTGGAGAGTGTTATTTCAATTCTGTCAGAGTTGTAGTACAAGAGTAATTCAATGACAAAGTATCCCCCTCCCGCCCCTTTTACTGATGTAACACTGCTCAGCCAGATCAGAAGGGAGGTTCACAGGTAGACTGCAGAGAGGGACAATCTTCAATTAAGATAAGGGAAAAACCTGAAAAACTTGTCAAGGGGGGCAGGGCTTTCATTGTTCTCATAGGAAGAAGATTGTCCCCTGCTGTTATCTGTCTGGTCTATGGACTGCATTCCACATCTGAGAAGAGATGGCTTACACTAGGTAAAAGGGGCGGGAGGGGAAACTTTATCCTTCAATTACTCTTGAACCACAACTCAACAGTATTGAAATAACACTCTCTATGGCCCAAATACTATGAAGATTAAAGGGATAGTAATACTTCGTTTTAACTTTATTTTATTTTGTAGGCATTAAAAAAACATGAAGAACGATATAAGTCTTATCTCTCAAACCTTTATGGTTTGAGAGATATTCACAAGCAAAGTTTCCCCACCCGCCCCTTTTACCTAGTGTAAGCCATCTCTTCTCAGATGTGGAATCCAGTCCATAGACCAGACAGATAACAGCAGTGGACAATCTTCTTCCTATGAGAACAATGAAAGCCCTGCCCCCCCTTGACATGTTTTTCAGGTTTTTCCCTTATCTTAATTGAAGATTGTCCCTCTCTGCAGTCTGCCTGGGCACCTTCCTTCTGCTCTGGCTGAGCAGTGTTACATCAGTAAAAGGGGTGGGAGGGGGATACTTTGTCATTGAATTACTCTTGTACTACAACTCTGACAGAATTGAAATAACACTCTCCAAAGTCCAAATACTATGATGATTAATTAGAGCTGCTTTTATTATGAAACATTACTATCCCTTTAATGGGAGCTGCCCTTTTTGTGAAACATTACTATCCCTTTAAGGCACAACGGAATGCTCCCCCTCACCAATCATAGAGGAGACTGGGACGGACAGAGCAGGCGCACAGATGTCTCTTCGGCAAGATGTCTGTGTTGATGCCTGCCTGTGCGTCTCGGAACTAGTTGGATTTCTCAATAATGCCGTACTTATTCAGGATAATACTAGTATTGATAAACGTATCATTATGTGCATAATGATTTGGTGGGCACTTCAATTTGAGTGAAAGTTCTGCTTTAAATTGCCACCTTATCCCCCTAACGTCCGCTTGCTGTGCTATGACTGTCACGCGGTTTTTCCCTTAAGGGATGGTGACGGTCATAGCACGTCATATACATTTTACAATGTAAAACTGGAGTGTGAAATTGAGCGGTCTCTCTCAGTCACCAACGCGGCGTGCCGATACGTGTCATAGGTCAAGTCTACAGGCATGTCTGAAAGACCAAAGCAGTCCTTAAGGGAAGGTAACTTCCCAGGACCCTGGTCGTTAAAGGGTTAATGAAAGGCAACACACTACAGACGTCTCCAGGAGTTAATATTGTCACAGAATTATTTGTGTGATAGTAAGAATTTTAGCATTTCCAAAAATGCTTACAAATCACAAGGATGCGGATGTTTTAAGACTCAGCTCTGGAGCAAACCAACTTCACCATAAGGGACGAGTAAAAAAAAAAAATTGTCAGATCTCCACTGTTTTAAATGTGGATTTGAATCCCTTGATTGCCAGAGAGGCTGCCAACGTATTGCAAAGTATATTAAAGGTCATATTTAACCCTTTGAGTGTCAGGGGGTATGTAACACATTACAAAGTAATGAGTTGCGTACACATCTGGCACACAAAGGGTTAAATTCAGACTCGGTAGCAGCATTCTACAATATTTCCACTTAAGCCAAGAGAGAGAGGGAGAGAAATAATTAAAGGAAAAAGAGAAAGAAAAAAAATTCCCTTAAAGTCAGCAACCTACAACCTGTCATAAATCAAGGATCCCAAAATCCCAATGTTCCAGCACGTAAAACAACCAGAGCCAGCGAGCTGTTGAAGCAAGAAATGGTATGAGTGTGATGCTGTTTCATTCCTACAGGCTAAACGCTGATCGGGAGCAATTACCTGCAAACCTAGTGGTGTGAAAAGGGCCCTCCATCAGCAGACTGCGTCCGCAGGGACCGAGCAGAGACCCGGAGCTTTCGCTGCGCACACACTTCAACCAGCTTTATTGTAATCATATTGCACCCATGTTGGTGCCATCTGTGCCTCTGATGAGCTTCTTCTTGTGTCTTGTCAGAGGAGTGATAAAAGGAACAGCTCTTAATAGCAATAGCAAACCCCCAGTTACCTTAAAGAGACACTGGCAACTAAAAATCATTTGGATTTTGAAAAAGCTTTCAAAATATGTATATGTTAAAGGAGTCATTTTTATTAGATGATGATCACTAAGGCATGCTGTGCAGGCACTTCCTGTTCGAGCCCTGCACTACCTCTCCCATTCACTGATACCTACTCCTTTCAATGCTAGGGGAGGTGGGTAATGTATTACTGAGCAGTATCAGTGAGTGGGGGAGGTAATGTAGGGATAAGACAGGAAGTCAGTGCTAAGGGAGGTGGGTAATGCATTGCTGAGCAGTGTCAGTGAGTGGGGGAGGTAATGTAGGGATAATACAGGAAGTCAGTACTAGGGGAGGTGGGTAATACATTACTGAGCAGTGTCAGTGAGTGGGGAGGTAATATAGGGATAAGACAGGAAGTCAGTACTAGGGGAGGTGGGTAATGCATTGCTGAGCAGTGTCAGTGAGTGGGGGGAGGTAATGTAGGGATAAGACAGGAAGTCAGTGCTAGAGGAGGTGGGTAATGCATTGCTGAGGAGTGTCAGTGAGTGGGGGAGGTAATGTAGGAATAAGACAGGAAGTCAGTGCTAGGGGAGGTGGGTAATGCATTGCTGAGCAGTGTCAGTGAGTGGGGAGGTAATGTAGGGATAAGACAGGAAGTCAGTGCTAGGGGAGGTGGGTAATGCATTGCTGAGCAGTGTCAGTGAGTGGGGGGAGGTAATGTAGGGAAAAGACAGGAAGTCAGTACTAGGGGAGGTGGGTAATGCATTGCTGAGCAGTGTCAGTGAGTGGGGGGAGGTAATGTAGGGAAAAGACAGGAAGTCAGTACTAGGGGAGGTGGGTAATGCATTACTGAGCAGTGTCAGTGAGTGGGGAGGTAATGTAGGGATAATACAGGAAGTCAGTGCTAGGGGAGGTGGGTAATGCATTACTGAGCAGTGTCAGTGAGTGGGGAGGTAATGTAGGGATAAGACAGGAAGTCAGTACTAGGGGAGGTGGGTAATGCATTACTGAGCAGTGTCAGTGAGTGGGGGAGGTAATGTAGGGATAAGACAGGAAGTCAGTGCTAGGGGAGGTGGGCAATGCATTGCTGAGTACTGTCAGTGAGTGGGGAGGTAATGTAGGGATAAGATTGGAAGTCAGTGCTAGAGGAGGTGGGTAATGCATTACTGAGCAGTGTCAGTGAGTGAGGGAGGTAAGGCAGGGATAATATAGGAAGTAAGTGCTAGGGAAGTGGGCAATGCATTGCTGAGCAGTGTCAGTGAGTGGGGGAGGTAATGTAGGGATAAGACTGGAAGTCAGGGCTAGAAAAGATGGACAATGTATTGCTGAGCAGTGTCAGTGAGTGGGGGAGGTAATGTAAGGATAAGACAGGAAGTCAGTGCTAGGTGAGGTGGACAATGAATTGCTGAGCAGTGTCAGTGAATGGGGAGGTAATGTAGAGATAAGACAGTAAGTCAGTGCTAGGGGAGGTGGGTAATGCATTGCTGAGGAGTGTCAGTGAGTGGGGAGGTAATGTAGGGATAAGACAGGGAGTCAGTGCTAGGGGAGGACGGTAATGCATTGCTGAGCAGTGTCAGTGAGTGGGGAGGTAATGTAGGGATAAGACAGGAAGTCCGTGCTAGGGGAGGTGGGTAATGTATTGCTGAGCAGTGTCAGTGAGTGGGGAGATAATGTAGGGATAAGACAGGAAGTCAGTGCTAGGGGAGGTGGACAATGAATTGCTGAGCAGTATCAGTGAGTGGGGAGGTAATGTAGGGATAAGACAGGAAGTCAGTGCTAGGGGAGGTGGATCATGCGTTGCTGAGCAGTATCAGTGAATGGGGAAGTAATGTAGGGATAAGACAGGAAGTCAGTGCTAGGGGAGGTGGGTAATGTATTGCTGAGCAGTGTCAGTGAGTGGGGAGGTAATGTAGGGATAAGACAGGAAGTCAGTGCTAGGGGAGGTGGGTAATGCATTGCTGAGCAGTGTCAGTGAGTGGGGGAGGTAATGTAAGGATAAGATGTGATGTTAGTACTAGGGGAGGAGGGTAATGCATTGCTAAGCAGTGTCAGTGAGTGGGGAGGTAAAGTAGGGATCAAACATGATATTCATGAGCTTCTTCTTGTGTCTTGTCAGAGGAGTGATAAAAGGAACAGCTCTTAATAGCAATAGTAAACCACCAGTTACCTTAAAGAGACACTGTCAACTAAAAATCATTTGGATTTTGAAAAAGCTTTCAAAATACCTATATGTTAAAGTAGTCATTTTTATTAGATGATGATCATTAAGGCATGCTGTGCAGGCACTTTCTGTTCGAGCCCTGCACTACCTCCCCCACTCACTGATACCTACTCCTTTCAGTGCTAGGGGAGGTGGGTAATGCATTGCTGAGTACTGTCAGTGAGTGGGGAGGTAATGTAGGGATAAGACCAGAAGGCAGTGCTAGGGGAGGTGGGCAATGCATTACAGAGCAGTGTCAGTGAGTGGAGAGGTAATGTAGTGATAAGATGTGATGTTAGTACTAGGGTAGGAGGGTAATGCATTGCTAAGCAGTGTCAGTGAGTGGGGAGGTAAAGTAGGGATCAAACATGATATTCATTAATTACCATGATCTATGAACGTAAAGAATTAAAAAAAAGTATTCTACATAAAAAAATGTCTAATACAACATATAAGTGATTTTGAAAGCTCTTTCAAAATCATCAAATATTTAGGTCATAGGGTCCCTGTAATTAGGCTCCCGTAATTTTGAAACCATTATAGGGACATTCCCCCACTCAAAAAAATATATCCCAACATTATAGACCCCTATTTCTTGGACCTTACTAGTACGCTGTCCATTAGTGACGGAATCCCATTTATAAAGTGAATACCTTAAAGGAGCAGTAAACTTTTTTATGAAAGCACATATTTTATAGAGCTTTTCCTGCTGAATAAAACAAGGTCACTCCCATCACTGTCAGATGTTTTATTCAAAATTTATAGCAGTTTAAATAATCAGGAAGTGAATTTACTGTGTTTACTTCCTGATAGTTCTAACTGACAGGAAGTGAATTTACTGTGTTTACTTCCTGATAGTTCTAACTGACAGGAAGTGACTCAGCAGTTTCTATCACATTCTATGGAGAACTGTATGACTCTCACTTTTCTGACTTTCCTCTCCATTAGAATCTAACAGGAAATCTAATTAGAATTTGACCACTAGAGGGCACTGCTAATGTAAAAAAACATGGGTTTAAACTGTAATAACTCTGGAAATATAAACTCTCGGCAGTGGGAGTACCCTTATTTCACTCAGTAGGAAAATCCCTACAATATATATTTTTTCATAAAAAAAGTTTACTGTTCCTTTAAGACATTATTTGTTTAGATATTTATTATTGTTTATATGTGTGACTTGCTATATGAGCTTTTACTAAATTGACCTTACACTATAGATTTTCCTGTTTGTTGAACCCTCCCTCCCCTCTTTTCTGTTATGTATGTATGTATATACATGTATGAGACAGGGACGCACAGATCACTCTTTGCCAAGATGTCTGTGCTGTACTATTGATGTAAGTTACATAGGATGCTATGATTCCAACTCATGCCGGCATTTAAGCAACGTCATTATGCTATTTCCACGATCAACAAGATACTAATAATTGTGTGTGATAGTTCCTCTTTAACTCTTTGAGTGCCAGAGGGGTAGGCAACGCATTGCTTTGCAATGCGTTGCGTACTCCTCTGGCACTCAAAGGGTTAAGGTAAGTGGAGGGTTAATATTAGTAGATGTTAGTGTTCCCTAATCCTCTTATGTACCATACAAGTCTAGACCCATCAATGGTGTTGCCCATTGTGGAGGCAAGAAGTCAAACAATGTAGTTTTTATTGGTTACTTAATAAATCAAAAGAGGGACAGGTTCACACAGGATTAAATGTTATCTATGTGTTGTGCTGTGAAACTGACTTCAAACACATAGGGAATGGGCTACCCAACATTAACCCCTTAAAGGGAAACTACTACCCCACACAATCTTTACCTTCACTAAGTCCCCATCTGGGGACTAGCTGCTTAGTAGCTCTAGTCACCAGAATAATTACCTTATTTAATAGATTTCTGCTCTCTTCCATGGGTGACAGCCAGGACGGAGCGCGGACATCTTGCCATTGTGACGTCCGCGTGCCTGCGCTGTCTGTCCTAGCCGGAGCCAAATGGTTCCCAGCAACTCCTCCTAGACCCGGCTGGGACTGACAGCGCAGGAGAGCGGACATCATAATAGCAAGATGTCCGCACTCCGTCCTGCCTGTCACCCAATGAAGAGAGCAGAAATCTATTAAATAAGGTAATTATTCTGGTGACTAGCGCTACTAAGCAGCTAATCACCAGATGGGGACTTAGTGAAGGTAAAGATTGTGTGGGGTGGTAGTTCCCCTTTAAGGACCATGCAGCTGTCAGTTAAGGACCATGAAGTTTTTTAATTTTTTTTTCAGAAATTGATTCAAGGGTCCCGCGCAACGTGCAGACCTAAATTACATGACATTCCTGGCACTTCATTTGTCCTTAAGCAGTTAAAGTCCAGTACGGCATGCAACACATTGCATCGTAATGCATTGTATATCCCCCAGGATACCTCTCTGGCACTCAGAGGGTTAATATCAGATCTGGAGTGTCATGTGACCCAGGTGAAACTGGCATAATATGTAAATTACATTCTGAACTAGACATGCAAGGGGAAAGTCACATTTCTTTCTCTCCCACTGCTCAGCCCTCAGACAGGGGTAATTATTTAGTCTTTGGCACTACTGCAGGTAGATTAGTGCCCTCCAAGGATTTTTTTTCTGAGAATGAGGATGGGTATGGGGTGAGTTAAATGGAAACTTTATAGCAAGAATAAGTGACACTTAATTTCATTATCCACCAGGGAGGTAGGAGATGGACATTTGGGACAATGAGGAGAGTTCGGGAAAATGTGTAGAAGTGGATATTGGGAGCAATGTGGAGAGTTCGGGGCAATGTGGAGAGGAGGACATTGGAGGCAATGTGAAGAGTTGGGGACAATGTGGAGAGGAGGACATTTGGGACAATGTGGAGAGTTGGGGACAATGTGGAGAGGAGAATATTGGGAGGAATGTGGAGAGTTCTGGGCAATGTGGAGAGGAGGACATTTGAGGCAATGTGGAGAGTTGGGGACAATGTAGAGAGGTGGACATTGGGGCCAATGTGAAGAGGTGGGTATTTGGGGAAATGTGGAGATACCCAATGGGGCAATGTGGTTGAGGGGCCCATGGCAATTTTTGCACCAGGGCCCGGTGACCTCGAGTTATGCCTCTGGTGTTGAATCATTTCAATGTCCTAATAAGTAACATAGTAACATAGTAGATAAGGCTGAAAAAAGACATGCGTCCATCAAGTTCAGCCCATGCCAAAAACACCCCTGTTGATCCAGAGGAAGGCAAAAAAAAAAAAAAAAGCCCTCTGGGCCATTTCCAGTCTGGTCCCAAGTGTGTGTGTGGGGGGGGAATTATCTAGGCCCTGTATAAGAATAAAAGAATAATCAGATATAATTCCCTAATAATATTTGCCTATTCATTTATTTGTAAGGTATTGGTGACAACTAGCTTTTAAATATGCTTGATGTAGAAATTATTAACCTCATAGCACTGTGATCCAAATACACGCTGGGTCTGACGTACAATTCTGGAGAAAACAGATAGCTTCAATTCTTCTTAGAACGTCAAGCACACCGACTTGTCTGGGCAATCCGGAATATTGAATTACTTAACAATAAATACTCATTAATTTAATTTAATTAGAGGAGATACATCACCTGAACACTTGTGCCTTGGTTCCTCTGCACTCGCAGAATGTTGGGAAACTAAGTTAAAAGTGAATTAAGCAGGGATGACATTTGTGGCGCTTGCTCTTAATTAGATTATTAGTTTTAATTTTATAACAGTTTTGAAGTTTAACATAAAAAAAGTGAATCTAAGCAGTTCTGTTAGCGTGCGAGTTTTTATAGAAATATAAGTGTATAGATTTTGATCTTGGCCATAATAAAGAGATAGTGGTAGGAATAAACAGATAAGATTATGCAGTAAACCTGGCCCTGAAATCAACTTTCTTGCCCTAACCCACCCTAATGCCAATTTACAAAGCCACTTAACACTTTAAGTGCCAGAGAGGTATCCAATTGTCATGCACCTCTCCGGTGCTTCTCCTCCGTCTCCGTCCTTACTTCTTGGCAGCCTCTCCCATTTGTGTTCGTCCCGCTCTGAGAGCTTCCGGACGCTCCTTGCGGCTTTTCTCTATGGCCGTTGGAGGGCGTGATGTACCTTGGCAGTGGGTCAGTTGTTCCCGTTGCCAGGGATGCTGCCTCTACTTCCTGGTAACAGCTAAAGCCGGTAGTTTCTTGTCGGGCACGTTAGTATAGCGTCCCGAAGTTTAGTATTTCCTTGTGGTTCCTTTTCCTAGACCGTTTCAGCCCTGTCCAAGTCCTTTTTCCCTGCCTATGTCCTTGATCCAGTGCTTCCTGTGTATGACCTTGGCTTCTTGACGTCCCTTTAGCCTACTGATTTTGGACCGCGTGGATTCTCTCTGTGCATGACCTATGCCTGGTATCCTGACGTCTCTTCAGCCTCCTGACTCTGTACCTCTGTGCTCGTGCTGTGTATGACCTTGGCTTGTTGTCCTGACTACTTTTCTGCCTTCGGATCTGGTACCTGATTTGTCCTCCTGTGTATGACCCGGCTCGGCGACGTCCCTTCTTCTGTTTCTCCTTGACTCCAGTGACGCCTGAGTGAGTATCCCATCTCGTTCCAGATGGAGATTGTTCCTCCCTGGGGATTAGGGTTGTATAGTTTGTTTAAACGGGGTTATTGCAGGTTCCCTTTGGCTCAGCTGAAGGGACTAATTTGGCTTCACGGCCAGCATCTTTATCCAGCTTTGCCGGAGCACAACTCCGGGTAAGCAACCACCGTACCCGAGCTACGTACCCCAGCGTCGAACCCTAGCACCTTGCTCCCTAATCCCTTGTTGGAGAAGTCTGACCTTCTACAGATTCCTCCTAGGGATTCCTGTACATCAGTCTTCCTCTGGTCAGTCTAGTAGTGTTAGTTACATTACACCAATACGTTGTAAACAGAAATTCATGGAGCTCAATAACAGAGTCATAAGCGTAGATAAAAGCAATTAAACGTACAGGTAATTTAATGTTACATATGCATATTATTTAAAATCAAATAGGAGGTGAAACAGTCACTGTAATGGTGTTTGCAATGTGGGGAGCAGGGATGGGTAAAACATTTCACCTCAAAAGAGAAAAGTGAGGCATATTTCGCCTTCCACAGAAATTCCAGTGAAAAATTACGTTTTTACACTTTTTTTCAGTGCACACATACTGACCCCTAGACAGAGGAAATGGTGTCAGTTTAAGCCATTTCCTGCTCATGCTGTGGGGCAGCATGAAGTCTTAGGCCCGTATGTTCAAAGGGATAACGACATAAAAATGTTGTATAAACAACAAAAATAAGTAATCGTTTGCATGAAAGACATATTTTCTATACAGTATACAACAAAAAACTAGTAATGTCCGTTGTGTGCTACAGAACTTCTGAATTGCCGGTCAAAGGGGCGGGGAAAGGGCGTGGCTAAACTATTCTCTAGCGCCGTATAGAGGAAAAGAAAATTTGTCGTAACTGAAGACAAAAAAATGTCTTGCAAAAGACAAAATTTGTACGTTAAGAAAAAAGTGGAGGGAATGTGTTCTGAATGTGAGAATTTTTGTCTTTAGCTAAGACATTTTTGTTGTTAGTTAAGACATTTTTTGTTGTTAAGACATTTTTTGTCTTTATATACGACAATCTCTGTCTGGGCAAATGACATATTTCCAATCACAACCAACACTCTCTGAAAATATTAATTAGCCCAACGACACTGTACTTTAAAAAGTCGTTACAAACTAGAGATGCACCGATACCACTTTTTTAAGACCGAGTACAAGTACCGATACTTTTTTCAAGTACTCGCCGATACCAATTACCGATACTTTTTTTGGGGTCATTTGCCAGTTTTCCAGGTACTTAAAGCGCATATATTATATATATAATATATATGCTTTAGGTAATTGGAAAACTGGCAAATGACCTCAAAAAAGTATTGGTGAGTACTTGAAATATAATATTATATATATATATATATAATATACACACACCACCTCTTGACTGTCCCCTTTTGCCTCTTTCTCCCCCTCTTGATTCCTACCTTTTACTTCATTCTCCCCCTCTTCAGCTTTTGCCTTGGCTTTTTCTCTTCCTTTTGATCCCCCTTTGTTTCCCTCCTTTACTCTTGATCCCACTCTTTTGCCTGTCTTGCTCTCTCCTGATCCCCCCTCTTTTTTGCCTTTTCTTAGTTCCCCTCCTTTTGTCTCCTGATCTTTACTCCTTTTGCCCTTTTTTTTTTTCCCCTTTTTCTTAGTCCCTTTTTTCTCCCTCTTGGCACCCCTCTTTGCCTCTCACCACCCGCTCCCATCCTCTCCTCTGCCGGGTGCTCGCTGTTCTCTCGCGAGCCCCGGCAGAAGTCAGCGTCAGAGCGTTGCCATGGTAACCCGCGGCAACGCTCATACGCTACTTGAGGGAGAGAGGCAACCGGGGAGCATTGTGAGCAGCTCCCCGGTTCCCTCACTGCAGCACCAACCCTGACACAGGGTATCGGTGCTGGCATCGGCCGCATTTGCGCGAGTACAAGTACTCGCGCAAATGCTGGTATCGGCACCGATACCGATACCAGTATCGGTATCGGTGCAACCCTATTACAAACGACAAAAGCTATTTCACTACTTCTTTGAACATATGGCCCTTAGTGACAGCTGTGTGTGCTGCTGTACAAACTACAGCAGTGGGATATACTATTTTTATTAATATTCTTTAAAGGAGCAGTAAACTTTTTTTTATGAAAACACATATTTTATAGATCTTTTCCTGCTGAATAAAACAAGGTCACTCCCATTGCTGTCAGATGTTTTATTCAAAATTTATAGCAGTTTAAATAACCAGGAAGTGAATTTACTGTGTTTACTTCCTGATAGTTCTAACTGACAGGAAGTGAATTTACTGTGTTTACTTCCTGATAGTTCTGACAGGAAGTGAATTTACTATGTTTACTTCCTGATAGTTCTAACTGACAGGAAGTGACTCAGCAGTTTCTATCACATTCTATGGAGAACTGTATGTCTCTGACTTTTCTGACTTTCCTTTCCCTTAGAATCTAACAGGAAATCTAATTAGAATTTTACCACTAGATGGCACTGCTAATAACTCTGGAAATATAAATCTCTTGGCAGTGGGAGTACCCTTATTTTACTCAATAGGAAAATCCCTACAATATATATTTTTTCATAAAAAAAGTTTACTGCTCCTTTAATTATATAGCGCCAACTAATTCCGCAGCTCTGTACAATAGGGAATGGACATACAGAGATATTAAATAGCACAAATCAAATGTGGAGAACAGAAGGATCAGAGGGCCCTGCTCGTGAAAGCTGACACTACAGTAGTACTATACACTACAGCAGTACTATACGCTACAGCAATGGGATACACTACAGCAGCACTATACACAACAGCAGTACTATACAGTACACTACAGCAGTTCTATACACTACAGCAGCACTAAACACTACAGCAGTTCTATACACTACATTATACACTACAAATGTTGATCATTACAGTAAAGTACTGTACTCCAGCTTCCTCTCCTTGCCTGTCTGTCTCTAGCCTCAAAAATACAGTTGCTTTCTCTCTCCCTATCTGAAGCAGGGACAACATGAGGGACACTGACACTCCTTTTAAACTTTAGTAAAATAAAAATACATGGGAATAATTCCATGTGGGGGGTACATTAAAGTAATTGGTAATTTTTTTTAATTATGATGCAGTTTGTTTGAACCAGAATTTTTTTTGTGTGTGTGTTTCTATATTTGCCTCTCTGTGTAATGATAAAAGTGGTGCATTTATATACAAAAGTAAAATCTCAATTAAAATCTAAAATAATTAGTTTCCTTCTTAGATTTGGTAGTGTTATTTTGCCTTAGAATGTATCCATTTGGACACATCTACTGCCACATTTTGTTGTGAGTTTGGGCCAGTGGACAAATTTAAATTAATTAAATCCCTAGTAACCCTTTGAATTCCAAAGCTGAAAAACTTGTCAAGGGGGGGGGGAGGGCTTTCATTGTTTTCAAAGAAAGAAGATTGTCCCTTTCTGTTATCTGTCTGGTCTTACAACCAGATTCACATCTGAGAAGAGATTGTTTACAGTAGGTAAAAGGGGCGGGAGGGGAAACTTTGCTTGTGAATATCTCTCAAACCATAAAGGTTTGAGAGATAAGACTTATATCATTCTTCATGTTTTTTTAATACCTACAAAATAAAATAAAGTTAAAATGAAGTATTACTATTCCTTTAAGGACCAGTGGGTTGTACAATGCATTGTGAAGCAATGTGCTGCACATTACTCTGGACCTTGAAGGGGTTAACCCGTTGAGCGCTAGAGGGGTACACAATGCATTGCATACCCCTCTGGCACTCAAAGGGTTAGGATTACCTGTGCAGAATTTATGGACAAGCTAGCTTCTGTCATGTCTACGTCCGTGGTCATGACGTTAAGGACTGATTGTAGATGTTGTCTCTTCAACAAATGGACAAACACAAAAATCATAGGGGCCATTAGATAAAGTAGGAGAAGGGGGGGAGTTATTAGGGAAGTTTTAGTTCTCTTTTAATGTCACTAAATTCTCCAATGTATTCTGAAGCAAACATAACAATAACTTCAGAATGACGTTTAAATAGGAGGACTAATCTGACTCCATTTTCTACTTTTCTTACAAGTAAAAAACATGAGTCTATCCAGTCAAGAGACATCTGCAGCACATTGCAATGCAATGCACTGGACACCTCACTAGCACCCGAGAAGTTAATTTCTAAAAAACCTCTTGGACGTAGGTTTGATGGATTTATTTATGACCAACTGTGAGTATTTATTTATGACATACATGAGTATATATATAACAGCGCAAATCCACAGCTAAAAAAACTCACCAGTATCAATGACAAATCCTCATTAATTCCACTCCAGCTGTGTCTGACGCATATGGTGCAGCCGTTCTGGCCCAGACTTACTCCACATTAATCTTCATGCATCTGCCTCTAAGCTATTATATTTGTTTGATGAAATAAGGGGACATTAGTCTATAGATGAAATTCCAAATTCTTTTTGCGGTTGACTGATCTAAATAAAAATTCCCCAGATTCTATTCTAAAACAAGAAAAGAAGCAGAGGGAGCGTCTCAGAGTGTAGTATATTAGTAGAATTGCAACCAAAATATTAGGGGACAAATGTGTACTCACATTTCAAATAGACTACCACAAGTGACCAGTAGTTAATGCATTCCACATCTGAGAAGAGATGGCTTACACTAGGTAAAAGGGGCGAGAGGGGAAACTTTGCTTGTGACTATCTCTCAAACCATAAAGGTTTGAGAGATAAGACTTATATCGTTCTTCGTGTTTTTTAATGCCTACAAAATAAAATAAAGAAAAAACGAAGTATTACTATCCCTTTAAACTTAAAAGCCCCATTAAAATCAATGAGAATTCTTAGAAATTAAAATGTTTCCCTAAGGTGCTGATAGTCTGCTACAATGTTTCTTCTCTTATTGAATCAGGCTCTATATTTCAAATATTATGATTGGAGAGATTTAGCCATTTTGGACATTTAAATAAGTACAAAAAAAAATCAATGTCGGATTTGTTTTATTTCTTTAGAAACGTGTTAATAATCAGCGTTTAGTTAAATGGCTCTTACTCCTGATAAAAGGCTATTCATGGATGTTCTAATGGTTTGAGGCCATTATCTTGACTGACAGCAATCTCAGGCATGTGAACTTCTTGTTAGGCACAAGGCTAGAGCCACTAACCCTATTAACTTATGCAAACAGTCAGAAGCCAGCAGAGTGATAAATGCACCAGAGATCGCGGCTTGATTAAGTCCTTCACTTCATCAACACCTTTCCAGATTATAATCAATTATCGGGTCACGCTGGAGTCTGCCTAGCACTTGCGGCCAGCACACATTTCTGTGAAGATGGAATTAAATTTTATTGAAAAAGAAATATCAGGCGCATTACATATGAGAGAATGTGTCTGGCTTAATGCCCGATCCTCCTGGGAAATGTTGTCCTTTCTTACCTTTCATCAGTGGAAAACATGCGATCCGAAGATGAGAAAAACCATCTGCAATGATAAAGCTGGATGGAAAGTGATGTTGTCTGGACCAGGCCAGGCTTTCAATACGTGCCTAAAAACAATAAAACAAAACAAATCTGCGCTCCTTCATATAAACTATCATACCACTTTAATCAATTTTGGGGTCTTCGTTGCATAGATTGGCCAAAATATGTTTAAGCCCGCCTGTTACGTCAAGGCTCCCCAATACAAGGCGAGTACCTAACTCTTCATACAGCCATTCCTGTCTAAGTTAAACATTCCCTTGAGATTTCTTGTATGAAACGCGTAGGGTGCATTTAAAAACAGTTGACACATTGAAAAACAACAGTTTCAAATAAATTCATGTTAGGACTCACCTTCAGTGACCTGTAGGGAGTGGGCTTCTGACCAGAGGGCTGGAGATCTCAGTCCCCTTTATATCACTTATCCACCCACCCCCACAGGTCACATGGGGTTTCACAAAATATTGCTGCATTAAAGGGATAGTAATACTTCGTTTTATCTTTATTTTATTTTGTAGGCATTAAAAAAACATGAAGAACGATTGAAGTCTTATCTCTCAAACCTTTATGGTTTGAGAGATATTCACAAGTCAAGTTTCCCCTCCCGCCCCTTTTACCTAGTGTAAGTCATCTCTTCTCAGATGTGGAATGCAGTCCATAGACCAGACAGATAACAGAAGGGGACAATCTTCTTCCTATAAGAACAATGAAAGCCCTGCCCCCCTTGACAAGTTTTTCAGGTTTTTCCCTTATCTTAATTGAAGATTGTCCCTCTCTGCAGTCTACCTGGGCACCTCCCTTCTGATCTGGCTGAACAGTGTTACATCAGTAAAAGGGTCGGGAGGGGGATACTTTGTCACTGAATTACTCTTGAACTACAACTCTGACAGAATTGAAATAACACTCTCCAAAGTCCGAATACTATGATGATTAATTAGCGCAGCTTTTATTATGAAACATTACTATCCCTTTAAGACATAGGTTAGACAGCCCAAAACACCAGGCCAGAACCTTGCATTTTTCTAGCTGCTTTATCACTATTGCTTTAATTTCATAATAATAAATGTTTTACAATTAAATATATATTTGCTACCACTTGCATTGGGGCTAGGGTGACCACATTTCCCTTCTGCCATTCCGGGACGTGGTCACCCTAGTTGCCCCTTCATACCTTGAGTCCTTGGTGGTCTAGCGGCGTGGAAAGTGCTCTGTGCCTCCTCCGGCACAGAGCTGAAGCTCCCGCGCGCTGTGCTCAGTAATGCAGAGCGCTGGGAGATGATGTCATCTCCCAGCGCTCTGTATTACTAGAGCGCTTGCCTCCAGGAGATCAGGTAAGCTGCATTGCCGCCCTGGATGTCAGCCTGCAAGCGGTGTGTCATATCATGGACGCCGCGAGGGAGAGCTACTAAGCGCTCCCTCGCGGCGTCCATGATGTGACACACTGCTTGCAGGCTTACATCCAGGGCGGCTTGGCTTCATTCCGGGACACTTCATTGTCCCGGTTGAAGATGACCCGGGACACGGGACATAGCCATGAAATAAGGGACAGTCCCGGACGTTCTGGGACCCGTGGTCACCCTAATTGGGGCTCTTAAAGGCAAGGTTTTGGCCTGGTGTTTTGGGCTGTCTGACCTATGTCTTAATGCAGCTAAGGCTTTGTGCAAACCCCATGTGACCTGTGGGGGTGGGTGGATAAGTGATATAAAGGGGACTGAGATCTCCAGCCCTCTGGTCAGAAGCCCACTCCCTACAGGTCACTGAAGGTGAGTCCTAACATGAATTTGTTTGAAACTGTTGTTTTTAAATGTGTCAGCTGTTTTTAAATGCACCCTACGCGTTTCATACAAGAAATCTAAAGGGAATGTTTAACTTAGACAGAAATGGCTGTATGAAGAGTTAGGTACTCGCCTTGTATTGGGGAGCCTTGACGTGGTAGGTGGGCTTAAACATATTTTGGCCAATCTATGCAACGAAGACCCCAACATTTATTAAAGTGGTATGATATATGCTTTATACAGGGTTCATATTTGGATAGTTTATATGGAGGAGAGCAGATTTTTTTGTTTTGGGTCTTTTGTTTGGGTTTCGGCCTAATCTTGGGGAGCCTGGAGAACTCCCACACTTCCAGCTGCTATTCATCTTTATTCACCTGGCTTCTCACTTTCATCTGTAAAATTAAATGTATAAGCTAACGTGAGTTAGCGATGTGAGTTTTCTGTTTCTTTCGCTTTTAAAAACAATAAAAGCACAGTGAAATTATAAGTATTGGTATAAGGCTCCTTTCATATGGGCAACTGTTGCAACAACGCATGAGAAAAAATACTTGAATTGTGAATCATTGTATCCTAAGAGTCGTTTTACATGGGCAGCATGAGTTGTAACTGTCTCAGACACAAGTAGAGAGGCGCAACTTTCCCCAGAGAGTACAATAAACAGCTACAAATTTGTATTATGGATTTCAATCAATAGCATTGAAGTTGCACATTTATTTTAGGTTACTGCGTTTATCAAATCTCTTTCTACTAGGAGAATGGAATGCTTGGAGAACCTTGCTACATTGTATCACTAACAACAAATAGACATTTTAAGTTGCTAGAAAAGAGTTGTCTGGCAAAAAAGTTTCCCATGTGTAAGACACCTAATACATCAGCCTCAACACGTATCTGTTTTCCAGGTCACTGCTCCAAAAGAGTCGCCCATGTGAAGAACTCCTAAGAGCCCTTTTGCACGGGTGACCTTTTATGTTGCAGTTGTTTGTTACAGGAGGATACATGGCGATAGATGCACTAATGAGTGATAAAGAGGTGCTAAAGCAGAGATAACTTCTCCAGTTCATAGGTTATTCTATAAAGCCTATGCATTAAAGGAAGAGTAATACTTGGAATGGAATGGAATTTTGGGGCAATTCTTTGCTCTGTGTCTTGATTAACCCTTGGAGTGCCAGAAGGGTACGCAACTCATTGTGGAGCAATGTGTTGCACACCCCTCTGGTACTCAAAACGTTAAAGGGATAGTAATACTTCGTTTTAACTTTATTTTATTTTGTAGGCATTAAAAAAACATGAAGAACGATATAAGTCTTATCTCTCAAACCTTTATGGTTTGAGAGATATTCACAAGCAAAGTTTCCCCTCCCGCTCCTTTTACCTAGTGTAAGCCATCTCTTCTCAGATGTGGAATCCAGTCCATAGACCAGACAGATAACAGAAAGGACAATCTTCTTCCTATGAGAACAATGAAATCCCTTCCCCCCTTGACAGGTTTTTCAGGTTTTTCCCTCATCTTAATTGAAGATTGTCCCTCTCTGCAGTCTACCTGGGCACCTCCCTTCTGATCTGGCTGAACAGTGTTACATCAGTAAAAGGGGCGGGAGGGGGATACTTTGTCATTGAATTACTCTTGAACTACAACTCTGACAGAATTGAAATAACACTCTCCAAAGTCCAAATACTATGAAGATTAATTAGAGCTGCTTTTATTATGAAACATTACTATCCATTTAAGATCTCCAAAGTTAGAGTGCATTGGTTCCATAGAATAACATAGGAGCTGGAGAAGTGATATCCACTGTATCCCCTCTTTGTCACACCTCAGTGCGCAGTGGAATATTTGGTGCATTGTAGTGTGATAATGTAACCGGTTTCCCCAATATCCCATATTCTACATATAAACAGCAGTGACAACGTCTCAGGGAAAATGCAGATACCAGCAATATCTATCTGTTTCAAGGCGGCTCAATTGAATCCCATACTACAGATTTGAAGGGTGTCAAAGTAGACCTAAAACCTCCTGATAACTTACTCACATTCACACTTTCCTTGCTATGGCCAAAAAATCCCAGTGGCCCCTATGAATTTTGTCCTTGTGCCTTTTTTTCCAGGAGATAACATATTCAGTCAGTCCAGGACGTCAGGTCTGTGGAGGAGACATGACATTTGCAGGCAAATTTTCTCAGACTGAAACAGGCATAGTGCATGAGCCTATGTAACCCTTTAAGAGCCAAATGGGTGTGCAATGCATTGTGAACCAATGTTATATGCACCCTCCAGTCTTTAAAGTGGTAAGAGTAACACTCATCATTTCCAGCCGTGCAGGAAACTTCCTGAGAAAAGTGTCAGTTTACCACTTTTTCCACCTTTTGCTTTGCTTTGAAATCAATAATAATAATGATGTATTGACCCTCCACATGGAAAGGATCCTCCATGTATTTCCGTCATGCTAGAACAAAAAGAGGTGGCAGTGTCCCACATGTTGTCAGTCTCTGCTTGGGGTGGGGGAGAGCGTAAAAGAGAGAGAGAAAGAGAGAGAGAGAGAGGGAGAGAAAGGGGGGAGCGAGAGAGAAAGAGAGAGAAGGAGAGAGAGGGAAAGAGAGAAGGAGAGAGAGGATGAGAGAAAGAAAGCAGCTGAATGTTTTATGTTAGCTACTGTAGGCAGACAGGCATAGAGAGGGATCTGGAGTTGTTTGATTATAGTATTGGTGGTAGTCACTGTCAGTTTTTCTATGCTTGTAAAGGGAGAAAGGAGACTAAAAGTAGTAAAATATATATATATATATATATATATATATATATATATACACTGATAGGTGACAGACAGCCAAGTGGGTGAACTGGCTGAGCATGGCTGAGGTGCCATAGAGACTCAGTGACAGGTACAGCATATTTATTACATTCAAGACAAGACAACTAACAACGGCCAACATCAAGGCAAGCTTTGAAACCATTGTTTACAAAATGACTTGCAAGCCTATATCAAGACAAACAAGGAAATGTTTACAGGATTGTGACAAGGCAAATCTTGCAGATTTACATCAAGGTTTACCTTGTCACAAACCTGTAAACATTGCCTTCAATGTGTGCAGGCTTGAGGTAAGGCAGCAGCAGTCCAACAAGTCAACACAATTCAGACACATCTAGGAGTCAACACTGTCCAATCACAGTGCTCCACCTCCTCTAAAATCATATGTGTTTCAATCACTTTACAAGATGAGAGATAGCTAATCTGTCTAGGCACTGTGAGCAAGGGGTCCAGTGATGGATTCCCCTATTACCCTTGAAGTGACAAATCTCAAAGGCAATTTGCATATGTACTGTAAAGTGGAAGTCAGAGACGCTCAACTAGGAACGAACCTGCAGTACAAATTTGCAGGCTCTATAGGAATGGTGCATCTGTGGTTTTATTGATTCTCTGGTGCAGGTTAGGATTTGTCTGACATTTCGGAGCTGGACTGTCTGAGGCGGGACCAGTCTGATGTGAATATGGAAATTTCCTCTCTGCAATGGCACATGGGAGTGAAAAATGTGACTTGTAGCATTGAGGGGTTAATATGCCCAAGAACAAGACACTTTATCTTGTTCGTTCTGGATGGGTACTCGTAACAACATTTGTTTCTTTGTCTCCGTAAGTGGAAGGGGGTCCCAGGCATGGGCCCTTGCTCTCCATGTGCCTAGAGGGAATTAGCTGCACCACACTGATGAGACCCACATCTCGCGAAAGATACGTCTGTGGTTTTGTTGATTTTCTTGTGCAAGCAGTATTTGCCTGACATTTCAGAGCTGGACTGTCTGAGGGTGGGATCAGTCTGATGTGAATATAGAAATTTTCTATCTGCAATGGCACATGGGAGTGAAAAATGCAACTTGTAGCACTATTGAGGGGTCACTATGCCCAAGAACAATACACTTTATCTTGTTTGTTCTCGATGGGTGCTTGTTGCAACATTTGTTTCTTTGTCTCCCTAAGTGGAAGGGGATCCCAGACATGGGCCCTTGCTCTCAGTTAGCTGCACCACACTGCCGAGGCCCTTATAGGCTGAAACATATGTCTCTGGTTTTGTTCATTCTCTCGTTCAGGGAGGATTTGCCTGACATTTCAGAGCTGGACTGTCTTAGGGCGGAATCAGTCTGATGTTCATATGGAAATTTCCTCTCTGCAGTGGCAGATGGAAGTGAAAAACGTGACTTGTAGCACTATTGAGGGGGTCACTATGCTCAAGAACAAGACACTTTATCTTGTTCGTTCTTGATGGGTGCTTGTCACAACATTTGTTTCTTTGTCTCCCTAAGTGGAAGGGGATCCCAGGCATGGGCCCTTGCTCTCCATGTGCCTAGAGAGAATCAGCTGCACCATACTGACGAAGCCCACAAAGGCTGAAACGTATGTCTGTGGTTTTGTTGATTCTCTCGTGCAGGGAGGATTTGCCTAACATTTCGGAGCTGGACTGTCTGAGGGCGGAAGCAGTCTGATGTTAATATGGAAACTTCCTCTCTGCAATGGCACATGGGAGTGAAAAACATGACTTGTAGCACCATCGAGGGGTCACTATGCCCAAGAACAAGACACTTTATCTTGTTCGTTCTCGATGTGTGCTTGTCACAACATTTATTTCTTTGTCTCTAGGAATGGTGTCCTACCCAGGGTGCAGTCTCTTTTAACCCACTAGTGTCTTTCACAGAGAGCAAATATCCTAAAGCATATCATTAGTCCTGCCCCAACAGCAATGCAGCCTTAAAATGCCAGGCAATTAGTCTCCAAACAAGAGAAGCAGTCAACCCCAGATGCACGTTTCAGTCTTGTTGGGCCTCATCAGTAATGTGAAGTTGATCTCTCTAGGCACTGTGAGCAAGTGGTCCAGTGCTGGATTCCCCTATTACCCTTGAGGTGAAAAAACTTAAGGGTAATTTGCATATGTAAAATGGAAGTCAGAGACGCTCAACTAGGAACAAGCCTGCAGTACAAATTTGCAGGTTCTCTAGGAATGATGTCCTATACAGGGTGCAGTCTCTTTTAGCCCACTAGTGTCTTTCACAGAGAGGAAATATCCTAAAACATATCATACTAGTCCTACCATTACAGCAGTTTAACCACAAAATGCCAGGCAATTCCTCTCTGAACAAGAGAAGCAGCCAAACCCAGATGTACGTTTTGGCCTTGTTGGGCCTCGTCAGTGAGGTGCATCTGATCTCTCTAGGCACTGTGAGCAACGGGTCATTGTGACACACAATGTGCAATGTGAGGAGACATATTTCTAGATGCAGACATCTGTGGATTAACTGTCTGCAAGCAGCCATTGATATACATCAACTTAAAGGGACAGTAATGTTTCATAATAAAAGCAGCTCTAATTAATCATCATAGTATTTGGACTTTGGAGAGTGTTATATCAATTCTGTCAAAGTTATAGTTCAAGAGTAATTCAATGACAAAGTATCACCTCCCACCCCTTTTACTGATGTAACACTGCTCTGCCAGATCAGAAGGGAGGTGCCCAGGTAGACTGCAGAGAGGGACAATCTTCAGTTAAGATAAGGGAAAAACCTGAAAAACTTGTCAAGGGGGGCAGTACTTTCATTGTTCTCATAGGAAGAAGATTGTCCCCTTCTGTTATCTGTCTGGTCTATGGACTGGATTCCACATCTGAGAAGAGATGGCTTACACTAGGTAAAAGGGGCGGGAGGGGAAACTTTGCTTGTGAATATCTCTCAAACTATAAAGGTTTGAGAGATAAGACTTATATTGTTCTTCATGTTTTTTTAATGCCTACAGAATAAAATAAAGATAAAACAAAGTATTACTATCCCTTTAATATACAGCAACTTAAATACATCACTGCATGAACACAAACAAAACAAGCAGGACATCTCCCTTTGCCTTCCTGGTACAAGTGGCAGCAATTTAGAGACTAAGGAAGCAGTTAAAGGGATAGTAATACTTCAGTATTACAAATCCCTATATTAAAGCCCTTGTAAAAAGAAACGTTTTGCCCCCAGTGTCATCTCTCAAACCTTTATGGTTTGAGAGATGAACGCTTCTAAAGTTGCCCTCTCCCTCCCCCCATTGTAGCTGACTCAGGGAAATCCGGTCAGAGATCATCAGGCGGCTCTGCAGTAGAGCCGTGATCGTGTTAACTAAAAAAAAAACTATCACTAAAACGGTCTTCTATGTGTGCTTGCAAGCCAAGCACACGTAGAAGACCATTTCAGTGAAAGTTTTTTTTTTAGTTAACGCGATCCGGCTGTGCTGGAGAGCCGCCTGAAAGTTGTACGACTCTCTTCCCTGCAGTCAGCTAAAATGCTGACTACGGGGAAGGGGGAGGGAGAGGGCAACTTTAGAAGCGTTCATCTCTCAAACCACAAAGGGGCAATACGTTTTTTTTTTTACAAGGGCTTTAATATAGGGATTTGTAATACTGAAGTATTACTATCCCTTTAACTGAAGCAGAATATATAAATAAAAGGTAGCACTGGACTCTCTCACCCTGAGGATTCGGCTCTTCATCCTGAGATTTGGGTCAAACCCTGAGAGATCCCAGGAACAGTCATACCCTATGTCAGATGACGGATTTGGGACAGACTAGTCCTCAGTTTCTATGTTTCTCCACTTTAAGAAATTAGAAAGAAAAAAAATCTACACCTCTAATGTATTCAGCTGCGAGGACTGAGCGTTTTAATGGAGCCCCACTGTCTATTTTTCATTATTGACTGGTCTCTGTTTATTGGACGCTTTGTCTCATCTAGGAAATGAGATCAATAAAACTTCACCGGAGAAGAGGGAGAGGAGGAGAGGACAGAATAGTAACTTTTAATGGGTTTCAGAGAAAAAGATTGTAGTAGCATTATGGCCATGAAAAACAAGTTTATTTGCCTTAATCTGATACATTATCACTTTCCTCATAAGCGGTTCTGTAAACGGTTGCAATGTTCCACGTAAGCGTCAATACATAACTGATGTAAGCAATCAGGAGATTCACTTCTATGGACTAAGAAAAGCACTTTAAATATCACCGCGGGTGAAGTATAAAATACGTTCTTTTCACATTTTAGTTTTTCTTATGAATTAAACTGCCCCAAGTCTCAGGATGAAGGGTCACATCCTCAGGGACCCAATCATCTAAACCAATGTTGTTGATTCTGAAAGTGTTTTCCAAATCCCCTGTATGTCATATTAGACATTTTTTTTACTTAGAAAACTAGTTGCACAGGGTACTCTTAACTCTTTACTGACCAGACGAGCGTGCAACACATTGCTTCACAATGCATTGCTCACTACTCTGGTATTTAATGGGTTAAGTAGGTTCATGCATTGCCTGCTTCCGTTTGAAACACCACCAGTTCCTTTCACATCTGTCTACACGGAAATAACATCCAGGACTGAATAAATATATCATCACTTGAACAAAGGCACTAGGGGAAGATCATAGCGGTCATTACAATTTTCTGGTCATAGTATTGTAAGTTATTGCTATTAATACATACCTCCCAAGTGTCCCTCTTTAGTAGGGACAGTCCCACTTTGAGACCCAAATCCCTCTGTCCCTCTTCACTACCTTGATGTCCCTCTTTTTAGGAGATCAGACTGTGTGGTGTGTATATAAGTGTATCACCCTGGTGTCCCTGTGTTTAGGAGATCAGACTGTGTGGTGTGTATAGAAGTGTATCACCCTGGTGTCCCTGTGTTTAGGAGATCAGACTGTGTGGTGTGTATAGAAGTGTATCACCCTGGTGTCCCTGTGTTTAGGAGATCAGACTGTGTGGTGTGTATAGAAGTGTATCACCCTGGTGTCCCTGTGTTTAGGAGATCAGACTGTGTGGTGTGTATAGAAGTGTATCACCCTGGTGTCCCTGTGTTTAGGAGATCAGACTGTGTGGTGTGTATATAAGTGTATCACCCTGGTGTCCCTGTGTTTAGGAGATCAGACTGTGTGGTGTGTATATAAGTGTATCACCCTGGTGTCCCTGTGTTTAGGAGATCAGACTGTGCGGTGTGTATAGAAGTGTATCACCCTGATGTCCCTGTGTTTAGGAGATCAGACTGTGCGGTGTGTATATAAGTGTATCACCCTGGTGTCCCTGTGTTTAGGAGATCAGACTGTGTGGTGTGTATATAAGTGTATCACCCTGGTGGCCCTGTGTTTAGGAGATCAGGCTGTGAGGTGTGTATATTAGTGTATCACATTGCTCCACAGCAATAAAACTCACATTAATGTTTGTTTAAACTTCAGTATATGTGTCTATAAATTAGTCTGTGTAAAAAAAATGCTTTGTTCTTGCTCTAAATCATTTATTAAGGTACAACACTAGGATCAGAAGGTCATAAAATGACCTAAAAATTATTGGTAATGCCCCCCCGACCAGCCACGCCCCCAACAACATCACCTATGGCCATTTTAAATGTTGGGAGGTATGTTAATAGGATGTGTTTGTTGTCCTTTAAGTTAGATCATGGCCTGAACTTGCAGTGCAAGGAGTGACAGCAGAGTTCTCAGGTATGTATATGAAGCTTTGGGCCTTATGTACAGAGGCGAAGCTGAGTGGTTTAGTAGCGTTTGCTTTGGATATCCCTATAGCATTCAAGGGCTTAAAAGACCCGATTTGAAAAGTTTTACTTGTCCTGTATGAATTATCCCTTTTAGTTCTTCCCATCATTTAATAACGAACCACAGATATCCAAGAATCAGTGCATATAACTAAAGGAATTGTTTGAGGAAACCCCACTAAAATTTAATTGGTTTAAAAACTGAATCCACAAAATAAATCACATCACTGCCTGTTTGGGAGCAGTGAAATGTTTTTAAATCGTGTGGTTTTTCAGTAGATGAAAATGAATGTTAGCGGTTTCTGTAGTCTATAAATAGGTGCAATTTAAAACAAGAAAGCAAAGGGAGAAGTCCTGCTTGTCTTGTATGTGTTCAGGCACCGATACCTCTAAGCCATACCTCCCAACATTTCAAATGGCGAAAGAGGGACACTTCTATTTGAGGTGGCGTTTCAGGGGGCGTGGCTGGTAGGCGGGGCATTTCCAAGAATTTTTAGGTTAATTCTTGACCCATCTACACCTCTTTGTGTAACTGATAAATGATTTAGAGCAAGACCAAAGTATTTTTATTACACATATTCATTTATAAACACATATACTAACAATTAACAACACATTTATGTGAGTTTTATTGCTGTGGAGCAATGTAATACACACCACTCATTCTGATGTCCTAAAAAGAGGGACAAAAGGGTAGGAAAGAGTGACAGAGGGATTTGGGTCTCAAAGAGGGACTGTCCCTCCTAAAGAGGGACAGTTGGGAGGTATGCTCTAAGCTATATCAGCTTAAAGCAGTGATTCTCAACCAGGGTGCCGTGGCACTTTTGGTGTGCCACGGACATCAACTTAGGGTGCCCCATGTTTTCTATGAAGACTGACAAGAATGGACTTTTAAATAAAGATTTATAGAAATTGATATGCACAATATGTTTAGTTTTGTTATTTTGATTATAAGATCTGATAATAACTGTATATTTATGTATTGTACCCTTTTTAGGCCCTTGATAAAGTACACTAAATATGTCAGGGGTGCCCCGAATGTTCTAGATTTCATGTTAGGGGTGCCCCGAACAAAAAAAGATTGAGAACCACTGACTTAAAGGGTCATTGGAGTCAGCAATTCCAGTTTACCAGCCCCATATCATGCACAGGGAATGGCATACACTAACACTATTTCCTCTACATCTTGTTAAGTGCATTGGTCTAACCAAGGGGTAGAGGAAAGGAACATCTTCCACACACCGCCCCATTGTCCTTCCCTCAGGGGATAATTTTGGGCATGCCTAGCTTAGTGAACTGATGTTAGGCAGGTGTGTGAACAGAAAGCTGATTCCGGTACTCAATATTGCACAGAACTGATGTGATACATTCACCCCTTTGTGCTATGAAGGAATCTAGGCAAAGCCCACACACACTGGGGCAGATATGGGTTAACACTCCTTAGAGCCCTAGACAAGGTACCAATTTGGGGTGCCACATCTCTTGATCCGGTATGATTAATGCTGATAGCAGGTACTGGCATTGTGGCTCTATTGAAAGTGGGAGCAACTAAATAATGCTGATCTCTCAGCAAAAAGGGCATCTAATCTAACAAAAGATATAAGCAGCAGCAATATCAGAACCTCTGCCTGTTACCCATCACTTGCAGACAGTGCCACTTCTATAGCCATGGGCCCTAGGTAGTAGCCTAAGATGACAAAATGGATGATCCGGTTCTGCACTGGGGCATTTATAGTTGAACAACGAGTGCTAAGTTTGGCCTGGCACACTGAGTGAATGTACAATGGCAATTCCACTCTAAATTAGATGCTGATATTGTTTTTGAGCCCCTGCTCCTGCCTAATGCCAAGTTACTAAGCTACACACACATCAAAAGTCTCCCCTTAAAGGGATAGTAATACTTCATTTTATCTTTATTTTATTTTGTAGGAATTAAAAAAAACATGAGGAACGATATAAGTCTTATATCTCAAACCTTTATGGTTTGAGAGATATTCACAAGCAAAGTTTCCCCTCCCGCCCCTTTTACCTAGTGTAAGCCATCTCTTCTCAGATGTGGAATCCAGTCCATAGACCAGACAGATAACAGAAGGGGACAATCTTCTTCCTATGAGAACAATGAAAGCCCTGCCCCCCTTGACAAGTTTTTCAGGTGTTTCCCTTATCTTAATTGAAGAATGTCCCTCTCTGCAGTCTACCTGGGCACCTCCCTTCTGATCTGGCTGAGCAGTGTTACATCAGTTAAAGGGGCAGGAGGGGGATACTTTGTCATTGAATTACTCTTGAACTACAACTCTGACAGTATTGAAATAACACTCTCCAAAGTCCAAATACTATGATGATTAATTAGAGCTGTTTTTATTATGAAACATTACTATTCCTTTAAGGCCACTTAGTACAATGAAACAATCTGTGGGAGTTTCAGACATTCTATTAGTCAGCACCAATATCTACTCCATTTATTAACATGGCATAGGTAAGTTGGTCACCATCACTGTCTGTTTTCCTACTCATCGTGTGGGCCAGGCATGCAGGGCTTGATGGCATGATAGCAGGGTGATCATACCCTGTAGAACACACCTTTAACCCTTTGAGTGCCAGAAGGGTACGCAACGCATTGCAAAGCAATGCGTTGCGTACCCCTCTGGCACTCAAAGGGTTAAGTGCAGCCGATGGCATCGCAGACCACATGGCGCATTCATACAGACGTGCAGCCAAAACTTAAAGGAGCAGTAAACTTTTTTTATGAAAACACATATTTTATAGAGAATTTCCTGCTGAATAAAACAAGGTCGCTCCCATCGCTGTCAGATGTTTTATTCAAAATTTTTAGCAGTTTAAATAATCAGGAAGTGAATTTACTGGGTTTACTTCCTGATAGTTCTAACTGACAGGAAGTGACTTTACTGTGTTTACTTCCTGATAGTTCTAACTGACAGGAAGTGACTCAGCAGTTTCTATCACATTCTATGGAGAACTGTATGTCTCTGACTTTTCTGACTTTCCTCTCCATTAGAATCTAACAGGAAATCTAATTGTAATTTGACCACTAGAGGGCACTGCTAATGTAAAAAACATGAGTTTAAGCTGTAATAACTCTGGAAATATAAATCTCTCGGCAGTGGGAGTACTCTTATTTTACTCAAAAGAAAAATCCCTACAATATATATTTTTTCATAAAAAAAGTTTACTGCTCCTTTAAAGAGAATCTTCTCCGAAGCTGTTTTGCATGAAACTGGCTATTGCAACACACAGGTCGACATTAATTCTCTGAAAAACAAACGAAATTTGCCTTAGAGTGACACGTCCACTTTATAAGAAAACTCCAAAATAATGGTCATTTTTATTTGCCCCTTACGGTGCAGCTGGTTTCCCACAGGACCGCTCCAAGTCAGTGTGGTACATCTGCCTTTCCAGCTGAGTCAATGAGGGGTTAATCTCCAGGTAATAAGCTCTTCCGGACAGTATTAAATGGAAAACCTTGTATCTCCTCGGCGGTGTCACTTCTCTACTTTCCACGTGAACGATGAAAGCTCATTTTTTCTTGTTTCATTACATTACTTACTTCCTGCCAAACATAAATGAGAAAACATTAAAAAAATCAACGTTATGCCATATCGGACCAGGTAGAACACGAAAGGATTAACTCTTCCACTGCCTGTGTACTGGAATAAATTAAAAATCACTAATAATCGCTCACAAAAAAACAACAGTACGAAAATAAAACATACATCCATTTAGTTCCACCTTTGGGGTATCACCTTTGCTGATCTACAGGAAGGCAGAAACATACCCACACATTGAAGGCAGTTCCGATAATGCACTAAGTGGGTAACAAATGTCCCTCCTGACTCCAAGAGGCAGCCGGTTACCTCTCTGGATCAACATCCTATATCTGCATTGTAAAGCAATGTGCTTAATCAAGAGCCACTCATTGTCAGGGAATAGCTCTCCTTCACCCAGAGAGTGTGCAACACACAGGGCCGGATTTTCATCTCAGGAGCCTGTAGGCATAGAAATCTGAAGCGCCCCCCCCCCCCCCCCGATTTGCCATCTCCACAATGCTCCAAATCTCCACATTGCCCCCCATCAGCTCCATATTGCCCCCATCAGCTCCATATTGCCCTCACATTGCGCCCATCATCTCCACATTACCCTCATCAGCTCCAAATTGCCCCCATCAGCTCCAACTTGCCCTCCATCAACTCCAAGTAGCCCCCATCATCTCCAGCTAGCCCCCCATCATCTCCATATTGCCCCATGATCATCTCCATATTTCCCCTCACATTGCCCCCATGATCATTTTCATACTGCCCCTCATATTGCTCCCATGATCATTTCCATATTGCCCCTCACATTGCCATCATGATCATCTCCATATTGCCCTTCACAATGCCCCCATGATCATCTCCGTATTGTTCCTCACAGTGCCCCCATGATCATCTCCATATTGCTTCTCACATTGCCCCCATGATCATCTCCATATTGCCCCTCACAGTGCCCCCATCCTCTCCATATCTCCTCACATTGCACCCATCATCTCCATATTGCCCTTCACATTGCCCCATCATCATTTCCATATTGCCCCTCATATTGCCCCATGATCATCTCCATATTGCTCCTCACAGTGCCCCCATCATCTCCATATTGCCCCCCATGTCCATTTCCTACCTTGGAGAGGAGAGGTCTGTCTGTGCCTCCTCCTTCTGCACAGACCTGCAGCTGCTAGAGCTCCCGCGCTGACTTTTCTTCAGTAATGCAGAGCACTGGGAGATGATGTCATGATGATGTCATCTCCCAGCACTCTGCATTACTAAAGAGCTGATGAGGGAGCTCACAGCAGCTACAGGTCTGTGCCGAAGAAGGCACAGACTGAGACCTCACCATGTTGTTGCGGGCCGCGGGCTCCAAGCGGGGGATCCGAATGACAGGCACCCCTCTGTGGGGTGTGCCTGTAGGCAAATGCCTACTCTGCCTAATTACAAATCCGGCCCTGGCAACACACACACACCACTGGATATTAAAGGATTAAGAACATTCTGGCTTGAGTGCAGCTGAACCAACCACAGGATCAGTCTTTTTGATCCATCTTCAGCGCTGCAGAATGGAAATCCCATAGTCCTGGACTGTTCGTGGTTCAAAGAAAAAAATATTTAAAAAACAAGGAAAACAGTGCAAAAGGCGCTCTATCTATAAATCTCCACAAAAGCTGCTCCACTATGATGTTGGAGAAACATATGCGGATGAGCAATGGTGCATATATAGCTCTATTTCTGTGTTCGCGGTCCCCTTGGACCATCTAAGAAGTTAATACCTCCAAAGAGAATGAAGCCTCAAAACCAGGATGTCAGGAGCAAAGGAAAATGGCCATCCCGCTGCAAACAGGTCATGCACTATGATTTAATAAGAAAAATACATATGATCAGAGGCGTAACTAGAAGCCACCGGGCCCTGGTAAAAAAATTGCCATGGGCCCCCCAGATGACATTGCCCCCCCTCGACCACATTGGCCCCCCACTGGCCATCTCCACTGGCCACCTCCACATTGCCCCCAATCTCCACATTGCCCCCCATTGCCCCCATCTCCACATTGCCCCCACATTGCCTCCACATTGCCCCCACATTGTCTCCAGTCTCCACGTTGCCCCTATTGACCCCACCAGTGTCCATCGCCTACCTCCCTGGTGGTCCGGCAGCGTGGCAGGAGAGGTCTGTGCCTTCTTCTGCACAGACCTCAGAAACCGGAGCTCCCGCGCGGTCCTCTCTTCAGTAATGCAGAGCGCTAAGAGATGATGTCATCTCTCTGCATTACTAGAGTACTGAAGAGGGAGCTCGGCTTCTAGAGGTCTGTGCCGAAGAAGGCACAGACCTCAGCGATCAGCATGTTGTGGGCGCTGGGTGGGAGGGTCGCAGGGGGCGAGGGGCCCAGTTGCAGGTGCGACCCCTGTTGTTACGCCAGTGCTTATGATATGTTTTTAATGAATTGGGGACATGTCTAACATTTTAAAGGGGTTAACAGCCCCATTTAGAGAACGGGAATTTGTTTTCCTCAAGTATGTTGCAGATGGTTTACACCAGCATCTTTCCATTTTTTTATCACCTAAGGTCGTATGGGTGACTTGCCTGTCAGGAATCAGTGGATAGGGCTGGGGGTGGGGTTATGAGAGGAAAGGAGCATAGCACTGGGCGGGGCTAAGGCACCTGAGATTCCTTGCCTAGGACATAGTGGGGGAGATTCACTAAACGGTGATAAAGAGGTGATAAAGTGGAGATGACTTCTCCAGTTTATCACTTCTCCAATTCCTGTGTTATTCTATGGAGCCAATTCAGTAAGATTTCTACAGGTTTGGAGATCTTATTGTATAGCCTCTATAGAATAACATAGGAACTGGAGAAGTGATATCACTGGAGAAGTTATCTCTGCTTTATCACCTCTTTATCACCGCTTAGTGAATCTCTCCCCATATGTTATAAATCTGAGCCCGGCTATATTATAGCAATAACACTTGTTTCTTCCATAACAAATGTTATGGAACAGAGGTGTACACAATGCACTCATGGGTTAAAAGATCAGCAGAATTGTATTATTAAAGGGATAAATACTTAAGTATTACTAGTCCCTATAGTAAAGTCCTATTAAAAATAAATGTATTGCCCCCAGTGTCATCTCTCAAACGTTTATGGTTTGAGAGATAATTGCTCCTAAAGTTGCCCTATCCCTCCCCCTTCCCCAAAGTCAGGGTTATAGCTGACTGAAGGGAAATCCGGTCTTACTATCATCAGGCGGCTCTGCAGCAGAGCCGAGATCACGTTAATAAAAAAAAAAATATTTAACTAAAACGGTCTTCTACGTGTGCTTGCAAACCAAGCACACGTAGAAGACCATTTCAGTGAAAGTTTACTTTTTTGTTAACGTGATCACGGCTGTGCTGGAGAGCCACCTGAAAGTCGTACGACAGGCTTCCCTGCAGTCAGCTAGAACACTAACTACGAGGAAGGGGGAGGAAGAGGGCAACTTTAGGAGCAATTATCTCTCAAGCCATAAAGGTTTGAGACAAGACACTGGGGGCAATACATTTATTTTTAATAGGACTTTAATATAGGGATTAGTAATACTTAAAGTGTTAGTAATGTCTGAAAAAAACTTTTTTGCATTTAGAAGAGCTTAAAAAGCTGATCTAAATGCAAAAAATTTATCTCTCAAACCTCTATGGTTTAAGAGATACGGGCGTTTAAAGTTCGCTGTTTCCTACTGACAGCTGTAAAGCTGTCAGCAGGAGATTCGTGTCGGTCGACACTGAGGCGCTTGAGAAGTGCCGGGATCTCGTTACTTACACGGAATCCCTTCATTGGAATGGTCTAAAACGTGTGCCTGAACACTAGGCACACGTTTTAGACCATTCCAATGAAGGGATTTGTGGTAAATAACGAGATCTCGGCACTTATCAATCGCCTCCGTGTCGACCGACACAAATCTCCTGCTGACAGCTTTACAGCTGTCAGTAGGAGAAATCAAACTTTAAACGCCTGTATCTCTTAAACCATAGCTCTTCTAAATGCAAGTTTTTTTCAGACATTACTAACACTTTAAGTATTACTATCCCTTTAAAGAACTGTATATGTTATAGAGATTTTGCTGCAGAATTGCAAAGTTACTCCCTCTGCTGTGAGAATTACAGTTAAGATGTGATTACAGTTCAGGTTGTTAGTGGTGGTGAGGAGGTTAACATTAAACTGCAATGTTCTATTCTGTTCAACTGGTGGCGCTGTTCTGATCACTCACGATGGGCAGCCGTAGTCAGGAATTCAAGCTCTCCCATAGAGCGCATTATAGTTAACCCTTTGAGTGGCACTCAAAGGGTTAAAACATTCCCTTCTGAACCCTTCTGTTGATTTAACAGGAACGTCCTTGTTTTATACTGCAGGAATACCGGTATAACATTACTGTATATATTGTATCCAAAATATACGTTTACTGCTCCTTTAAAGCGAGGTCAACATATGGAGTATTCAGACACTCGTCAGACTCTGTTTGTCCTGATAATGGGTATCTGTTTGTTTACATTTCTCCCTGGTGTTTTGGGTGCATTAGAACATGATCAATAATTCACTGTGGTGTTTGCAGCGCCAGGTTATAGTGCGTGGAATGTTTAACGAAAACCAATAGTATACTGATCGGAACAGTAACACGTCACAATAATAATAACACCACCCATGCACTTATCTTACTATGGTCATGAAATCCTAATGACCCCTATGTATTTTACAACTGTGTATTTCTTCAAAAGATCGTATCTTCATTCAGTGCTGTTTGTCGTGTTCATGTAGGTAAATAGGACATCTCTAGTGATGAGCGAGCATGCTCGGCCGAAGCTCGGTTCGGCTCGAGCATCGCTCTGCTCGGCACATGGCGGTACTCGTACGAGTACCGCATGTGCTCGCCCGCCATGTTCGGGTCTCCTCCCCGCACGTTTCGCGGCTGCTGCGCAGCCAATAAACGTGCGGGGAGGCTCTGACATCAGTGTAATGCCAGCAGCCATGTTGGCTGCTGGCATTACACTGATTGGCTGGCCAGAACCCGTGATCGGGTGCTGTATAGCACCCGACGCGCGAGTTCGGCTCATTCTTAGCCAGGGAGAGATGCGCTTAGGCAGGGAAAGTCAGTGTAGGGAGAATAAAATTGTTGGAACTCTTTCAAGACCCAAAAGTCCTTTTTAGGACTGTTGTGTGTGGGGGCAGCATTTATATTTTGTTTGGGGGGGCACAATTTCCTTTTTTTTTGTGGGGGGGATATTTCTAAGGTGACATATAATACTAGATGCACAGGAAGTCAGTGTAGGGAGAATAAAATTGTTGAAACTCTTTCAAGACCCAAAAGTCCTTTTTAGGACTGTTGTGTGTGGGGGCAGCATTTAATTTTTTTTGGGGGTGGCAGAATTTATTTTTTTTTTTAGGGGGGACATGTTCTAAGGTGACATTGTACTAGGTGCACAGGGACAAATATTTCACAGTGCAGTGACAAGCTGACATATTCTGTTAGGTGCACAGGGCCAATTATTTTACAACGCAGCGACAAAAAGGGCCATTTTAAACGTGTGCCTAGCCATAGATTATTGTCACATTCTGTTTAGTGTGCAAATTCACAAATTAACGTCACATATTCCGTTCACTGTGCCTAGCCGCAGATTAGCGTCACATTCTGTTTCGTGTGCCTAGCCGCAGATTAGCGTCACATTCTGTTTCGTGTGCCTAGCCGCAGATTAGAGTCACATATTGTTTAGTGTGCCTAGCCGCAGATTAACATCACATATTGTTTAGTGTGCCTAGCCGCAGATTAGCGTCACATTCTGTTTCGTGTGCCTAGCCGCAGATTAGCGTCACATATTGTTTAGTGTGCCTAGCTGCAGATTAACGTCACATATTGTTTAGTGTGCCTAGCCGCAGATTAGCGTCACATATTGTTTAGTGTGCCTAGCCGCAGATTAGCGTCACATATTGTTTAGTGTGCAAATTCACAAATTAACGTCACATATTCCGTTCACTGTGCCTAGCCGCAGATTAGCGTCACATTCTGTTTCGTGTGCCTAGCCGCAGATTAGCGTCACATATTGTTTAGTGTGCCTAGCCGCAGATTAACGTCACATATTGTTTAGTGTGCCTAGCCGCAGATTAGTTTTTATCTTCCTTTTTGTGTGTTTTACGGTCAGTCTGTAAAAATGGCGTACTACGGGCGAAACATCGTTCCCAGCAGCGACGTTGGAGTCCAAGATGCATCCAGACATCCTCCCTATGCTGTCCCTGAACCATTTCTGTGGTGTTTCCATCATTTTCTGACCTTTTCCTATGAACCAGGCACCCTCCCCTCATCAGAGCAGGGGGTGTCTGGTGTAATGCTCGAGTCCTCCCATTGACTTCAATGGGGCTCGGGTGCTCGGCCGAGCACTCGAGCCTCTGGGGGCGCTCGGCCAGAGCACCCGAACACCCGAGCATCGGGGTGCTCGATCATCACTAGACATCTCCTTATAGATTTTCCAAAATGAAGCAGACATTGTATTGCAGATTCCTCCTCAGTGATTCACTATCAAAATGTCTCCCACTCAACTAAACGGCACATTAAACATGTCGCCAGCATGAAAAGGGTGACATGACAATCTCGCCTACATCAAAAGGGTCACATTGTCATGTTGAGGGCTTAAAGGGATAGTAATATTTAAGTATTACTAATCCAATATTAAAGTCCTATTAAAAATAAATGTATTGCCCCCAGTGTCATCTCTCAGGTTTGAGAGATAATTGCTCCTAAAGTTGCCCTCTCACTCCCCCTTCCCCGTAGTCAGCATTGTAGCTGACTGCAGGGAAGCCAGTTGTATGACTTTCAGGCGGCTCACCAGCACAGCCACGATCGCATTAATAAAAAAGAAAACTTTCACTGAAATGGTCTTGTACATGTACTTGGTTTGCAAGCACACGTAAAAGACCGTTTTAGTGAAAGATTTTTTTTTATTAGCGCAATAGCGGCTGTGCTGCAGAGCCGCCTGATGATCAATGACCAGATTTCCCTTCAGTCAGCTACAACGCTGACTTCAGGGAAGGGGGAGGGAGAGGGCAACTTTAGGGGTGATCATCTCTCAAACCATAAAGTTCTGAGAGATGACACTGGGGGGGCAATACATTTATTTTTAATAGGACTTTACTATAGGGATTAGTAATACTTAAGTATTACTATCCCTTTAAGCATCACTAATTTGTCAGTAATGTAAAGATAACTTGCTGATGTGTCGCTATTCGATGTGTGCAGTCCCATTCTCCTTCCCCTCACTATCCGTTGATCATAATAATAAAAAAAATAATTGTTACGAGCACTCATGTCAGAGCAACTCCGCAAAAGGCCTGCAACATGACAGTCTCACCCTTTTGATGTGAGCGAGATTGCCATGTCACCCTTTTCAAGCTGGTGACATGTTTAATCTGCAGTGTAGTTGGTCGCCCAATAGTGGGCAACATTTGAAAAGGATACCATCCTCAATGAGTTAAAGGGATAGTAATACTTTGTTTTATCTTTATTTTATTTTGTAGGCATTAAAAAAAACATGAAGAACGATATAAGCCTTATCTCTCAAACCTTTATGGTTTGAGAGATATTCACAAGCAAAGTTTCCCCTCCCGCCCCTTTTACCTAGTGTAAACCATCTCTTCTCAGATGTGGAATGCAGTCCATAGACCAGACAGATAACAGCAGGGGACAATCTTCTTCCTATGAGAACAATGAAAGCCCTGCCCCCCTTGACAAGTTTTTCAGGTTTTTCCCTTATCTTAATTGAAGATTGTCCCTCTCTGCACTCTACCTGGGCACCTCCCTTCTAATCTGGCTGAGCAGTGTTACATCAGTAAAAGGGGCGGGAGGGGGATACTTTGTCATTGAATTACTCTTGTACTACAACTCTGACAGAATTGAAATAACAATCTCCAAAGTCCAAATACTATGATGATTAATTAGAGCTGCTTTTATTATGAAACATTACTATCCCTTTAAAGCATGTTGTAAATGTTTTGGATTTCCATGTACGAGAGAGAGAACAGGGAATGCCATTTCTCCTCTCTGTAAGACATGCTCTGAGGTGAGTGTACAAAACTTCCCCACAATCACCACAACTGGCAACTATGTTTCTACTGCTACAGGAGCATATGAGTCCGGTAACTGTGTGAAGCTGACTTGTCAGACATACTTTCCCACTGTGAGAGCTTTGAATCAGAGGGCTGCCTGTATGTAGATAGCCCCAAAGCTGCTGTGTTCCCTGCTGCGAGGCTTTGCTCAGAGCCTGCACTGGACCAATACTGGTACGTGGGTCACACATTACTAGAAATGTTAAGACTCTTCTTATTAAGATTGCTGCCACCAACTCATGCTAAAGGGTTTCATCCAAACATGAATAAACATGCAGACATTTCCCATTCTCAAATTAGCCCCTTATTACATAGTAACATAGTAAATTAGGTTGAATAAAGACACAAGTCCATCAAATTCAACCTTCTCCTCATACCTCAGTAATTTTATATCTTTCCTGCTACCAAATAAGTTAGTCTTTATCAGACCTTCCTGATCTGCCTACTGATAAACAGTATAACCCTGTATGTTCCCTTTTGAAAGAAATGTATCTAATCTTCTCTTGAATGTATCCATTGTATCTGCCATAACCACCTCCCTGGGCAATGAATTCCACAATTTAACAGACCTTACTGTAAAAAACCCCTTCCTCTGCTGAGGTCTAAACCTCCTTTTCCCTAATCTCAAGGGGTGTCCCCTGGTCACCTAATCAGGCCTTGTAATGAATAGCTCACCGCAGAGATCCTTGTATTGACCTCTCATATACTTGTACAATGTGATAAGGTCTCCTCTTAGTTGTCTTTTCTCTAGAGTAAATAAACCAAGTTTGTATATTCGTTCCTCATATGTTAAGTCCTCCATTCTCTTAATTAATTTTGTTGTTCTTCGCTGTACCTTCTCTAGTTCTAGTATATCCTTTTTCAGAACTGGTGCTCAAAACTTCACTGCAACTCAAGGTGAGATCTTACCAATGTTTTCTACAATGGCAAAATAATGTTACCCACTCTTACTTCGATACCTCTTTTTATGCAAGACAGGATTTCGTTTGCCTTTGCTACTGCTGTTTGACACTGGTCACTGTTTTTAAGTTTGTAGTTGACAAGGATACCAAGGTCTTTCTCTAGCAATGAGTCCCCTAAAATGATTCCATTAAGTTTATAAGTAGCCTTGGGATTGTTTCCTCCCAAAAGCATGACTTTGTTGTTCAGGCCTCCATCACCCAAAGGGTGAAATCTGGTATGATATGGCGATATGTCCTCTATTTTGAAAGTTCAGATATGGTAACCCTAATAACTAATGCTAACTGCTAAATGTCATTTTGAGATCACAATTCAGTTATAAGAGATGACCTAATACTTACCAAAAAGGATGAAAATAAAAAATATATTATCAAAGAATTAAAAATGATATAAAATAAATACAAGTGTTTTTTTGTGACATTTAACATTTGTAAAATGATTAATAATGTATGTTCATATGTTCATTAGTTTCCTTATTTGAAGATTTTGTTCTGTTTTGGTCACTAAATATGATGCTTAATGTAAACTTATTGGGCACATTCTAGGAGACGTGTTTCTAGAGAAAAACCTGGGAATTCTTGTAATCTACAAACATGTAAATACGGACTAGTGTGAAACAGCAGTAACACAAGTAAACAAACTTCTGTTGTGCATAAAAGGGGTAGAGAATCAAGAGTGGATAACAAAATTAATTAAGGGAATGGAGGACTTGACCTATGAGGAATGACTAGACAAACTTGGTTTATTTACTCTAGAGAAAAGACGACTAAGAGGAGACCTTATAACATTGTACAAGTACATGAGAGGTCAATACAAGGATCTTTGAGGTGAGCTATTTATTCCAAGGCCTGCTCAGGTGACCAGGGGACACCCCTTGAGATTAGAGGAAAGGAGGTTTAAACTTCAGCAGAGGAAGGGTTTTTTTTACGGTAAGGTCCTTTAAATTGTGGAATTCATTGCCCAGGGAGGTAGTTATGGCAGATACAACGGATACATTTAAGAGAAGATTAGATACATTTCTTTCCAAAGGGAACATACAGAGTTATACTGTTTATTAGTAGGTAGATCAGGAAGGTCTGATAAAGACTAACTTATTTGGTAGCAGGAAAGCTATAAAATTACTGGGGTATGAGGCGAAGGTTGAACTTGATGGACTTGTGTCTTTATTCAACCTAATTTACTATGTTACTATGTTACATCATTTTGCTACTGTACATATCATTAGTAAGACCTCACCTCATATATACAGCGCAGTTTTTATCAATAGTTATGAAAAATTATATTCTAGAACTAGGGGCTAACCCATATGATTAGAGGAAAGCAGGTTTCAACAGAGGAAGGAGAACTTTGCAGTAAAGTCTTTTAAATTGTGGCATGTTTTGCCCAAGGATGGGGTAATGGACACAGTTAGGAGAAGATTAGATACATTTCTAGCAGAAGAGAACATACAGGGTTATACTGTGTATTAGAAGGTTAAACTGGAAGTTCAGTAAACAGACAAACACTCATTACTGAGTAAGAGAAGATTATTTCATTCTCATTTTCTGGGGGACACTGTAGCAAAGCTCGAACTTGGTGGATTTGTGTCTTTTTTCACTCTAATTTACTATGTAACTATGTAATAAAATGTTGTGAATCTTTGAAATTACAAACTGAAAATGTAGTCTCATCAGAGCTATTTTAGGTTTTATTTTTCTAAAAAATGTTGGTATTATTATTATATACCTTAGTACATCTCCCCTGTAGTCTTTAACTAAATCTCTCCCATAGAATAACATAGGAACTGGAGAGTTTATCACATTGGAGAAGTTATCTCCTCTTTATCACACCTTAGTACATCTCCCCTGTAGTCTATAACTAAATCTCTCCCATAGAATAACATAGGAACTGGAGAGTTTATCACACTGGATGTTATCTCCTCTTTATCACACCTTAGTACATCTCTCCTGTAGTCTATAACTAAATCTCTCCCATAGAATAACATAGGAACTGGAGAGTTTATCACACTGGAGACGTTATCTCCTCTTTATCACACCTTAGTACATCTCTCCTGTAGTCTATAACTAAATCTCTCCCATTGAATAACATAGGAACTGGAGAGTTTATCTCACTGGAGAAGTTATCTCCTCTTTATCACACCTTAGTACATCTCCCCTGTAGTCTATAACTAAATCTCTCCCATAAAATAACATAGGAACTGGAGAGTTTATCTCACTGGAGAAGTTATCTCCTCTTTATCACACCTTAGTACATCTCCCCTGTAGTCTATAACTAAATCTCTCCCATAAAATAACATAGGAACTGGAGAGTTTATCTCACTGGAGATGTTATCTCCTCTTTATCACACCTTAGTACATCTCCCCTGTAGTCTATAACTAAAGCGCTCCCATAGAATAACATAGGAACTGGAGAGTTTATCTCACTGGAGAAGTTATCTCCTCTTTATCACACCTTAGTACATCTCCCCTGTAGTCTATAACTAAATCTCTCCCATAAAATAACATAGGAACTGGAGAAGTTATCTCACTGGAGATGTTATCTCCTCTTTATCACACCTTAGTACATCTCCCCCTGTAGACTATAACTAAAGATCTCCCATAGAATAACATAGGAACTGGAGAGTTTATCACACTGGAGAAGTTATCTCCTCTTTATCACACCTTAGTACATCTCCCCTGTAGTCTATAACTAAATCTCTCCCATTGAATAACATAGGAACTGGAGAGTTTATCTCACTGGAGAAGTTATCTCCTCTTTATCACACCTTAGTACATCTCCCCCTGTAGACTATAACTAAATATCTCCCATAGAATAACATAGGAACTGGAGAGTTTATCTCACTGGAGAAGTTATCTGCTTCTCAATGTGCTGGACACCCCTCTGACACTCAAAGAGTTAATCATGGCACAAAGAAAATGGTGCATCTTTCCTTCCTTTCCCTGTGCACGTTGTGGGACTGGCCTAAGTGGTCTCCTTGCATAGAAGTTCTCACGCCGGTGTAGCCTGTCCCTCGGTATGCCCTGTAGTGATTATATACTGTATTGTATACCCTGGACAACAGCCGGTGGGGTTAGACTCTAATACCAGAGAAGCTGCACTGGCGATTCCGTACATATACCCCTATGTCCGTGCTCCTGGTGACACTGTTTATATTCAGCACGTAGGAAACATCATTTACTTCTTCCAGAACAATAAGGAACTCTCCGAGACTCTCACTGCTTCCATCAACCTACAAATTAAATAGAGATTAGACTGAGCAAGGGGCTGCTGATGTTTTTGTTTGTTCATACTGGGCTCCTGAATTATTTACAGATAAATTATCTAGTACCGCCGCTTTAACAAGTCGTTCTGAAGAGGAGCTAATGAAGCTTTCCTATGGATCTGTAATCAGACCAAAAACTGACTCGCATGCATAAGTTATAAAACAGAGACAAGCACGCACACAAACACACACACACAACTATACACACACTTATAAATAAATACACGTACACATAAACACACAAGTATACACACATACACATAAACACAAATATACACACATTTATAAATACATACACACACAAACACACACATATACACACAAAAATACACACATATATATACATAAACATACATACACACAACCACTCATATATACACAAATATACACACTTATAAACATATACACACACATAGTCACAAAATTAAACACACATGTAGACAAATATACGCACAAGTATATTGTCATGGTCTTGCCTGCCATCCGATTTGTTTGCGCTTTCCGTTGCACTTTAGTCTTGCCGTGTCTCCTCTCTGTATTTGGGTCTGTGCTCTCCTCACGCTTGCCCCGTCATTGTGTCCTCCTTCCAGCTTCCGTTCTCCTCCTCACTCTAGCCGGCTCCCTCCTCTCTATGGTCCTGCCGGCTTCCACACCTCGTTCTCACCGCTGCTTCCAGAACGTTATTATAGCTTATTTTCTTGCCAGTGTCTTGTCGCCTGTGTAAGCTGCTCCTAGCCCTTCTATACTCTCCAGCTGTTTCCTGTTTGCCCACCTGTGTATGACCCGGACCACACCAGACTACTCTCCAGCCTTGTCCTGTTTGCCCACCTGTGTATCTTCCATGGAGGATCTCTCTACATAGGATCCTGAGTGACCTCCACGTTTCACACTTTCCTGTTGGAGTCTTTGTTTTTCTCCCTGGGGATAACTTAGTATAGTTTGTCTTGGTAGGGGCTATCCAGGGTCTCCCTTCATCCACAACATCTGGCTTCTCCGCCAGCACCTATAGTGTGTGTACTCTGCCTAGATCCGTTCATATCACAGTGTGTGGCCTATGCCTACATCCATTCATATCACAGTGTGCAGGCTCTGCCTAGATCCCTTCATATCACAGTGTGTGGACTCTGCCTAGATCCATTCATATCACAGTGTGTGGACTAGATTCATATCACAGTGTGTGGACTAGATCCATTCATATCACAGTGTGTGGACTCTGCCTAGATCATATCAGTGTGTGGACTCTGCCTAGATTCATTCATATCACAGTGTGTGGACTAGATCCATTCATATCACAGTGTGTGGACTCTGTCTAGATCCATTCATATCACAGGGTGTGGACTAGATTCATTCATATCACAGTTTGTGGACTCTGCCTAGATCCATTCATATCACAGTGTGTAGACTCTGCCTAGATCCATTCATATCACAGTGTGTGGGTTCTGCCTAGATTTATTCATATCACAGTGTGTGCACTCTGCCTAGATCCATTCATATCACAGTGTGTGGGTTCTGCCTAGATCCATTCATATCACAGTGTGTGGACTAGATTCATTCATATCACAGTGTGTTGGTTCTGCCTAGATCCATTCATATCACAGTGTGTGCACTCTGCCTAGATTCATTCATATCACAGTGTGTGCACTCTGCCTAAATCCATTCATATCACAGTGTGTGGACTAGATCCATTCATAACACAGTGTGTGCACTCTGCCTAGACCCATTCATATCGCAGTGTGTGGACTCTGCCTAGATCCATTCATATCACAGTGTGTGGACTAGATCCATTCATATCACAGTGTGTGGGTTCTGCCTAGGTCCATTCATATCACAGTGTGTGGACTAGATCCATTCATATCACAGTGTGTGCACTCTGCCTAGACCCATTCATATCGCAGTGTGTGGGCTCTGCCTAGATCCATTCATATCACAGTGTGTGGACTAGGTCCATTCATATCACAGTGTGTGGACTAGATTCATTCATATCACAGTGTGTGCATTGTACCTAGATTCATGCACATCACAGTGTGTGGACTCTGCCTAGATCCATTCATATCGCAGTGTGTGGACTCTGCCTAGATCCATTCATATCACAGTGTGTGGACTAGATCCATTCATATCACAGTGTGTGGGTTCTGCCTAGGTCCATTCATATCACAGTGTGTGGACTAGATCCATTCATATCACAGTGTGTGCGCTCTGCCTAGATCCATTCATATCACAGTGTGTGCGCTCTGCCTAGACCCATTCATATCGCAGTGTGTGGGCTCTGCCTAGATCCATTCATATCACAGTGTGTGGACTAGGTCCATTCATATCACAGTGTGTGGACTAGATTCATTCATATCACAGTGTGTGCATTGTACCTAGATTCATGCACATCACAGTGTGTGGACTCTGCCTAGATCCATTCATATCGCAGTGTGTGGACTCTGCCTAGATTCATTCATATCACAGTGCGTGGACTAGATCCATTCATATCACAGTGTGTGGACTCTGCCTAGATCCATTCATACCACAGTGTGTGGACTAGATCCATTCATATCACAGTGTGTGAACTAGATCCATTCACATCACAGTGTGTGTGTACTTATTTATTGACATTCCCAGTAGGCTTACCTTAACATTGTAACAGATAAGTATATATTCATGTATATTTTTGCACTTTATTCTATTGGCTCTGTTCACTTTACACTTATACAATTTTCTATCTCGTCTTACTGCAGTTGAGACTCTATAGTGCATATTTATATTAGCTGATATATCTTGTCTTTAAATTTTATTCACTATTTATGTCGGGGTATGTATATTGCCTTATACTGATTGTTTTTAATTGTTTTTATCTTATCTGTGAATTATTTTATTTTTTCATTAAAGCTTTGTATTAATTCACTTCCTACTTTGAGTGCCTCATTTTAATAGGCTTCTTTCAGAGGGATTTGTACCCTTGGTGTCTGTACCTTCGGTACCTCCCTCCTTATCTTGTGTACTTATTTATATCACAGAGTGTGGACTCATTCAGTGTGGGAATATTGGTCCTGTAAATGATTAGCATAAAGTGCCACTCTTTGCAACTAGCAAATAAAGGCTTACCTTCCTGTCTGCTTTATTCCCGAGTCCTGCTCTATGGTGGGTCGCCATCTTGCATGATGTCACAAATCAGTACGCGCATATGGAGCATCACGTCCAGTGGGACACTAGGTCATGTTTCCCCATGCAGGGTATCCTCGGGTGATGGGAGGTCCTGGGGAGAATATTATCACAATCCATTTTGAGAATTGCAAGCCCCCCCCTTATAGTGACATAATTATTAAATCCTGTGTGTGACTGAAGCACCAAAATGTTCCAGAAAAGGACTACAACCCAAATCTAGGCTCTAGGAGTCAAAGCCAGAAATAAGGAGGAAGGGACATTTGGCCGGAGACCCTGCTCATTGATATCAGACACCAGAACCAAAGCAGAGGTTCAAGCCTACAAATCCCAGCGGATACAGGTAATCATTGGGATTTACAGCCTCTAGGGGTTAGCGCTACCTCTGCCACATCATCAAGGACCCCGCCAGTGCACAATACTGGGTAAGACACACACAGGTTAGCCTTGGGTAGGAAAGAGTTTTTACTGGGGACTGTACTATTGGGGTCGTTCATTGTCAAATGACATAATGTGTCAGGGGTTCTCTGAAAGAATTCCTGATTGTGAGATAGAGAACCACTTGATTAAAGTTACACAAATTCCTTCTAATACTAACCGAATTTAAGTTTGTTTTCTATACCACATTTGTGATGTAGTAATAGAGATAATCATTTATATGCTGAGTATATCTAAACTAGACTTGTACTAAAACCTGACAACAATAATCCTCCACTCGCCTGCCAACATTCCAACATTTCCAGTGACCCTTTTTTCCTGGTCAGTGACATGACAGAGTCCCACTACTGATCCAAGTTCCCTTGTATGCAACAGCAGCTCTCACCTAGGATGCTGTGATGCTTTGCTCTGCAGTGGAGTGGACATCCTATTTACGGTGTCCCTTTTTTCTATGAAGACTTTAACAAAAATGTGAATGTTGCATTTCAAATGTATATTTAAAGGGATAGTAATACCTAGTTTAAACTTTATTTATTATTGTAGGCATTAAATAAATATTAAGAACTATGTAAGTCTTATCTCTCAAACCTTTATGGTTTGAGAGATAGTCGAAACTAAAGTTCCCTCTTCCTGTGTGTTTTAGCCAATACTTCCATCTAGCTGACAGATTTGGAATCCGGTCCACAGACCTGCCGTCCGCTCTTCAGCAGTGCCGAGATCACGATCTTTAAAAAGAACTACTTCACTGGAACAGTCTACAAAGTGTGCCTTTCCAATGAAGTAGTTGTTTTTAAAGTTTGTGATCTCTGTGCTGAAGAGCCGCCGCCGGTCTGCGGACCAGAGTCCAAATCTGTCAGCTAGAGCGCTGACGTCACTGAGGAGGGAACTTTATTTTCGAATATCTCTCAAACCATAAAGGTCTGAGAGATAAGACTTACATAGTTCTTAATATATTTTTAATGCCTACAATAATAAATAAATTTTAAACTAAGTATGACTATCCCTTTAAGGAAATTGTTTTGCACTATATGTTAGTTTTAGTGATTCTGATTGTGAAACCCAAGAATAACTCTATATTTATGAATTGTAACCTTAATTATGCCCTTGACAAAATACATAAAATATGTTAGCGGTGTTCCAAAAATTTCAGATTGAGTGGTAGTGTGCCTTGACCAAAACGAAACTGAGAATCGCTTTTACAGTACAATGTGAACGTAAATCCTTGAACAACTTCAATTTTACAGCAAAATTAACATTACCCACACCTAAATACTATATGAAATCCCAATTTTTTTTTTTTTTTAATTTAAAGTTTATTAGGTTTTATAAGGTTAAAGGGTACAGAAAAACAAAAATCGTGGAGGGTACAAATGAAGAGTAAAAAGCAAACAATAAATCGGGACCGCAGAAAAAGAAGAAAGACAAAGGAAGAAAGAAGATAGAGAGGGGAGAACCAAGGGTTATAAATATTATCAGTGGGGCACCAAGTCACGGCAAAAGTCAAGGGGAGGTACCGAGTCCACCCAAGGGGACCAGATTCTAAGATACGAAGAAGAGGAGGCGTGCAAGTATGCAGTCATCTTCTCCATTCTAAGTAGCTGCCAAATCCTGCAATCAAGAGGGGCATGACATGGAGATAACTTTTTCAAATGATACTCAATATGGCACCGAATCATCGCACAAATCCGAAACACCAACTTATTCGCAGCCGAAGATAAAGGGGGATCTCGAGAGGACCTGTTGAGCAAAGCTGTCCAGGGTCAAGCTCTAGAGACTCCAAGTGCCTTGCTATCACATAACCAATATTAACATTATATCCTATAACATAGAGTCATACAATGCATCGCTCACTGTGTGCGTAACTGCACATGCGCAGTGGGGAGTCGCAGAACGGGCTGATCCAGAGAGAGCTCCAGAAGGAACTGTCACCCAGCACCTCCGCTGCTGCCCCGGAGCCGGGATCACAGACAGGCTGTCAGCCTTCCGGAGCTCCCCGCTCCAGATCAGCCCGTGTATACGGGCTTTGTAACCTGTATATATATATATATATATATATATATATATATATATTTATATATATATATATATATATATATATATATATATATATATATATATATATAAATAGAAATGGCATAGTGTTACCATGAAGGAAATGCACACTCAGGACTTATGAAAAAATGCTTATTTATTTGTCATATGTCGACGTTTCAGCCCCCTAAAGGGCCTTTCTCAAGACTTGAGTCTTGAGAAAGGCCCTTTAGGGGGCCGAAACGTCGGCATATGACAAATAAATAAGCATTTTTTCATAAGTCCTGAGTGTGCATTTCCTTCATGGTAACACTATGCCATTTCTGTTTTTATACTTTTTTGGAAGTAGCACCCAGGCATTAAATAACTATTAATTTGTTTGGTTGAATAGGAGTGCCCATTTATCTATATATATATATATATATATATAAAACAAACCTGCACTCCTGAACCCTGTGTAAAGCATATATGATACCATTTTAGTAAATTTGAAGTTTTTGTTGCATAGTTTGGCCAAAGTATGTTTAAGCTCTCCCGTCACGCCAAGGTACCCCAATATCGGTCAAGTCCTATCTAATAACACAGAGATCCCTGTCTAGGTTAAAAAATGCCCTGGAGGATTTCTTGTAGTAACGTGTCGGACCTACTTAAAAACATTTAGTACATTTTAAAAACAACATTTTCTAATATCTATACAATAAGACTCACCTGCTTACAAACTATGGCGGCCTGCAGTGAGTGGGTGGGAGGTCAAGAAGACCAGAGCTCTCTTAGTCTTCTTTATGAGACCTATCCACCCACAACTCACATGGGGTCCAGGGAACCCTGAATCAGATGCACTAATAAAAAAAAAAAATGTTCTGTGGTCCTTAAGTGTCGGCTGTGAGCATGTGTGGCCGATCCTTAAAGGGATAGTAATACTTAAAATGTAAAAAAAAATATGTTGTAGGGTTTATCCCCCTGAGTAAAACAAGAGTACTCCCACTGCTGAGAGGTGTTTCATTCAAAAGTAATTAATTTTCAAAGTTGAATTTTTTAGGTGCAATATCACAGTGGCCTGAAATTGTACAGTGGCGCTGTTGCTACACGATCCTATGGACAGCTCTGGTCAGTTGACCATAAATCTCCATAGGATGGTGTAGCAACAGCGCCACTGTACAATTTCAGGCCACTGTGATATTGCACCTAAAAAATTCAACTTTGAAAATTAATAACTTTTGAATGAAACACCTTTCAGCAGCAGGAGTGCCCTTTTTTTAGTCAGAGGGATAAACCCTACAACATATTTTTTTTTACATTTTAAGTATTACTATCCCTTTAAAGGGGATGTGTCACCCCTTTACAACTTTGCCTAAATCGTTTTGTTATATATATATATATATATATATATATATATATATATATAAAAGAATAAATCCAGTTCTGTATCTACTTCCGGGCAGGCAGGGGATAGCTGATCTGTTCAGCAGTCTGCCGCTCTGCCTCTCTCTATCCTCCGATGACGGAGGCTTCTGTCTGTAGGCTGGAGCGCTCTCATTGCCCAGAAATCCATCTCTGCCAATAAGATCGCTCCAGCTTACAGACAGAAGCCTCCGTCATCGGAGGAGGCTGGATAGAGAGAGAGGCAGAGCGGCAGACTGCGGTACAGATCAGTTAACCGCAGCCTGCCTGGACAAAGGTACAGAGCTCTATTCATTCCTTTAACCCCTTAGCGACAATGGACGTACATGTACGTCCTCTGTGGCTGTCACTTAGTGACAGAGGACGTACATGTACGTCCAGGAAATCCGGATCCCCGCGCGGCTGCACGCCATTCGGGGACGCCGGATTCTTCTGAAAAAAAAAAAAAAATGTTAGACGGGCGTTAAGTGACGGCCGCGTCTGCACGCGGCCGTCACTAAGGGGTTAATTTCGCCAAACTTTTTTTTTTTTTTTTTTTTAATTTATACACTTTTCATTATATACAATATATAACAAAATGGTTTAGGCAAAGTTGTAAAGGGGTAATAGATCCCCTTTAAGGGGTTAAAGATTCATTTTGCAGAACTAGTCCATATAGAATTGATTCTTAGAGACTAATTTGGGTTTTTCTGCCCAGCTTAAAGGTCGAGGGTTAATTTTAATAACAAGAATACCCCACCAGTTGCCTTAGAATGAACAGAAAATCCTAACGGCCCCTTTAAGTTGTTCCTTACTCCTTGATTCAAATGATAACATCTTCAGTCAGTTCTTTCTGAAAGCGGTCATGACAATCGCAAGCAGAGTACGTGAGCCTACTTAACTCTTTATGCACCTGGTGGGTTTGCAATGCATTGCACACCCCCTTGGTCTAAGCTGACCAGATCTCACCTTTAACAGGGGACACATAGGAAATAGCCATTCTGCAGTACTTCACTGAAATGAAAGTAGTCCTGCAGTATGCATTTCTCCTATGCGACCCCGGTTAAAGGTGAGGTCTGGTCAGCCTACCTTGGTCATTAAAGGGATACTAATACTTAAAATGTAAAAAAAATATATGTTGTAGGGTTTATCCCCCTGAGTTAAACGAGAGTACTCCCACTGCTGAAAGGTGTTTCATTCAAAAGTTATTCATTTTCAAAGTTGAATTTTTTCGGTGCAATATCACAGTGGCCTGAAATTGTACAGTGGCGCTGTTGCTACACGATCCTATGGACAGCTCTGGTCCCAGGACCATAAATCTCCATAGGATGGTGTAGCAACAGCGCCACTGTACAATTTCAGGCCACTGTGATATTGCACCTAAAGAATTCTACTTTGAAAAGTAATAACTTTTGAATGAAACACCTTTCAGCACTGGGAGTACTTGTGTTTTACTCAGGGGGATAAACCCTACAACATATTTTTTTTTACATTTTAAGTATTACTATCCCTTTAAAGGGTTAAGATTACATGTGCAGGGGGGCAGGGTTTGTGTCCAGTGGTCCTGAAGCCAACTGTCATGTCTGCCTCCGTGAACATGACATCCATGACAGGTCACCTTTTTTCAAGAGATTTCTTCTTAGTTACAGGCGAGTAGTCAGTGGCTTAGTCATTTTGATTGTGTTGGCTATGTGCTTAACCCTTTGAGTGCCAGAGAGGTATCCAACACACTTCTCTGGCACTCACAGGGTTAATTAGGGATATCCTGAAAAACATGAGCTGAAATTGAGAACCACTGTGTTATCTCTTGAATCAGGGAGCAAGGAAATGTTCAGATGGGCCATTAGGATTTCCGTCCATCGTAAGGTGCCTGGTGGGGTATTATTAGGAGGCCTTACTTCCTCTTTAAGCAAATCCCAATATTCCTTACAACATCATAATAACATAAACCCAGACACACATTTAAACGCTTCACCTGCAAATCTGTTTAAAACAACCTTGTTTGCCCCCAAGCAATTAGGATTCACCAACAATGGATTAACAATTAATTACTTGTTCCGAATCATTGACTTGTGCTTCCTTAATTGACCCTGGAGCTGAGGCTCAACTGGAGAGCAATTAAGCGCAGAAGTGTTTTTGAAACTGAGTTGTGGAAAAAAAAAAAAACACAAACCTTGATGGAGAGAGAAAATATAGAGATGAAAAGATTTATCTAGTCTACTGCTTCAATATGAAACGATCTCTCTGGTTAATCCACCGGGACGTGCCATATACACAATGCAAGAGGAACAATTATGGAGGAAATACTGACTGTGCCGTAGGGGGAAATTACAGTTCCTATTTAATTAAAGGGCAACGTTCACATTGAATACACTAATGGTTGAATACAAGAAACATTTGCAAACGCTAAATGTGAAATAGTGATTTTAACCTGCGCAAGTGGTAATCCAGGAATCCGTTTACCAAAAGAATCTTGAATTGCGCATCAAAATTTCCTAATTTGCGCACAAACGATAGCATTTGCAACACCACCACACAGATGTATAATATCGTTCGCAATATCACTTCCTACATTAGACACATGCGCTAATCCCAACCACGCCTACACAACCACGCCCACAAACACAAAATGTGCTCACCAATTCGTTATTTTAAATTTTCCATACGCAATTCAGTAAAATCATGCGTAAATGCATTTGCTAACAATTTTCCCTCATCCCGCCATTAGTCTCATGTGATACATCAAATAAATTATTATGTGGATTTGTTTGGTTGGTTTTTTTTAGACTTACTTGCTTTAAAGGTATAGTAATACTTTGTTTTAACTTTATTTTATTTTGTAGGCATTAAAAAAACATGAAGAACGATATAAGTCTTATCTCTCAAACCTTTATGATTTATGAGATATTCACAAGCAAAGTTTCCCCTCCCGCCCCTTTTACCTAGTGTAAACAATCTCTTCTCAGATGTGGAATGCAGTCCATAGACCAGACAGATAACAGAAGGGGACAATCTTCTTCCTATGAGAACAATGAAAGCCCTGCCCCCTTGACAAGCTTTTCAGGTTTTTCCCTTATCTTAATTGAAGATTGTCCCTCTCTGCAGTCTACCTGGGCACCTCCCTTCTGCCCTGGCTGAAAAGTGTTACATCAGTAAAAGGGGTGGGAGGGGGACACTTTGCTTGTGAATATCTCTTAAACCATAAAGGTTTGAGAGATAAGACTTATATCATTCTTCATGTTTTTTTAATGCCTACAAAATAAAATAAAATTAAAACGAAGTATTACTATCCCTTTAAGAGATATTTGGTATAATATATACCCTTCATGAAGTCACTTCCGCATTCTGTGGCACAGTGGCGGAACACTTCCCATCCGACCAATTGTCCTCCAACATTTTTCCCAGGAAGCACATTCACTCTTCCCTTCATACTGATGTGAATCTCATCTACTGTAACAGCAAGCCATTTGTCATTATACTGAGCTTGCAAAGAGAAGAATTGGTAGTCTGGGAAGTCCTGCATCGCTGAGCCACTGTTACCTCTTTGTCGCAGAATGCGGAAGTGACCGCATGAATGGTATATATTATACCAAATATAAGTCTAAAAAAAACCCAAGCAAATCCATATATTATTTTAGGTGATGAATCACATGAGACTAAGGGAGAGATGTTCAGAAAGTAGCGCTAACTGAAATTGTCTGTAATCAGAATAAAACATTTCTTACAACAAGATCTGCCAATTCTCAGACATGTTTCCATCATTTTTTGCATCCAATTCCACCATCTTCGTCAAAGGGAAAAAGCCGTCTTAAAAGTGAGTGTGGTTTAATCTTCTGTCATAATGTAAGGTATTTTCAGAAAAAAATATTCGTTTGAACGTAATTTTTTTGTCTGATTAACGTAATTTATTCCCGACATAATAAAAAAGGTCTAAACTTGGAGAAGTAAAATGAAAGTAGTGAGAAGCAATTTTTCGTTTCAAAGACAAAAAAAGTCTTTGTTTTTTTTCAATGACAAAATCAAAGTCAATTTTTAAGATCAGAATTTGTAAAGGCAATGTTCAATGAGATCTTCTTACCGTCATTTTTAATTCTTTAGATGAATTTTCAAACCTGACGGATTTACTTCTGAAAATATCATCCTTCTTTTACCACCAACTCGTGATCTGACAAGTTTTTCATTATGGCGACTTTTTCGGACATCTCGCCCTAAGTGTATTCAATATGAAAGTTCCCATTTAAACAGGGCTTTACTTTCAAATAAAGAAAATCATATGCACCATGGAATAGTGTTTCCCAGCCTAAAAAAGAAGAAAGTCACAGCACTAGCACACCATGATATACAGATATCTATATATATAAAAGAAGACTTTGTGCCTGGCAAAACACACCCAGGGGCGGCAGTAAAAAGGATTACTGCTGCCATTGGGTGATTCTGTGGGAGTGTGATTTTTGGCCTGCCCCCACTATCCAGCCCGCCCACCACTATCTAAGGCTGAAAAAAAAAATGGCTGCCACACACTCCTACACCACAGACACATGCACATGCCCTCCCACACACACACTAGCAGACACATACACACATATACACACACGCACGCTGAGAATGATGGGAACAATGTTCAAGCTACAGCTGGAAGGCCATGGTCCAATCTGTATTATGCAGCTTCTTCATTCCCTGTCTTTGAGCCTACACAGCTCTGCTAATTACTACAAGTGAGCTGATTTCTAAACAATCAGCAGGAGGATACTGGCTTGCTGAGAAAGTGGAAACAACGGCAGAGAGGTGATCAGGCAGTGCAGAGCAAGGCTTCAGCTGAGCTGGTAAATGGCAGAGACATGGATGTGACTGTATTTATATATTGCACAAAGAGAGAGAAAGAGAGCAGGTTGTTTGTCAGTCTGTCTGTAAGTAGAGGTGCCAGTTCCTGCAATCATCTCCATGCTGTACATAGCTCACTGTATAGCATGTATGACAAACTATTTATATATGGTCTGGCATTGTATAGTATACAGTCTGTGTATAAGGACTGGCACTATACAGTATAGGAGGGACAGTCCCTGTTTGACACCCAAATCCCTCTGCTCCTCTATTTAGGAGATCACACGGTGTGGTGTATATACAGTAGGCTGACCAGACCTCACCTTTAACCGGGGACACATAGGAAATAAGCATATTTCAGGAGTGCACCAAAATCAAAGCAGCCCTGCAGTATGCATTTTTCATATGTGTCACTGGTTAAAGGTGAGGTCTGGTCAGCCTAATGTACAAGTGTATCAGATTGCTCCACATCAGTAAAACCCACGGTAATGTGGGTATAAACTTCTGTATATATCTGTTAAATTAGTCTGTGTAAAAAAATACTTTCATCTTCTTCTAAATCATTCACTTACAGAAAGAGTAACTTAACCATTTCAGTGCCAGAGGAGATGCAATGCATTGCTTACCCCCTGGCACTCAAAGGGTTAAAAATTCTCTACAATGGTCTGGCACTGTATAGCAGTGGTTCTCAATCTGTGCCCTCAGTGGCTATTAACAGGCCAGGATTTTAGAATTTCCTTTTAAGAGCACAGGTGAGTTAATCAATATGACTGAGCCTCTGATCAACACACTTGTGTTCTAGCAGTGAAATTCCTAAGTCCTGGCCTGTTAGTGGCCACTGAGGGCATGGGCTGAGAACCTCTGCTGTATAGTATACAGTCTGCATGTGTCTGTGTATAAGGACTGGCACTATACAGTATAGGAGGGACAGTCCCTGTCTGACACCCAAATCCCTCAGCTCCTCTATTTAGGAGATCACATTGTGTGGTGTATATACCAGTGTATCAGATTGCTCCACATCAATAAAACCCACAGTAATGTGGGAATAAACTTCTGTATATATCTGTTAAATTAGTCTGTGTAAAAAAAATACTTTCATCTTCTTCTAAATCATTCACTTACAGAAAGAGTAACTTAACCATTTCAATGCCAGAGGGGATGCAATGCATTGCTTACCCCCTGGCACTCAAAGGGTTAAAAATTCTCTAAAATACACCACCAGCCACGCCCCCAGTAACACCACCGAAAACACAAGTGTCCCTCTTTGGCCATATGAAATGTTGGGAGGTATGTTACTTACACTGCTCACACTGTATGTATTTATGTTCTGATTTGCAGCTGTGTGTCACTGTTTGTGTTGTCAGTGCATGTGTGTGTATATGTGTGTGTTGCATGTGTTTCTGTCTATCACTGTGTGTACCTTTCTGACACGTACACCCTACGCTATAATTCACTATCATAACATTTATTTAAAAAAAAAGAAACATTTCCTGCATAACATGACGGGCAACGCCGTCCCAAACTGCTAGTATAATATATATATGAAAATACAAGCCCAAGTGACTCCTATATAATAATTCGCTAAAACGTGTGTAACGCCACGTCATGTGCAGTAGACACTGCTGCGCGTGCTGCAGTCATGCGCAGTAGAGACTGCCCGCGCCGCGGCTGATATAGAGCTGTATCAGCCGCGGAGCGGGCAGTCTCTACTGCACGTGACTGCCTCGCGACGGCTGGTAGTGGCACTGTGGCTTGTGTAATAGGCTCTTCAACTAGTACCTTATAATGGGTTAATCTCCTTATTTTAAAAAAAAATTAGGGTTTTATTGCAGAGTTTGATCAAAGTATATTCAAGACTGCTTACCTCGCCAAGGTACCCCATTTTAAGTGAGTCCTATCAGATACATATTGCCATCTTTATGGTTTACAGAAATACATAAAGTTAAAAAAAGCCTTCATTTTAAAATTGGCCATGAGGAAATTTCTTAGGAGGAAACGTGTAGACGTGAAAAACACCTATTTAAAGATGCCTAAACATTACTCCTAAGGACATAACATGTCTATTAGACTAGCCTGCTTCCAAACAGGAATCATTTTCAACAAGTGGGCGGGATCCAAAAGGACTGGAACATTTCCACCAGTCCCGCTTTTATTGATCTGTCACACCCACTGCTATAAACTGCATAAAGTCTGTATAACACATCACGATTACAGGCAAATCTAGTCCAGGAAATCCAATCAAAACAAGGCCACTCAGAAACAGAAGGTTTTTGGTAAAACACAGTTTTATTAAATGACACAGAATAATAGTAACCCTCGCGGGTCCAGCATATAAATACAATATGACACTGACACAGGACAGGTTACAATAAAATAATTAACCCACACAGGTCCAGTATATGTTAAACAATATACAATACTGACACAGGTCAGGTAAAGTTCGTATGATTCAGTGAGACAATGGCAGAATGGTACTATTAGGTCAGGAACAGTGGATAGGCCCTAATAGTGGAAGGCCCAGAGTACACTCCCTACGCAGAGAGTGACACAATAGCGACTGTAGCCACCAGGGAACAAGCGGAGCCCAAGATGTGCGACTGGCTACTGGAGCACCAGAGATAGGCTGTAACCGGAGGTGCAGTGTAACGCCAAACCGGGACTGCAATAGACTGTGACCCAAGTGCACAGCACTGCCCGCAAGGGGTTTACGAATGCTCCGGTCTGAGGCAACTGCTAGATGGAATAACAGACTGAGGCGCCCAAGAGTAACCCAACCGCAGGTATAGCAGTAAACAGGCCAAGCGTACCGTGGTGCAACCGGGATCTCCACACAGGAGAGAGAGGACTAGGCACAGGAGTGATCAGGTCACAGTATAGAACTGCCTGAGCAGCAACCGAGGCAACCGGAGGTCTAGTCAGACAGAGAGAGCGAGCACAGGCTGTAGCCCCACACCGGATTCCCAGAATGAGTGCAAACCGGGCAGGAATGTAGCCAATCCGGTCGGTACACAGAGCAGGAATGTCAGCCAAGCTGAGTCAGTACACAAAGCAGGAACGTCAGCCAATCGGGGTTGGTACACAAAGCATGAACGTCAGCCAATCCGGGTCTGTACACGAAGCAGGAATGTCAGCCAATCTGGGTCGGTATACGGAGCAGGAACGTAAACAGGCAGAGTAGTCAGGCAGTCTGGGTCATACACAGGAATCATACGAATATCACGGAACAAGCGCTTAGCAACGGGAACCCCACGAAAGGGCACTGCAGAAGTGACAGGACTGAGTATTTAAGGGCTGTCACTGGGAGGAGCAACAACACATTAGCCAATAAAAAGGTATCAGGAAGTAGCAAAGTGTCAAAATGTCGCCAGCATAGCACGGGCACCATGATAGCACACCAACGAGGGGCCCCTGTCATTGGGATTTATTTTTTTAAATTAGCCACCGCGCTGGCTGCGCAGTGGCCGAACGATAATTCCCCCACCCAGCACCCACTCCATGTCTCCCTCACATTTCCCCCCCCCCCATTGTCCGTTTCCTACCTCCCTGGCAGGACAAGTCTGTGCCTCCTTTGGCACGGTCCTGTAGCTGCTGAGCTCACTCGTCGGCTATTTATGAATGCAGAGCACTGGGAGATGACATCATCTCCCAGCACTCTGCATTCCTGAATAGGAGACCGCGCGGGAGCGCCAGCAGCTACAGGACTGTGCCTAAGGAGGCACAGATGACAGATCTCCTGCCAGGGAGGTAGGAAACGGACAATGGGGGGGATCCAATGTGAGGGTGACATGGAGACAGAAGGGGGGCAATTTGAGGGCAACATGGAGATGGTGGGGGCAAGTTGGAGTTGATGTGGGGCAATTTGGAGATGGTGGGGGCAATGTGGAGCTGATGGGGGCAATTTGTAGATGGTGGGGGCAATATGGAGTTGATGGGGGCAAGTTGTAGTTGATGGGGTGCAATGTGAGGACAATATGGAGATGGTGGGGTAAATGTGTATCTGATGGGGGGCAAGTTGGAGCTGATGTGGGACAATTTGAGGGTAACATGGAGCTGATGGGGACAAGTTGTAGTTGATGGGGGGGCAATGTGAGGACAATATGGAGATGGTGGGGGAAATGTGAAGCTGATGCGGGGCAAGTTGGAGATGGTGGAGGCAATGTGAGGGAAATATGGAGATGATGGGGGCAATGTGGAGCTGATGGGGGCAAGTTGGAGCTGATGGGGCAAGTTGTAGTTGATGGGGGGCAATGTGAGGACAATATGGAGATGGTGGGGGAAATGTGGAACTGATGGGGGGCAAGCTGGAAATGGTGGAGGCAATGTGAGGGCAATATGGAGATGATGGGGGCAAGTTGGAGCTGATGGGGGGCAATGTGAGGACAATATGGAGATAGTTGGGGAAATGTGGAGCTGATGAGGGGCAAGTTGGAGATTGTGGAGGCAATGTGAGGTCAATATGGAGATGATGGGGGCAATGTGGAGATTAGGAGCATTGTGGAGGTGTCCGGTGGAGATGGGCAATGCGGGGGGACGCTTCAGATTTCTGCGCCTACAGTCTCCTGAGATGTAAATCTGGCCCTGTACTTTTCCTTTTCCAATACAACCCCAGATCATCATAGTGTATCTCTTTTATGTTGATCAATATATTTCAAAAAAAGTTGATGATATTACTCACATTTCTTGAATGCTACTATATTGTATTTAGCAGCATATAGGCTTGTGGAGGATAGCAGCACTGCCTCCACACAGATATTCCGTCCAGATCGACCTATCACTCCAACCGGATTCCAATGCAAACAGATATGGAAAACGATATAAAACCAAGACAGAGGAGAGCTTGGGTACCCCAGTTGTGGGGAGGACCGACTGCTGTTCCCTACTAGCTATGTCACCGGTTTCCATTATATGTGGACCGGCAGGAATAGACTTTGTAAGTATAAACCTATAAAGGACCCTTGAAGTAATTAGATCTATTGGGGTCCCCAAGCTCTCCTCCTGTGTGCTGTATCAGATCCCCCTGGACATCCTACCAGTGCTATACCGGTTACTAAACGTTGCTAAGTCACTCATCCCGCAGCTTTGGATGTTGCCCATCCCTCCATCTATCCATATGTGTCTTAGTAAAAGCGATATGATGTTAAAGATGGATCGATCCCCGTTTTTCTCAGTACATGGTCACAATGGTCTGTCCTTAGAAACAACACATCTTCCATGATAGAAGCTGATCCTTGACCCAAAATACCCTTTACTATCTTCATTATCCGACTCGCCCTGAGTATCGGATTACCCGAGTACCTTTGACACCTTTAACATTGGCGTTTATAATTTACACTATAACTTATTACACATTTCAGGTTATGATTATTATTCCAGGTGGTTTGATGCGGAGTACACCTCGTAGACCCATGGGGGTCTGTGACGTGTGAGTAATTTCCCTTCCCTTTCCTCTTGCATTCCCCTATCTTTCCCCTAGCCCCCCATTTAACCTATTCATTTTTTTAATATTCTTTTTCAACCTGAGGTGGTTGGAGATGTCCTCTATTGGATTAAAATGGATTCCTTACCCTACTCCCACACATAAGTCACTGCTCTTAGGTCCATGTGTTCAAGGGGATAAAGACAAAAAAAATGTTGTATGAATGACAAAAATAAGTAATTGTAGCCATGAACGACATATTTTCTATAGAGTATATGACAAAAAACTAGTAATGTCCGCTGTGTACGACACGACTCCAGAATTACCGGGCAAATGGGCGGGGCAAGGGTGAGGCTCAACTATTCCACTAACGACAAAAAAATGTCTTGCAAAAGACAAAATATGTACGTTAAGAAAAAAGTGGAGGGAATGTGAAGTTCTAAATGTAAGAAACCTATAATAATTTAAAGGGCTAGTAATGTTTCATAATAAAAGCAGCTCTAATTAATCATCATAGTATTTGGACTTTGGAGAGTGTTATTTCAATTCTGTCAGAGTTGTAGTTCAAGAGTAATTCAATGATAAAGTATCCCCCTCCCGCCCCTTTTACTGATGTAACACTGCTCAGCCAGATCAGAAGGGAGGTGCCCAGGTAGACTGCAGAGAGGGACAATCTTCAATTAAGATAAGGGAAAAACCTGAAAAACTTGTCAAGGGGGGCAGGGATTTCATTGTTCTCATAGGAAGAAGATTGTCCCCTTCTGTTATCTGTCTGGTCTATGGACTGCATTCCACATCTGAGAAGAGATTGTTTACACTAGGTAAAAGGGGCAGGGCTTTCATTGTTCTCATAGGAAGAAGATTGTCCCCTTCTGTTATCTGTCTGGTCTATGGACTGGATTTCACATCTGAGAAGAGATGGCTTACACTAGGTAAAAGGGGCGGGAGGGGAAACTTTGCTTGTCAATATCTCTCAAACCGTAAAGGTTTGAGAGATAAGACTTATATCATTCTTCATGTTTTTTTAATGCCTACAAAATAAAATAAAGATAAAACGAAGTATTACTATCCCTTTAAGGAAACAGAACACAAGCTCAATTACCATACCTATATACCAAAATTTTTGTCTTTAGTTAAGACATTTTTGTTGTTACAATTTTAGTCAGAAATCATACTTCAATGACAAAACTACATATTTACAATCACAACTGACACTCTCTAAAAATATATATGAGCCCAGCGACACTGCACTTTGAAATGTTGTTACAAATGACAAAAGCTATTTTGCTACCTCTTTGAACATATGGCCTTTAGTTTCCTCAGTTAATTCCCTCCCATACACGCAGGTCTCCCTGACTTCCTAAGAACTGCTGCGAGACATGACCCACCTTTGGACCTGTACTACTTTTGTGTTTCATTTTATTGTTCTGCAAAATGATGATGTAATTACTTGTATGTCCTTTATTCAGCGTCTGTACCACTTCTTTTTCATATGTAATTGTGCATTAATCCTATATAATAATTCGCCAAGTTGTGTGTAACGCCCGACATGCGCAGTAGATACTGCTGCGCGTGCGGCAGTCACACGCAGTGGAGACTGCTCGCGCCGCGGCTGATACAGAGCTGGGCGCTCCGAAGGAGCATCCAGCTCTGTATCAGCCGAGGCGCGGGCAGTCTCCACCGCGTGTGACTGCCCCGCGACCGGCTGCCAGAGGCTCTGTATCAGCCGAGGCGCGGGCAGTCTCCACTGTGTGTGACTGCCCCGCGACCGGCTGCCTGAGGCACTGTGGCCCGTGTAACGGGCTGTTCAACTAGTCTTCAATAAACTGTTTAAAAAACAAAAAAACAAACAAACAATATACAAAGGGCTAACAAGCCCATATTACACATTAAAGGGATAGTAATACTTCATTTTATCTTTATTTTATTTTGTAGGCATTAAAAAAACCATGAAGAACGATGTAAGTCTTATCTCTCAAATTCTCTCTTAGGAGACCGGAAGCCAGGCATCAGCTCAGACATCTTGTCGGCGGACCTGACCTGTCAGTCTCGGTCTCCTCTAACAAGCATTGCAGCGTGCCGCAATGTAACAGGAAGGGACTGATGGTGTAGGGCACAGACTGCGCTAACCTGGCCATCAGTCTCAGAAGATGAAGGATTACTGTACAATCGCTTACTTTTGAGAGGTAATAAACGTATTATAAAGCTAGTCGCTATCTGCTTAATTATTGCAGGTGACTTTATATAAAATGAAAGTTCTGCTTTAACCCCTTGAGTGCCAGAGAGGCAGCCAACCCATTGCATTGCAATGCATTGTAAACCTCTCTGGCACTCAAATGGTTAAACAGGAGATAGGTTAAGCAGTAGACACAATGTTTATTAAAGTGGAACTACCACCCAACACAATCTTTAGCTTCACTAAGTCCCCATCTGGCGACTAGCTGCTTAGTAGAATAATTACCTTATTTAATAGATTTCTCCTCTCTTCCATGGGTGACAGGCAGGACAGAGCGCGGACATCTTGCCATTGTGACGTCCGCGTACCTGCGCTGTCAGTCCCAACCAGAGCTAAATGGCTCCTAGAAACGCCTCATAGACCCAGCTAGGACTGACAGCGCAGGCTCAACTCAACAAAGTGCAGGAGGGAAGTACATTTCAAAGGAGTAAAAATGTTAGGACAAGAGGCCATAGTCTAGAATTAGAGGGACACAGGTTTAGATGTAATGTAAGAAAGTTTTACTTCACTGAGAGGGTAGTAGATAAGTGGAATAGCCTACCAGCAGAACTGGTAGAGGTTAATACAGTGAGGGGATGTAAACATGCTTGGGACAGGCATAAGAGTTACCTGAACATAAGACAAGTCCAAGGATCTAATAATATTTGAGGTTTTTACAGTAGGAAAAATAGGCAGACTAGATGGGCCAAACAGTTATCTGCAGTCAGATTCTATGTTTCTGTGTCCCTATTCCAATGTTACCAAATATGTGCATTTAGGACCTGGGAGAACTGAGATATTCACATTATGTGTCCCACTCCTGTGTTTTTTACTTTCAGTTTTTAGCACCTAAATCCATGTTGGCTGAATGGGCAATCACGCAATAAGACCCCCCCACACACACGCTTGGGATCATTGGAAAGAGGATACTCTTCCCTTTCCACCAACAGAACTTGTGAACAGATTTGGGGAGGAATAGCCAAAGACACGCAGTCTGAAAATGGAAAACCCCAGCATTTATCGGGAAAAAAACAGTGCTCTGGGAAGGGCACAACCTGCTGCATGGCACCCAGTGCAGCTTCACCCTCCTTACTGCCCTAGAAATTGCACTGGTTTAAAGGCCTATTTAAAGGGCTAGTAATGTTTCATAATAAAAGCAGATCTAATTAATCATCATAGTATTTGGACCTTGGAGAGTGTTATTTCAATACTGTCAGAGTTGTAGTTCAAGAGTAATTCAGTGACAAAGTATCCCCCTCCTGCCCCTTTTACTGATGTAACACTGTTCAGCCAGATGAGAAGGGAGGTGCCCAGGTAGACTGCAGAGAGGGACAATCTTCAATTAAGATAAGGGAAAAACCTGAAAAACTTGTCAAGGGGGGCAGGGCATTCATTGTTCTCATAGGAAGAAGATTGTCCCCTGCTGTTATCTGTCTGGTCTATGGACTGCATTCCACATCTGAGAAGAGATGGCTTACACTAGGTAAAAGGGGCGGGAGGGGAAACTTTGCTTGTGAATATCTCTCAGACCATAAAGGTTTGAGAGATAAGACTTATATCGTTCTTCATGTTTTTTTTAATGCCTACAAAATAAAATAAAGATAAAACAAAGTATTACTATCCCTTTAAAGCGGAACTACCATATCACAAAATCTTTAGCTTAACTAAGTCCCCTTCTGGCGACTAGCTGCTTAGTAGCGCTAGTCACCAGAAACATTACCTGATTTAATAGATATATGCTTTATTCCCCAGCTGTCAGTAGCACGGAGCGCGGACATCTTGCCAGAATGAAGTCCACGCGCCTGCGCTGTCAGTCCCAGCCGGAGCCGAATGGCTCCTAGCAACGCCTCCTAGACCCGGCTGGGACTGACAGCGCAGGCACACAGACGTCATTCTGGCAAGATGCCCGTGCTCCGTGCTACTGACAGCTGGGGAATAAAGCATATATCTATTAAATCAGGTAATGTTTCTGGTGACTAGCGCTACTAAGCAACTAGTCGCCAGAAGGGGACTTAGTTAAGCTAAACATTTTCTGACATGGTAGTTCCGCTTTAAATCAACATCAATTTGGGGAACTTTAACCCTTTGAGTGCCAGAGAGGTATGCAAAGCATTGCTTTGCAATGCGTTGCGTACCACACCGGCACTCAAAGGGTTAAATTGTCCTCTGTGGAGCAGGTACTTCACATTTGTGCTTGTTTAGCTTATTGCATTAAGCCCAAAGGGTGATACGCACAAACTAAAGTGGAACAATTATGGAACAAATCAATAATACCAAAGACCTGTCAGGCATGCAATGGAAATATTTATGTGTTCTCTATATGAGGCACCTTGTGGTATGCCCCAGAATTGATATACCTTTTTTTACTTTGAGAATATGGTCCTAAGACCAGGTGACCAGATATCCCTTTAAATGCAAGATACAATGAGGAGTTGACACTGAAACATAGATCTGATGGCAGATAAGAACCATTCGGCCCATCTAGTCTGACCATTTTCCTACTGTAAACACCTCAAACCTTATTTGGTCCTTGGTCTTTTCTTATGTTCCAGACAGCTTTATGCCTATGCCATGTATGGTTACATCCTGTCACTGTATTAACCTCTACCTCTTCTGCTGGTAGGTTATTCCACTTATCTACTACCCTCTCAGTGAAGTAAAACTTTCTTACATTACACCTAAACCTGTGTCCCTCTAGTTTTAGACTATGGCCTCTTTTCCTAACATTTTTACTCATTTGAAATGTACGTCCCTCCTGCACTTTGTTGAATCCCTTCATGTATGTGAATGTGTCAATCATATCCCCTCTCTCTCTTCTCTCCTCCAATCTATACATGTTCAGATCCTTTAGTCTATCCTGATATTTCTTATCCTGTAAACCAGTCACCATTTTAGTAGTCCTTCTCTGAATTTTCTGACTCCAGTACAATCCTGCAGAATGAAATATTCATGAGCAGTTAACTTTTTGAGTGCCAGAATGGTATCCAATACATGACTGGCATTCAGTGGGTTGAAAGGGAGAGCTGATTTAAAGGTTGCTCTTACTCTACCCTTGGCACTGACGATGATATTATAAATCATATTGCTCGCATGTGCGACCACTCCATGGAAATGGGGCGGTTTCGGAATTTCGGTGCTATGGATCCCCGGGAAATCCCCACTTCCCTTCCTTCCTGCCCCTTCCTCTTCTCTTTACTTTCACATCTGATCTCCTTATACAGCCCTATCCTTCATTATCTAGTCCATACTTTCATTCTTAAAAATGTATTCATATTCATCACTCAGGAGTAACTGTCCTGAAATCTTACTGTAAGCCCAATTTACACACACCAATTCTATTATCTCATTCTTACTATTGGAATTCAATATAGCTCTTAGATATTGGTAACCCACAACATTTGGTCAGTGTGACCTACCAAAATTGTATGTTCCCTTTGATTTCTTTCATCTTTGTTCCATTATTGACTACTTCTTGTGATTGCTTATCATCAAATTTGTTTCATATTCCCATTATCCGGTTCATGTGATGTTAAACCACAGCATGAGATTGTCAGTTTGTTACTGTAATTGTGACAGATTTCCATTTTCTTCTGTATTGTCTTTTTCACTCAATAAAGTATGTAAATGGGGGGAGATTCACTAAGCGGTGATTACGAGGTGATTAAGCAGAGATGACTTCTCCAATTCCTATGTTAGTCTATGGAGACTATTCACTAAGATTTCCTCAGCTTTGGAGATCTTAGTGCACTGGATCTATAGAATATCATAGGAACTGGAGAAGTGATATCACTGGAGAAGTGATCTCTACTTTATCACCTCTTTATCACCGCTTAGTGAATCTCCCCCCTGGTCACCTTAGCCGAAGGAGAATATTTACTAAGTAAAGCAAAATATTACTTGCATTGTCTCTGTTGATGTGGGCATTGGTTGAAAAAATTGCATGATGATAGTGATGTTTTGGAAATACCATTTTCTTAACCCTTTAGATTGAGACCTCTCTAGTATAAGAGGTATTAACTAAACTAACTGGCCTTTAAATTCTGTGAATTTAAAAATGTAAATTTGGGAATGATGATCTAAATTGAAAGTACCACCCTACATTTCAGATGGCCAAAGAGGAACACTTGTGTTTTAGGTGGTGTTGCTACGGATATGGTGGTGGTGGGTGGGGCATTACCAAGAATTTTTAGGTTATTTCATGACCTACTGACACCTCTTTGTATAACTGAATCAGTCATTTGGAGCAATGGTCCCCAGCTCATGCCCTCAGTGCCTACTAACAGGCCAGGAATTGAGGATCTCCTTGTTAGAACACAGGTGAGTTAATCAAACTGATCATCCCTCCCAACATTTCAAATGGCCAAAGAGCATGCGTGATCTGTACAGAAGACCAGGTACTGCCGCGCTGATCGTTAACAAGGGCAACACTGTAGGTAGAAATGCTGTTTGGAACCTTCAATGACTGACAGACTCTCATGATCATAGACCAGTAATATATGACTGACAAACACACAGGCCAGCCTTGGGACACATCTTAGTCACCCTTTCCCCCATGAGATAGAATCTCCAGAATTACATTTGTAAGTATCGGATATTATTTCAACCAATGTCATTTTTATGTGTTAGTGTTCCTTTAAATGGGGTTTTTACTCCCTGCAATGCTAGGGATTTCTCCAACACATTGCTCTGCAATGCTTTGAAGACCTTTCTGTCATTCCAGGGGTTAACCCTTTGAGTGCCAGGGTATGTGAAACTCATTGCGTACCCCTCTGGCACTCAAAGGGTTAAAAGCCCCGTTTAAATCAAGGAAATATTTAGTTCTCCCCATAGTGCAGTTGCTTTTGCCCAGAATTACCTCAATTTGCTTTACAAAAAATGGTCTTAAAGGGATAGTAATGTTTCATAATAAAAGCAGCTCTAATTACTCATCATAGTATTTGGACTTTGGAGAGTGTTATTTCAATTCTGTCAGAGTTGTAGTTCAAGAGTAATTCAATGATAAAGTATCTCCCTCCTGCCCCTTTTACTGATGTAACACTGCTCAGCCAGATCAGAAGGGAGGTGTCCAGGTAGACTGCAAAGAGGGACAATCTTCAATTAAGATGAGGGGAAAACCTGAAAAACTTGTCAAGGGGGGCAGGGCTTTCATTGTTCTCATAGGAAGAAGATTGTCCCCTGCTGTTATCTGTCTGGTCTATGGACTACATTCCGCATCTGAGAAGAGATGGCTTACACTAGGTAAAAGGGGCGGGAGGGGAAACTTTGCTTGTGAATATCTCTCAAACCATAAAGGTTTGAGAGATAATACTTATATCGTTCTTCATGTTTTTTTAATGCCTACAAAATAAAATAAAGATAAAACAAAGTATTACTATCCCTTTAAAGCTTAGTTACATAGGGTTAACTGTCAGCATGCGGTCATAAATCAGATACATCAGATTGTTTATCATTTCTGTCTTCCCTTTGCCAGAAGACCTTCTGAAAAACTCCAGAGGGAATTTTACGTTGGGTCTGTGCTGGCACATGACCCAAACTTGCTCCAGAACTTTTGTGTGTTATTCAAACTTGCTCCCGGCCATTGGGTAGAAGGCAGCCACAGATTTGTGTAGTTACACTAATGAACACAAAGTATACATATCAAAAAATAAGTTGAAGGAAGTCATGCTAGAGCTTAGATGGTGGTCTCTGGGAGAAGCAGACCCATGCCTCCCAACATTTCAAATTGCCAAAGAGGGACACTTGTGTTTTAGGGGGTGTTGCTGGGGGCGTGGCTGGTGGGTGGGACGTTAACGAGAATTTTTAGGCTATTTCTTGACCTATTGATACCTTCTTGAGTAACCAAATAAATGACTCATAACAAGATCTAAGTATTTTATTTACACAAAATGATTTATAAACACACATACTGACATTTAAACAAACAATAATGTGAATTTTATTGCTGCAGAGCAGTGTGATACACTTCTATACACACCATGCAATCCAATCTCCTAAAAAGAGGGACATCAGGGTGGGAAAGAGGGACAGAGGGATTTGGGTCCAAAAGAGGGACTGTCCCTCCTAAAGAGGGACACTTGGGAGGTATGCAGACCTGTTCAGGTACTGGGTGAGCGAATATTGGACCAGCTTGTGGTTTACTCACTTCGGAAAAGAATGGAACCATTGATTTCTCTGAGGCCTGGAGCTTCCGCTCTGACAGCCCCTTGTTAATCAGGTGCTGCTGTACTGTGTGATGGCAGAGCTGTATTTGTGCATGACGTGTATAGATGTGTGTGCTATTAATCTGAACTGTGTGTGGGTATGTGTTTGTGTATATATATATATATATATATATATGTGTGTGTGTGTGTGTGTGTGTTTGCATGTGTATATATATATATATATATATAAATATATATATATATATATATATATATATATATATATATATATATATATATGCGTGTGTGTGTGCATGCCTGGGATTCTCTGTGTGTTTGTTTTCTGACTGCTTTATTTTGAAGCCAGAGTCACTATTAAAGGAATTCGCCTGTCCCTTCACAGTGGGGTTGCTTTGCCTAATGAGCGCTCCTGTTTATTGTTCTCTACTCGTCCTGGAAGAGCCGGGGGATGCGGAACTGCGCAGTAATGAGATCCCTGTCACGCAAACCCTCCTGACAGCCGCTGGTAATTACCAAGAAGGGCCTCGGAGCGGGTTTGTGGAGCTGTCAGGCTGAGCTGTACTTGTTGACTCTATTTTAACCCATTCTGTGATGATGGTGTAGATTTTTATTATTTCATTTATTTATAAAGATTCCACAGTGCTGTACAACAGGTTAATAAGACAACAGAACTCTGTATAATGGAAACGGAAGAGATCTACAATCTACTTTAAACGGCATTGGAAGAAGGGGGTCTGATCACTAGCATTTGCAATCTATATGAAATGAGGGGGTGTGATACAAAAGGTACTTGGAGTTGCTGAGTGGTCCAGCCACAGACTGTGATACAACAGGGAGAGGGAAATGGCAGGTTCTATAAGGAACTGTGGGGCAGAACATTCAGCTGATGGTACCATGGAGGAATCATGACGAGTGAGAGAGGATGCAGAGTGGGTTGCAATAGGGGCAAGAATGTAAAGACAAGAGGAAGGGGGCGCTCATCAGATCCACAGATAACAAACAGCCGGTCACTCCACTTGCATTGTAAATAGATTAAAATAAGCTCCATACAGACACCATCAGGAGGTAGTGTTTTAAGTCATATAGACACGTTCTGCCTGTTTTGTGGGAGCTTAAAATAAAATGTGAGAGATGTTTATCCCTAAAGGGGTGACTGGCTGTTTGTCGTCTGCAGATCTGTTGAGTGCCCCTTTCTTGCTGTCTTCACATTTGCTGAAACCTGTGCCAAGGTTGTTAGGGATCCGCAAAGCCATTTGGCCCATGAAGTCTATTTATGATATTTACCTGGTATGGCATAATGAGCAACCCTATATATATATAGATATATATAAAAGTCCGTTTACACAGGCCAAAGTGCATGATAAGTATGTCTGTCTGATGCACTCATGCGCAGCAGAGACTGCCCGAACACACAGAAGCATTCATGCGCAGTGGAGACTGCCATTCGGGCAGTGTGCCGTTACTGGTGTCTCTCCTTTCTCCAGCTGTCTCTCATAGTTTCTCTTCTCTCCATTTCTCTCTTACACTCTCCTCTTGCTGGTGTTTCTCCTCTCTTACACTCTCCCCTTGCTGGTGTTTATCTTCTCTCTTACACTCTCCCCTTGCTGGTGTTTCTCCTCTCTCTTACACTCTCCTCTTGTTGGTGTATCTCTTCTCTCTTACACTCTCCCCTTGTTGGTGTATCTCCTCTCTCTTACACTCCCCCCTTGTTGGTGTATCTCCTCTCTCTTACACTCTCCTCTTGCTGGTGTATCTCCTCTCTCTTACACTCTCCCCTTGCTGGTGTATCTCCTCTCTCTTACACTCTCCCCTTGCTGGTGTTTCTCCTCTCTCTTACACTCTCCCCTTGTTGGTGTATCTCCTCTCTCTTACACTCTCCCCTTGTTGGTGTATCTCCTCTCTCTTACACTCTCCCCTTGCTGGTGTATCTCCTCTCTCTCTTACACTCTCCCCTTGCTGGTGTATCTCCTCTCTCTTACACTCTCCCCTTGCTGGTGTATCTCCTCTCTCTTACACTCTCCCCTTGCTGGTGTATCTCTTCTCTCTTACACTCCCCCCTTGTTGGTGTTTCTCTCTCTTACACTCTCCCCTTGTTGGTGTATCTCCTCTCTCTTACACTCTCCTCTTGCTGGTGTATCTCCTCTCTCTTACACTCTCCCCTTGTTGGTGTATCTCCTCTCTCTTACACTCTCCCCTTGCTGGTGTATCTCCTCTCTCTTACACTCTCCCCTTGTTGGTGTATCTCCTCTCTCTTACACTCTCCCCTTGCTGGTGTATCTCCTCTCTCTTACACTCTCCCCTTGCTGGTGTATCTCCTCTCTCTTACACTCTCCTCTTGCTGGTGTATCTCTTCTCTCTTACACTCTCCCCTTGTTGGTGTTTCTCTCTCTTACACTCTCCCCTTGCTGGTGTATCTCCTCTCTCTTACACTCTCCCCTTGTTGGTGTATCTCCTCTCTCTTACACTGTCCCCTTGCTGGTGTTTCTCCTCTCTCTTACACTCTCCCCTTGCTGGTGTATCTCCTCTCTCTTACACTCTCCCCTTGCTGGTGTTTCTCTTCTCTCTTACACTCTCCCCTTGCTGGTGTATCTGCTCTCTCTTACACTCTCCCCTTGCTGGTGTATCTCTTCTCTCTTACACTCTCCTCTTGCTGGTGTTTCTCCTCTCTCTTACACTCTCCTCTTGTTGGTGTATCTCCTCTCTCTTACACTCTCCCCTTGTTGGTGTATCTCCTCTCTCTTACACTCTCCCCTTGCTGGTGTTTCTCCTCTCTCTTACACTCTCCCCTTGCTGGTGTATCTCCTCTCTCTTACACTCTTCTCTTGCTGGTGTATCTCTTCTCTCTTACACTCCCCCCTTGCTGGTGTATCTCCTCTCTCTTACACTCTCCCCTTGCTGGTGTATCTCCTCTCTCTTACACTCTCCCCTTGCTGGTGTATCTCTTCTCTCTTACACTCTCCCCTTGCTGGTGTATCTCTTCTCTCTTACACTCTCCCCTTGCTGGTGTATCTCCTCTCTCTTACACTCTCCCCTTGCTGGTGTATCTCTTCTCTCTTACACTCCCCCCTTGTTGGTGTTTCTCTCTCTTACACTCTCCCCTTGTTGGTGTATCTCCTCTCTCTTACACTCTCCCCTTGCTGGTGTTTCTCCTCTCTCTTACACTCTCCCCTTGCTGGTGTATCTCCTCTCTCTTACACTCTCCCCTTGCTGGTGTATCTCCTCTCTCTTACACTCTCCCCTTGCTGGTGTATCTCCTCTCTCTTACACTCTCCCCTTGCTGGTGTATCTCTTCTCTCTTACACTCCCCCCTTGTTGGTGTTTCTCTCTCTTACACTCTCCCCTTGCTGGTGTATCTCCTCTCTCTTACACTCTCCCCTTGCTGGTGTTTCTCTTCTCTCTTACTCTCTCCTCTTGCTGGTGTATCTCTTCTCTCTTACACTCTCCTCTTGCTGGTGTATCTCTTCTCTCTTACACTCTCCCCTTGCTGGTGTTTCTCTTCTCTCTTACACTCTCCTCTTGCTGGTGTATCTCTTCTCTCTTACACTCTCCTCTTGCTGGTGTATCTCTTCTCTCTTACACTCTCCTCCTTGCTGGTGTTTCTCTTCTCTCTTACACTCTCCTCTTGCTGGTGTGTCTCTTCTCTCTTACACTCTCCTCTTGCTGGTGTTTCTCTTCTCTCTTACACTCTCCCCTTGCTGGTGTTTCTCTTCTCTCTTACACTCTCCCCTTCTTGGTGTATCTCCTCTCTCTTACACTCTCCCCTTGCTGGTGTATCTCTTCTCTCTTACACTCTCCCCTTGTTGGTGTTTCTCCTCTATCTTACACTCTTCTCTTGCTGGTGTATCTCCTCTCTCTTACACTCTCCCCTTGCTGCTGTATCTCTTCTCTCTTACACTCTCCCCTTGTTGGTGTTTCTCCTCTCTCTTACACTCTCCCCTTGTTGGTGTTTCTCTTCTCTCTTACACTCTCCCCTTGCTGGTGTTTCTCTTCTCTCTTACACTCTCCCCTTGTTGGTGTATCTCTTCTCTCTTACACTCTCCCCTTGTTGGTGTTTCTCCTCTCTCTTACACTCTCCCCTTGCTGGTGTTTCTCCTCTCTCTTACACTCTCCCCTTGCTGGTGTATCTCTTCTCTCTTACACTCTCCCCTTGTTGGTGTGTCTCTTCTCTCTTACACTCTCCCCTTGTTGGTGTTTCTCCTCTCTCTTACACTCTCCCCTTGCTGGTGTATCTCTTCTCTCTTACACTCTCCTCTTGCTGGTGTATCTCCTCTCTCTTACACTCTCCCCTTGCTGGTGTATCTCTTCTCTCTTACACTCTCCCCTTGCTGGTGTTTCTCCTTTCTCTTACACTCTCTCCTTGCTGGTGTATCTCCTCTCTCTTACACTCTCCCCTTGCTGGTGTTTCTCCTCTCTCTTACACTCTCCTCTTGCTGGTGTTTCTACTCTCTCTTACACTCTCCTCTTGCTGGTGTTTCTCCTCTCTCTTACACTCTCTCCTTGCTGGTGTATCTCCTCTCTCTTACACTCTCTCCTTGCTGGTGTATCTCCTCTCTCTTACACTCTCCCCTTGCTGGTGTATCTCCTCTCTCTTACACTCTCCCCTTGCTGGTGTATCTCTTCTCTCTTACACTCTCCCCTTGCTGGTGTATCTCTTCTCTCTTACACTCTCCCCTTGCTGGTGTTTCTCCTCTCTCTTACACTCTCTCCTTGCTGGTGTATCTCCTCTCTCTTGCACTCTCCCCTTGCTGGTGTATCTCTTCTCTCTTACACTCTCCTCTTGCTGGTGTTTCTCCTCTCTCTTACACTCTCCCCTTGCTGGTGTATCTCCTCTCTCTTACACTCTCCCCTTGCTGGAGTTTCTCCTCTCTCTTACACTCTCCTCTTGCTGGTGTTTCTACTCTCTCTTACACTCTCCTCTTGCTGGTGTTTCTCCTTTCTCTTACACTCTCCTCTTGCTGATGTATCTCCTCTCTCTTACACTCTCTCCTTGCTGGTGTATCTCCTCTCTCTTACACTCTCCCCTTGCTGGTGTTTCTCCTCTCTCTTACACTCTCCTCTTGCTGGTGTGTCTCTTCTCTCTTACACTCTCCCTTTGCTTGTGTTTCTCCTCTCTTTTACACTCTCCCCTTACCAGTCTTTCTGCAGTTCTTGCTGTCTCTTCCCCTCACACTTCTTCCTTATGCGTGTCCCTAGTGGGGTTTCTCCTGTTGTCTCTCACATTGTCCCCAACTCCGCCATCTGGGCAGTCTCTACTGTGAATGACTGCTTCTGTGCGTTTGAGCAGTGTCTATGGTGCGTGACTGCATCGGACAAACATCTATATACTTTGCTTGTTCTTTGGTCAAGAATGTAGGTGTAAGATAGGGTCAGTCCTCAAACCAGTGGGCGTTGAGTGATGGGTAATGTTACAGGGAAGGGAAGATCTTTTACATGTTATACGTGGAGCTGGCTGCAAGGGTGATGAGGTTTGTGTTTCCTGAAGGGGTCATTCTATGCCCTCAACCTGTCAGGTATAAAGGGAGTCAGATATGTTTTGTATCAGGCCTGCCGGTACCGTACAGTTCAATAACAGATGTCCGTTATATATATCAGTATTGTCATTGACTTGATCAATAAATAAATCAATCAATATTTTTGAATAGGTGTCAGGCTATGATTCATCATCAATATCAATAAAAAAAAATAATGCGGCCCTCGTACATGTGGCTTTCTGATCGTGTGACCAGCGATGGAAAAAATTTGGACACCCCTGCCTTATATTAACCCTTTAAAAGGATAGTAATGTTTAAAAAAAAACAGTAGCTCCGATTAATCTTCATAGTATCTGGGCCATGGAGAGTGTTATTTCAATACTGTCACAGTTGTAGTACAAGAGTAATTGAATGATAAAGTATCTCCTCCCACCCCTTTTTACCTAATGTAAGTCACCTCCCCTTAGATGTGGAATCTGGTCTCTTGACCGGACAGATCACAGCAAGGGACAATCTTCTTACTGTGATCATAAGGAAAACTCTGCCTCTCCTTGACAGGTTTTTCCCTTATGATCACTGAAGATTGTCCCTCTCTGTGATCCATCCAGACAGTCTTGCTGCTCTGAGGTGAGCAGTGTTATATCAGTAAAAGGAACCGGAGGGGATACTTTATCATTCAATTACTCTTGTACTACAACTCTGACAGTATTGATATAACACTCTCCATGGGCCAAATACAATGGAGATTAATTGGAACTGCTTTTATGGTGAAACATTACTATCACTTTAAGTGCTAGAGGTAAGCGACACTTTCCCTTCCTCTGGCAGTTGGCAGTGAAGTTTCTGTAGTCACCCTTTGAGTGCAAGAGGGGTACTCAACGCATTGCAGAGCAAAGGGTTAAGAAGGGGTTAAGAACTGCAACAAACCAGCTATGTCACAGGAGAGGTATAAAGATTCCCCAAATTCCCTGTGATTTAAATGGGGCTTTTAACCCATAGAATGCTAACGAGGTCTCTGCAATGCGTTGGAGACCTCTGTAGGATTCAAGGGGTTAACAATTTGAGTGCCAGACAGGCATCCAACGCATTGCAACAGAATGCGTTGGATACCTTTCTGGCACACAAAGGGTTAAAGTGAATCTGTCTCTTTAAGATACGTTTTGTTAATCGCACAGAGAAATATGTAGCACTCGGTGGGTTAAAAGCGCCATATAATGTGCACCCGTCGCCTTAAGATAAGTTTTTCTAATTTGAAAGAGAAATATGTAGTACTCGTGGGTTGAAAGTGCCGTATAAAATGGACCCGTCACTTTAACCCTTTGAGTGCCAGAGTGGTACGCAACGCATTGGTTAATTTTAAAGCGAGGTAAAAACCACCTCTATGTTACGGCCACCATTTGTCTGTAATATCAATACTTCTGGAGATATTAAATTTCAGTTGTTGGTGGCACAGTCTGGCACTGTATGCTAATTGGTTAGTGCCCTGGGTCAGTTTTTCAGCACACTGGGGTGAATGTACAAAGCAAGGCCTTTAAAGACGTCAGTAGCATATAAGTGGGTTAAAAAGCCCCATTTAACCATTTGATTTCCAGAATGTTGTGTACAACTCAGAGCAAGGTAAAGCGTTGTGCACCACCCCGGCACTCAAAGGGTTAATTCAGTGGGAATTTGGGGAACTCTTATGTCCCCCTCTATGGTTCACAAACATTATCAATTTCTGGGACAATCCTGTTCCGCAATGCATTGGAAATAGGGTTGCCACCTTTTCTTAAAAAAAAAAATAACGGCCGTGGCATTCCCTCCATAGACTTAACATTGGACAGAAGCCAATTTTTTACTGGCCTGCTCTAGCATCCAAGGGGTTAAATAATAGCCTGTAAAGGGGGATACGCATATTGCTCTGTCCACACCCACAACAGAGAATGTGGGTGTGGCCAGCAGAGGAAAGGCACCGCCCCTCAAAGTGTGGACCTCTGGGCCTACTCTGCCTGTTGGGAATTCTGACTTTGGTTAGAATTTAGTAAAGTCTGGTTTTGTTGAGTGGACAACACAATCTTTCATACAGAGGGGTAATCATTATGGGGAAGGGGGATATTCAGTTTTGGGCAAAGTCATATCTGTGTTTCCCTTTCTGCACCCCTGGCACCTCTCACTTCCGTTTTCTGCTTCCCCTGTCTATTGAGATGCACGTCTGAGGAACTCGGCTGCCTGCAGATGTCATTAATAGGACCTTCAAGTTCCTTAAGACGCAAATAATATCTGTGTTCTGTCTATTTTTAATTCCGAAAGTGTTATGGTAAAAATGGCCAAACAAAGGGGAACGACTACACTAAAGGACACAAATACCATTTCCCAGTCATTGCAATGGGGTTTTTAACCCTTGAATGCTAGTGAAGTCTCCAGCTTGTTGATTAGCAATGCATTGGAGACCTCTCTAGCAATCAACGCATGAAAACAAAAATTAACCCTTCGAGTGCCAGAGGGGTACGGAACACATTGCAAAGCAATGCGTTCCATACCCTCTCTGGCACTCAGAGGGTTACCACAAACCAATGTGTTCCGTACCCCTCTGACACTCAAAGGGTTAAATCATTTGTCCTGAAAATTGCTACGCTTCTGACTTCACGCATATGGCCCTTAGGGCCGAATTTAGGATGTTAAAAAGGATCAGTTCTCGAGCACATCAAATGCACTACAGGGTACAAATACAAATTTCTAAAATACCCATTGACTTAAATGGGGCAATGTATTGGAGACCTTTCAAGCACCCAACGGGTTAACCCCTTAATGACGGCCGGCACTTAACGGCCACCGAACTTTTTTTTTCATTTTATTAAATTACTTCCGGGACGTACATGTACGTCCTCTGTCCACCTGGGACATCCGCTCGGGACGTACATGTACGTCCTCGGGTGGTAAGGGGTTAATAATCCTATTTAAAGGAGCAGTAAACTTTTTTATGAAAACCTGTATCTTATAAGGCTTTTCCTGCTGAGTAAAACAAAGGAACTCCCACTGCTGTCAGCTGTTTTATTCAAAAGTTGAAATGATCAGGAAGTGAATTTACTGTGTGATTACTTCCTGAAAGTTCCAGCTGACAGGAAGTGACTCTGCAGTTTCTCTCATATTCTATACAGAACTGTTTGTTAGAGACTTTCCTCTCCCATTGAATGCAACATAATAACTAATTGAACTCTGACATCCAGACGGGTGCAAGGCTTTGTCTCAGCACTATGTCAGGGGCATTGTCAAGTCCTCCAGTTCAATAAACACCCTTCCCCATTGTCCCCCACTTAAAACACCCATGGACACCTGATATAAATTTTTATTATCAATATAACAACTTTAATGTTTATTCTTTAACAATTATAACTTCAATACATAACCACATAAATATCCAACCTAGTGCTTGCTAACACAGAACCAACACCAGACTAGCACTTTAAAGTAAATGTACACACACATTCTAAACACTACTTGTCTGCGGGCCATGCCACCATCCAACCCCTAAACTATGTGAATGTGGCAAGTGGTTCCCTAACAGCCAAGCCGAGTTAACGACCCATGACGTACTATGACCATCATGGATTGCACATCTGAGAAGAGATGGCTTAAACTAGGTAAAAGGGGCGGGAGGGGAAATGTCGCTTGTGAATATCTCTCAAACCATGAAGGTTTGAGAGATAAGACTTATATCGTTCTTCATGTTTTTTTAATGCCTAAAAAAATAAAATAAAGATAAAACGAAGTATTACTATCCCTTTAAGTAAAAACCTTAGGAGCAAGCCCCTGGACACAGTAGGATTCCTACACAGACTCCACCAAGACAAATCCCAGGGAAATGCGGAAGGGATATGTGCGCCCAGCAGCAGTGCAAGTGAAACCTGTTGAACAATGCCTTTTAACTTAACCAAAACAAGATAGCCTAAGAATCAGGGAAGAACAGAAGAAGAAAGAAAGAATTGCAGACTACTGAGAGTAAGAAAAGAGACTACAGAAAGAAGAGAGACGAAGAAAGAAGACTGAGACGCGTGGGTAGGGTGATCACATGTCCCGGATTGCCCAGATTTTAAATGTTTGGCCCTTGTCCTGGGCAGCCCTCTTCTGGGAAAATACAAAGTCCTGGAATGAAGACCCCAGTGTTCTAGGCACTAAAAGTACAACTGCCTATTGTCTACTGTGGCAGAAAGTGATGTATCTGCTGGACTACAAGAAAATGGCCTCCAGACAGCTCTAAATACTAGAGAACTGAGACTTGATCTTAACGTCAATCAGTATAGTGTAATGGTGGTCTAAGGCTTTGAGTGTGATGTACATTATCTTGTAGCCCACCACAGTCATTGCTTTCTGTCACAGCAGCCAATGGGAATAGCTGGGAACTCTCCAGTTTTGCCCCAAAGACTCCGGATATGCCTCTGTATTACCGGGTCTCGGGGGCAGAGGCTGATTTTCCAGATGTGGGGGGTTTCTTCTGAAACTCTACCCACATGTGCTCCTTCCCCATCTGTTTATCACATCTCTTCTCCTATCCCAGGCGATTTTGCAGGTCTGAGAAGCCTCAACCCAATCGTGAATAAGCCCCGCACCCTTTTTGACATGAATCGCGTCAAAGATTTCCCCCAGCGGCACCAAAGGAGAGCTAAATATAAAGTTCCCAGGTATGCCAACGGGCAGTTCTTCCTTCAGTGTGTAGCAGTCTCTCACATGAAAGCAGTCACCCTACATATAGGACAACCCGTATCCACTGCAGCCCAGCGGTGGAATTCAACTGAGAGGGCATAACAGCAAGCAAAAGTAGGTCTGAGAGGCCGAGCAAGAGATACAGCAAGAAGTTATAGTGCAGTGTATCAGTAAGGGACAAAGGAGGTGGGGCGCAAGGTGTAGAAAGGAAAGGTTAGTCTCAATAAATATAGTCAGTAGGCATCCTTAACCCCTTAACGACCGGCCGATCGGCGCGGCGTGGTCAGTTAAGGACCATGGAGCATTTTTTTTTTCTTTCTTCCGATTCCGGACTCCCTGAACGGCGTGCAGCCGCGGGGGGAGCCCGGAATTCCATGACGGTCATATTACGTCATGGGTCGTTCGGTCAGATCGACCCATGACGTACTATGACCATCAATGGTCATTAAGGGGTTAAAGTATACTGAAAGCAGAGGCAAAAGTTGTTGTGTTGGCATTTGAGTAAAGTAGCTATGAATGGGTACCAGCTCACATATAATTTCTCACCATCCTGCTCCTTATCCTGTATAGAGGAAATCCAAAATAATTTCATGAAATGCAGCGTCTTCTCTCTTCATTGTTCAAAAGAAGAGAGGCCTTCAACCAGTTTACCTATATCGTTTTTAGAGCCAACATAATGCGATTATCAATTAACCCCTTAACGACCGAGGAATCCGGCCGCGGACGCGACTCAACGACCACGGAGCAATTTTTTTTTTTTGCTCCGTTGCGTTCCGGACTCCCCGAACGGTGTGCAGCCGCGGGGGGAGCCCGGAATTCAATGACGGTCATAGTACGTCATCGGTCATTAAGTCAAATCGACCCTTGACGTACTATGACCATCAAGGGTCGCTAAGGGGTTAAACGCTTTCTGTGTTTAACTAAAAGCTCAATCCTGTGGGTACATGCCTACAAGGAAAAGGAACAGTCTCTTTAACCCTTTGACTGCCATTGGGGTACGCAATTCATTGCTTTGAAATGCGTTCAGTACCCCAATGGCACTCAAAGGCTTAAAGGGATAGTAATGTTTCTTAATAAAAGCAGCTGTAATTAATCATCATAGTATTTGGACTTTGGAGAGTGTTATTTCAATTCTGTCAGAATTGTAGTACAAAAGTAATTCAATGACAAAGTATCCCCCTCCCACCCCTTTTACTGATGTAACACTGCTCAGCCAAATCAGAAGGGAGGTGCCCAGGTAGATTGCAGAGAGGGACAATCTTCAATTAAGATAAGGGAAAAACCTGAAAAACTTGTCAAGGGGGGTCAGGGCCTTCATTGTTCTCATAGGAAGAAGATTGTCCCCTGCTGTTATCTGTCTGGTCTATGGACTGGATTCCACATCTGAGAAGAGATGGCTTACACTAGGTAAAAGGGGCGGGAGGGGAAATTTTACTTGTGAATATCTCTTAAACCATAAAGGTTTGAGAGATAAGACTTATATCGTTCTTCATGTTTTTTTAATGCCTACAAAATAAAATAAAGATAAAATGAAGTATTACTATCCCTTTAATTAATTAATCCACCAGTAATCAAGGAGAGAGATTCCTGATATCTACAATGTTAGTGGCATTTGAGTACCAAAGCTGTCTATATCCCCTGATCTATATCCATTTCTGAGTTTCTTTAATGTCAGTTTATTTAATATTTCTGGCAGATGTCTTCTCTAGCGGTGAAGCCTGTAGACTTGTCAAAGTCTTTTCATTTATACCGGGAACACATCTCTGATAACGACATCGATACGAGATCACTGAGCTTCCACGTCTACAGTTCTGTGTGCAGCAAACACTGCGAGGGAGCGGGTCGGAGGAAGGAGAAAAGAGAGACAAAAAAATTATTGAACAAAGTTTATGAAACATGAATGGGACTAAAAGATTTATGAACATTGGTTGCTAAATTTATAGAGCCGTGTTTAACCCATTAAGGACCAGATGGGTGTGCAACACATGGAATAATAAAGTTATTTAGTGAAAAATAAACATGTTTTGTATTGCCATTGCTACCAAGTAAAACAAGAGCACTTCTATTGCTGGAGAAGGCTTTATTCAAAAGAGATTACAGCTCAAATTACGAGCTGTTGCTTTCATATTCTATACTGACATATCGACAGCAACCGAAAAATTTGCTGTAACTAACCGTTTAATTTTGAGTAGTAATAACTTATTAATAAAGCATTTTTCAGAAACCATTTGTTTACAGCAGAAAAAACCCTAAAATATATGTCTTACTTTGTACTGATGGATTGCAAGCTCCTTGGGTCAACTTTCCATCTGTCTTATGGTTTCTTAGCCTATTCCTGACTAACATCAATTTAGTAAGTCAGTTAGGACAAAAATTCTCCCTTTAACCCTTTGAGTGCCAGAGTGGTATGCAACACATTGCTTTGCAAAGCTCCTTGCAATACGTTGCGTACCACTCTGGCACTCAAAGGGTTAAAGTACAACTAACAGTTCCTCATAATAACTCCCATTTACCTTACAATTGCCTGCAAATTCTAATGGCCCCTATGAATTATGTCGTTATGTCTTTGTTCAAGAGAGGAATGGGTGAAACTTTCCCCATCAAAAGCAATCCCTGAAAATTCTCTCGAAAAATGTTTTTTTTTCTGCTTTTTTTCACAGCTTTGAAATCAATGATAATCATTAATTTCCCCCTAAAGTATAAAAGGAGGTATGTTTCCCAAATGTTGTCAGTTTTTGCTTGGGGAGAGAGAGAGAAAGAGACAGAGAGAGAGAGAGAGAAAAAGAGACAGAGACAGAGAGAGAGAGAGAAAAAGAGAGAGAGAGGTGATGATGGGTTGAGAGAGCAAGAGAGAGGGAGGGAGAGACAGACAAACAGCGAGGTAGAGAGCGGAGAGAGACAGTGAGACAGGCAATGAGAAAGCAGTTACATTTTAGGTGCTAGATCATGTAGGCAGACAGAAATGATTGATAGCAATATTTGTAGTAGACACTAACAGCTGCTCTCTGAGTGTGAGACTGTGAAATGAGTGCTAAAAAAAAAATAAATCCATAAAAATAATCCATTTTGATTTTTTAAAGTGATAGTAATGTTTTGAAATAGAAGCAGCTCCAATTAATCTTCATAGTATTTGGGCCATGGAGAGTGTTATTTCACTACTGTCACAGTTGTAGTTCAAGAGTAATTAAATGAAAAAGTATCCCCCTCCCACCCCTTTTACCTAGTGTAACACTGCTCACCTCAGAGCAGCAAGACTGTCAAGATGGATCTCAGAGAGGGACAATCTTCAGTGAGAACAAGGGAAAAACCTGTCAAGGGGGCAGGGTTTTCCTTATGATCACAGTAAGAAGATTGTCCCTTGCTGTGATCTGTCCGGTCAAGAGACCAGATTCCACATCTGAGGGGAGGTGTATTACACTAGGTAAAAGGGGCGGGAGGGGGATACTTTATCATTCAGTTACTCTTGTACTACAACTCTGACAGTATTGATATAACACTCTCCATGGCCCAAATACTATGAAGATTATTTGGAGCTGCTTTTATTGTGAAGCATTACTATCCCTTTAAGTAACCCTCAGAACCGGACAAGGCTAGGGAGCGAGGGACATGACTGGTGTTAGACAAATCAAAGTGGGTTGTAAGGGAATAGGAAGTGGTAGGATCGGGAGGGGTGGGCAGTGGGGTATTTAGGGGTGCTCACTTTCCACTTCCTCCTCTCTAGATCCTGACCCGTGCAGAAGGAAGATTCCTCCCTCCTCTTTTTTTAGTTTCGGTGTGTGTGTGTGTGGGGAGGTTGTATTATAGGCTTCGTAAGGGTAGTTTGTGCAGTTCATTTTGGTGGAGGGTTGTCACCACATGTGGCGTAGGTGGGGATCCATGGCACTTTAAAATATGGCTGTAATGCCTGGCTTCTACAAGGGCGTGGGGTCCATAGGAAGCGGAGAGAGGCACGTGATTACGGATACCCACTGAACTGGTAGGGTGAGGCGGCTAGTGGAATACGCCCAAGAATGAATATGAGTGGTAGTGGTGTTAAAGGGATAGTAATACTTCATTTTAACTTTATTTTATTTTGTAGGCATTAAAAAAACATGAAGAATGATATAAGTCTTATCTCTCAGACCTTTATGGTTTATGAGATATTCAAAAGCAAAGTTCCCCTCCCCGCCCCTTTTACCTAGTGTAAGCCATCTCTTCTCAGATGTGGAATCCAGTCCATAGACCAGACAGATAACAGCAGGGGACAATTTTCTTTGTATGAGAACAATGAAAGCCCTGCCCCCCTTGACAAGTTTTTCAGCTTTTTCTCTTATCTTAATAGAAGATTGTCCCTCTCTGCAGTCTACCTGGGCACCTCCCTTCTGATCTGGTTGAACAGGGGGGGGATACTTTGTTTGTGAATATCTCTTAAACCATAAAGGTTTCAGAGATAAGACTTATATCGGTCTTCATGTTTTTTTAATGCCTACAAAATAAAATAAAGTTAAAACGAAGTATTACTATCCCTTTAAGGATCCTCGCCTCTATCAACAGGTTGTCAACTGGAAATATGTTTTCATGTATGTAATACTATTAATATGTTGTAAAATGGTATTTTCAATGTTAAAATATTTATTTAGGTTCACTTAATAAATATGCTGTGGTCTTTTATATCCAAAACACGCTTCAGTGTGGTAATTTAAGGGAGTGGTGGGGGTGAGACTACTTTGAGGTTGGTGCTGCCCCAATCAGACTGGCAGGGGGTTCTGTTTTACCTGAGCTGGCTGAATCTCTGCTGAGTCCGAATTGCAAATACAGACAGAGATATGAATACATCATACATTCAAGACCAGACAGACAGACAGACAGAGATAAGTTAAATTTGTCATACTGTGCTACTTATACACATTGGGTTGCCACCTTTTCTTCAAAAAAATACCGGCCGTGGCATTCCCTCCTTAGACTTAACATTAGACAGAAGCCAATTTTTTACCGGCCTGCCGGTAAAATACTGGCTGGGTGACAACCCTGTATACACACTGACTCCTACATACACAAGAACAGGATGGACAGGCGGATACTGAGGTTTGGTGGTGGTGGTGCTGTACCACCTGCTGTACGCGTAATCCTTCCAAGATGCTGATACTATAGCTAACAGATCTATCCTGTACTGTATTGTAAAAATGGCAGAAGTCCAGAGTGATCCTCAAAGCCCTTGTCCACCTACATCTTCTCTACAAAAAAATAATAAACATTAAAAAAAATCAGCATTTACCTGGAGGGTCACACATGTGCATGTCATCCTTCCAGGATACCCAATGATTGCCTGGCTGGAGGAATGGTGTTACACCCATCTGTGACCCCTCCAGCAAGATGCTGATTAGCTGGTAAGTAAGGTCACTCCAGGGCAGGGGAGGTATGGACCCCTAATATCTCTTAAAAAGGACACTTGGGAGGTACATACCCCTAATATCTCCTAAAAAAGGAACACTTGGGAGGTATGGACCCCTAAAATCTCATAAAGAGGGACACGTGGGAGCTATGGAGCCCAAATATCACCTAAAGAGGTATACTTGGGAGGTACAGACCCCCAATATCTCCTAAAGAGGGACACTTGGGATGTATGGACTCCTAATATCTCCTAAAGTGGGATACTTGGGAGGTACAGACCCCTAATATCTCCTAAAGATGGACACTTGGGAGGTACGGACCCCTAATATCTCCAAAAGAGGGACACTTGGGAGGTACTGACCCCTAATATCTCCTAAAGAAGGACACTTGGGAGGTATGGACCCCTAATATCAACTAAAGAGGGACACTTGGTAGGTATGGACCCCTAATATCTCCTAAACAGGGGACTTGGGAGGTACGTACCCCTAATATCTCTTAAAGAGGGACACTTGGGAGGTACGGACCCCTAATATCTCCTAAACAGGGACACTTGGGAGGTACAGACCCCTAATATCTCCTAAAGAGGAATGTGACGGTACCAGCGGACACCCAGCCTTGGTGTCCCCATCAATGGTCACTTCTTCCACTATGAGCCAGATGGACATCCCACAGCATACTGCAATATACCCCAAAACTAGGCAAAACTAGTGTCAGGGTACCAAGAGCACACACTCTGCATACAGCAAACTTTCCCCCAATCATCAGACAACACCAGTGTCTCGGGGTAGAGTAACAACTGACTTTATTGGAACAAACCACACATATTTATACACAAAACCTACAGTGAAATACATGGGCAGGCAGGATACAATAGGTGAGTCACAGGGATAATACAATCACAATATACAAGACAAAGGGCCAACAACAGAAGGTGCCAGCAATTACATTAACACAGACATGATTGCATTACTACAAAAAAGGCTAGCAACAAATGGTACAACACAATACAAAGGGCCAGACGTGATTAGCTGATTTTTTTTAATGTTTATTATTTTTTTGGAGAGAAGATGTAGGTGGACAAGGGCTTTGAGGATCCCTCTGGACCTCTGTCATTTTTACAATACAGTCCCCACAGGGGATCTCAGTACAGTTCACAGGCCTACAATGACTGGAGTGGCTACAATACACACAGAGCTTGGGTGAGGGTGAACAATGAAACAAAAGGCTTGAGGGACTGCAATACACATTTGCAGCATCCTTGGCCAAACTCAAATACTAAACCCCTAACTGCCCATTTCCTTGGCAGCAAGCCAGCAGTCCATGTTTGTCAGTCTCTTTGGGCCCAGAAATGTCCACAGTCCATGGGGCTCTTGGGATAACAGTTCCAGACCCAGAAGTCTTGTCCCCAGCCAGCCCCTACAGTCCTGGGGACTGGCCAGTTTTACACTATTCCTTCTGGCTGTCGCCAGCCAGTGAACTCCAGTCCTTTTGTGTAGAATAGTTCCCCAAAGCAATATTAACTCCAGTAGTAGTAACACTGGTTAAAACAGTCCACAGAGATTGTAGGTTGGTCCAGGTGAGGTGCACACAGCCCTCGGGGCTGATTAGTCTGTTGGATCTGCTTTGGACAGACCAGGCGGGTTTTCCCAGTCACCCTGTGCCCCCAATAAGCACAGAGTGACTTAGACCTGAGAGGGGACTGGTAGGCTGGCAAAGGCGCTTCCCAGTGAGTGGAATCCATGATCTATAGGGAGGGGTCCGACCCCCGGCCCCTCCAGGAGCCAAGGGCCATGGGGTTCCTGTGACATTGAACACTCGGATGTATGGACCCCTAATATCTCCTAAAGAGGGGACTTGGGAGGTACATACCCCTAATATCTCCTAAAGAGGGGACTTGGGAGGTATGGAACCCTAATATCTCCTAAAGAAGAACACTTGGGAGGTACAGACCACTAATATCTCATAAAGAGGGACACTTGGGAGGTACAGACCACTAATATCTCATAAAGAGGGACACTTGGGAGGTATAGACCACTAATATCTCCTAAAGAAGGGCACTTGGGAGGTATGGATCCCTAATATCTCCTAAAGAGGGGACTTGGGAGGTACGGACCCCTAATATCTCCTAAAGAGGGATACTTGGGAGATATGGACCCCTAATATCTCCTAAAGAAGGGCACTTGGGAGGTATGGACCCTAATATCTCCTAAAGAGGGACACTTGGGAGAATCAGACCCCTAATATCTCCTAAAGAGGGACACTTGGGAGGTATGGACCCTAATATCTCCTAAAGAGGAACACTTGGGAGGTACAGACCTCTAATATCTCCTAAAGAGGGACACTTGGGAGGTATAGATCCCTAATATCTCCTAAAGAGGGACACTTGGGAGGTATGGATCCTAATATCTCCTAAAGAGGGAACTTGGGAGGTATAGATCCCTAATATCTCCTAAAGAGGGATACTTGGGATGTATGTACCCCTAATATCTCCTAAAAAGGGATACTTGGGAGTTATGTACCCCTAATATCTCCTAAAGAGGGACACTTGGGAGGTACAGACCCCTAATATCTCCTAAAAAGGGACACATGGGAGGTATGGATACTAATATCTCCTAAAAAGGGACACTTGGGAGGTATATACCCCTAAAATCCCCTAAAGAGGAACACTTGGGAGGTGTGCATTAGGCCTCTGACATCAAAGAGTTATGACTAGTAGACGGACTTTTTCAGAATATTTGTGAATTAATTTCATCTGGTAACAAAATTGTTTGCCAAAATTAACCATATGGGATGGTAAACAAAACAGTTTAACTGAATCATTCTGACAAAACTATTTTTTTTTTTTTGCAAATTACACCGAGGATAAAATTCACCTTTTATATATAACTGGAGTTATCTATCTAAAATCAATGCATCAGTGACCTCTTCCTTCATCCAAGGAATTTAACCCTTTAAGTGTCCGAGGGATGCAAGTGATGTGTTGGATACCCCTCTGGCACTCAAAGTGTTAACCCAGTTTTCGCTTCTGATACAAGTGGATCAAATCACAAATGAAACATTTTTAGAAGTAAATTCAACATAAAGCTCGGGTGTTTGCTTTTTTCTGTCACTCCTGTATTCTAGGAAGCAATTTTGTTTGAGGACTGTAAATTGGATGCAAATTTTCAGTCCCAGAGGCACGTGTAATGTTGTGTTCCTGAAGTGCTACCAATGCAGAGAAAATTGTCATCCTGTTTATGATAGGAAGTGAGGATCAGCACCCTGTCTAACTGCACAGCTCCTCCACTATCAACTCGCACAGCCGGACTTATATATAAAATCACTGAGGAGCAGTTCATCTCTACCACAAAGGACAAAGAAAACTCTCCAGTTATCTAATCCAGGGACACTCAAACCGTTTTGAGGCGCATCCAGTAGTACAGATTTTCAGAATATCCTCAATTAAACACAAAGGAATGTCAGTGGGTTGGAGGTGTCCCTGACACTCAAATATCTTTCCTAAACAGGGACACTTGGGAGGTATGGACCCCTAATATCTCCTAAACAGGGAAACTTGGGAGGTATGGACGCCTAATATCTCCATAAGAGGGACACTTGGGAGGTATGGACCCTAATATCTCCTAAAGTGGGACACTTGGGAGGTATGGACCCTAATATCTCCTAAAGAGGGACACTTGGGGGGTATGGACCCTAATATCTCCTAAAGAGGGACACTTGGGAGGTATGGACCCTAATATCTCCTAAAGAGGGACACTTGGGGGGTATGGACCCTAATATCTACTAAAGAGGGGCACTTGGGAGGTATTGACGCTTAATATCTCCATAAGAGGGACACTTGGGAGGTATGGACCCTAATATCTCCTAAAGTGGGACACTTGGGAGGTATGGACCCTAATATCTCCTAAAGAGGGACACTTGGGGGGTATGGACCCTAATATCTCCTAAAGAGGGACACTTGGGAGGTATGGACCCTAATATCTCCTAAAGAGGGACACTTGGGGGGTATGGACCCTAATATCTACTAAAGAGGGGCACTTGGGAGGTATTGACGCCTAATATCTCCATAAGAGGGACACTTGGGAGGTATGGACCCTAATATCTCCTAAAGAGGGACACTTGGGAGGTATGGACCCTAATATCTCCTAAAGAGGGACACTTGGGAGGTATGGACCCCTAATATCTCCTAAAGAGGGGCACTTGGGAGGTACGGACCCCTAATATCTCCTAAAGAGGGACACTTGGGAGGTACGGACCCCTAATATCTCCTAAAGAGGGGCACTTGGGAGGTACGGACCCCTAATATCTCCTAATGAGGGACACTTGGGAGGTACGGACCCCTAATATCTCCTAAAGAGGGACACTTGGGAGGTACGGACCCCTAATATCTCCTAAAGAGGGATACTTGGGAGGTACGGACCCTTAATATCTCCTAAAGAGGGACACTTGGGAGGTACAGACCCCTAATATCTCCTAAAGAGGGACACTTGGGAGGTACGGACCCCTAATATCTCCTAAAGAGGGACACTTGGGAGGTACGGACCCCTAATATCTCCTAAAGAGGGATACTTGGGAGGTACGGACCCTTAATATCTCCTAAAGAGGGACACTTGGGAGGTACGGACCCCTAATATCTCCTAAAGAGGGACACTTGGGAGGTACGGACCCTTAATATCTCCTAAAGAGGGACACTTGGGAGGTACGGACCCCTAATATCTCCTAAAGAGGGACACTTGGGTGGTACAGACCCCTAATATCTCCTAAAGAGGGATACTTGGGAGGTACAGACCCCTAATATCTCCTAAAGAGGGACACTTGGGAGGTACGGACCCCTAATATCTCCTAAAGAGGGACACTTGGGAGGTACAGACCCCTAATATCTCCTAAAGAGGGACACTTGGGAGGTACGGACCCTTAATATCTCCTAAAGAGGGATACTTGGGAGGTACGGATCCCTAATATCTCTTAAAGAGGGACACTTGGGAGGTATGTACCCCTAATATCTCCTAAACAGGGAAACTTGGGAGGTATGGACCCCTAATATCTCCTAAACAGGGGTACTTGGGAGGTATGGACCCTAATATCTCCTAAAGAGGGACACTTGGGGGGTATGGACCCTAATATCTACTAAAGAGGGGCACTTGGGAGGTATTGACGCCTAATATCTCCATAAGAGGGACACTTGGGAGGTATGGACCCTAATATCTCCTAAAGTGGGACACTTGGGAGGTATGGACCCTAATATCTCCTAAAGAGGGACACTTGGGGGGTATGGACCCTAATATCTCCTAAAGAGGGACACTTGGGAGGTATGGACCCTAATATCTCCTAAAGAGGGACACTTGGGGGGTATGGACCCTAATATCTACTAAAGAGGGGCACTTGGGAGGTATTGACGCTTAATATCTCCATAAGAGGGACACTTGGGAGGTATGGACCCTAATATCTCCTAAAGTGGGACACTTGGGAGGTATGGACCCTAATATCTCCTAAAGAGGGACACTTGGGGGGTATGGACCCTAATATCTCCTAAAGAGGGACACTTAGGAGGTATGGACCCTAATATCTCCTAAAGAGGGACACTTGGGGGGTATGGACCCTAATATCTACTAAAGAGGGGCACTTGGGAGGTATTGACGCCTAATATCTCCATAAGAGGGACACTTGGGAGGTATGGACCCTAATATCTCCTAAAGAGGGACACTTGGGAGGTATGGACCCTAATATCTCCTAAAGAGGGACACTTGGGAGGTATGGACCCCTAATATCTCCTAAAGAGGGGCACTTGGGAGGTACGGACCCCTAATATCTCCTAAAGAGGGACACTTGGGAGGTACGGACCCCTAATATCTCCTAAAGAGGGGCACTTGGGAGGTACGGACCCCTAATATCTCCTAAAGAGGGACACTTGGGAGGTACGGACCCCTAATATCTCCTAAAGAGGGACACTTGGGAGGTACGGACCCCTAATATCTCCTAAAGAGGGATACTTGGGAGGTACGGACCCTTAATATCTCCTAAAGAGGGACACTTGGGAGGTACGGACCCCTAATATCTCCTAAAGAGGAACACTTGGGAGGTACGGACCCCTAATATCTCCTAAAGAGGGACACTTGGGAGGTACGGACCCCTAATATCTCCTAAAGAGGGATACTTGGGAGGTACGGACCCTTAATATCTCCTAAAGAGGGACACTTGGGAGGTACGGACCCCTAATATCTCCTAAAGAGGGACACTTGGGAGGTACGGACCCTTAATATCTCCTAAAGAGGGACACTTGGGAGGTACGGACCCCTAATATCTCCTAAAGAGGGACACTTGGGTGGTACAGACCCCTAATATCTCCTAAAGAGGGATACTTGGGAGGTACAGACCCCTAATATCTCCTAAAGAGGGACACTTGGGAGGTACGGACCCCTAATATCTCCTAAGGAGGGACACTTGGGAGGTACAGACCCCTAATATCTCCTAAAGAGGGACACTTGGGAGGTACGGACCCTTAATATCTCCTAAAGAGGGATACTTGGGAGGTACGGATCCCTAATATCTCTTAAAGAGGGACACTTGGGAGGTATGTACCCCTAATATCTCCTAAAGAGGGATACTTGGGAGGTACGGATCCCTAATATCTCCTAAAGAGGGACACTTGGGAAGTAAGGACCCTTCATATCACCTGTAATTTATTTGTCTCTGGTGAGGATGGTCTTGTGTTTTGTTTGTTTTTTTACTTTAAAGTGACAATTTTCACTTAAAATCAAGATCTTTCAAAATGTACCTACATGTTGTATTAGGCATTTTGTATTTAGATTTATAGATGGTGGCAAGATTATGGAAATGAAGGCTTTGCATGCATTTCCTGTCTTATCCCTACATTACCTCTCCACTCACTGACACTGCTCAACAATGTATTGCCCATTTCCCCTAACATTGACTTCCTGTCTTATCCATACATTACCTCCCCCATTCACTGACACTGCTCAGCAATGCATTACCCACCTCTAGGGTTGCCACCCAGCTGGTATTTTACTGGCAGGCCGGTAAAAAAAATGGCTTCTGTCCAATGTTAAGTCTATGGAGAGAATGCCATGGCCGGTATTTTTTTTAAGAAAAGGTGGCAACCCTACCCAACTCCCCTAGCACTGACTTCCTGTCTTATCCCTATATTACCTCCCCCACTAACTGACACTGCTCAGCAATGCATTACCCACCTCCCCTAGCACTGACTTCCTGTCTTATCCCTACCTTACTTCCCCACTCACTGACACTGCTCAGCAAGGCATTACCCACCTCCCCTAGCACTGACTTCCTGTCTTATCCCTACATTACCTCCCCACTCACTGACACTGTTCAGCAATGCATTACCCACCTCCCCTAGCACTGACTTCCTGTCTTATCCCTACATTACCTCCCCACTCACTGACACTACTCAGCAATGCATTACTCACCTCCCTTAGCACTGACTTCATGTCTTATCCCTACATTACCTCCCCACTCACTGACACTGCTCAGCAATGCATTGCCTACCAGTGTCAGTGAGTGAGGAGGGTAATGATTAAGACAGGAAGTGCCTGTGTATTGTATAACTTAAATAGCTTAACCTATAAATCTAAATAACTCAAAAACTATAAATTAAGACTAACTGATACAACATATATGTGATATTCAAAGCACTTCGTAAATCGCAAAATTGTTTTGATGTGATGGAGGACCTTTAAAGTGGTTCTAACCCTTTAAGATCCACAGAGGAGTGCAGCACCTTGCTTTGAAATACACACCTCTGGTCCGTAAAAGGTTAAAGGGATAGTAATACTTCGTTTTAACTTTATTTTATTTTGTAGGCATTAAAAAAACATGAAGAATGATATAAGTCTTATCTCTCAAACCTTTATGGTTTGAGAGATATTCACAATCAAAGTTTCCCCTCCCGCTCCTTTTACCTAGTGTAAGCCATCTCTTCTCAGATGTGGAATGCAGTCCATAGACTAGACAGATAACAGAAGGAGACAATCTTCTTACTGTGAGAACAATGAAAACCCTGCCCCCTTGACAAGAGTTTCAGGTTTTTCCCTTATCGTAATTGAAGATTGTCCCTCTCTGCAATCTACCTGGGCACCTCCCTTCTGATCTGGCTGAGCAGTGTTACATCAGTAAAAGGGGCGGGAGGGGGATACTTTGTCATTGAATTACTCTTGAACTACAACTCTGACAGAATTGATATAACACTCTCTAAAGTCCAAATACTATGATGATTAATTAGAGCTGCTTTTATTACGAAACATTACTATCCCTTTAAATAGCAGAAATAAGTAGCATTTTCATTCTGTGAATTTAGGAATCTTAGATTCCATCCAGTGCTAAAATTACTGATAGTGTCCTCCCACCTCGCTGAGTCCTGGAGCCTAGAAAACTTCAGCCAGGGAGGCTGTTCCTGGCAGAAAAGAGGATAAAACAGTTCAGAGCCGCGAAAAATAAAACTCATCTTGCGATCGTCTCTCTACGGTGAGAACAGAGATTGGGGAGATTGATATCTTTTCATGGCTAATGCAGAGCCCCGGGGCAGATATGATTGTCTTGTGTAAGCACATGAAAGCTTCATATACCGCAGAGATTTGGCTGACAATCGGCGCACATTACAGAAACCTCACAAAGAATTAACCGCGGTATTCCTGTTCTCTCTCTCTATTTAGTTCCATCGTTGAAAGCAGCTATTCGATGCCACAGGAGACAGGCAAAGCAAACTCCTCCTAGCTGGTTAACCCTTTGAATGCCAGAGGGGTATGCAACACAAGGGTTAACCGTTTGGGTGCCAGAGGGGTATGCAACGCAGAGCAATGCATTGCGCACCCCTCTGTCACTCAAAGGGTTAAGGGAGAAGTGACACCTCCTGATAATGACCCATTGAAACGTTACCATACCTGCCAATCTCTCGTGACTTACAAGGACGATTCCTAGCGTTGGCTTGCTGTCCCTGGTTTTTAACCCCTTAAAGGGGAACTATTACCCCAAATAAAGTTCCCCCACAACAATTACCGATCTATCGATTAGCTGAACAATAGTAGTATTTTCCAGAATAGTTAATCCTGCTGCTGCCGAGACTGACGGCCAGGCAACAATGCTTTATTGGAATCTGCGCGCCTGAGCCGTCAGTCTCTTCTGGTACCCTAAAGCGTAACTACCACATTTAACAAAGATGGCCCCAAATAATTCCTCATCTGGCGACTAGCTGGTCAGTAGCGCTAGTCACAGAATTATTACCTGGTTAATGTGAATTATCCACCGCTCTGGGACTGACAGGCGGGACGGAGAGCAAACATCTTTCCATAGTGATGTCTGCGCTCCTGCACTGTCAGTCCCTTTTGGAGCTGAATGGCTCCTAGCCACGCCTCCTAGAGCTATCTGGGACTGACAGCGCAGGCGCGCAGACGTCACTATGGAAAGATGTCTGCTCTCCGTCCCGCCTGTCAGTCCTGGAACGGTGGATAATTCACATTAACCAGGTAATAATTGTGGCGGCTAGCGCTACTGAGAAGCTACTCCCCAGATGGGGAATTATTTGGGGCCATCTTTGTTAAGTGTGGTAGTTCCGCTTTCACTTACCATGCAACGCCCTCTAGAGGAGACTGGGACTGACATTGCAGGCTTGTAGACGTCTCTAAGCAAAGATGTCTGCGCTGTTGCCTGGCCGTCAGTCTCAGCAGCAGTAGGTTTTCTCTATACGGAGGTTATTATTCTGGCAAACATTACTATTGTTCAGCTAATTGCTAGATGGGTAATTCTTGGGAGGAAACTTTATTTGCGGTGAGAGTTCCCCTTTAAGGACTGGCCAGTCCTTATACGATCGGATTCAGAGCTCCCCGAATGTTGTGCAGCTGCACGGGGATCCCTGAAATCCATGACAGGTCAGGAACATCACTGGTCCTTTAAGGAAGCTTTCCCATGATGGTCCCATGCACGTCATGTTAAGGGGTTAACCTGGTGTACCTTTTTGAGCACTAGAGGGTTATACAACTCACAGGGTTAGAGGAGAGTGATACTTATTAATGAAGAATATCTACTTTGCATGCATTGTCCTGCTGAGTAAAACAAGGGTGTCCACACTTTTGAGAGATGTTTTATTCAAACGTTATTTCAGCTCAAACTTCCATTTGGGTGCAGCACATCCATGACATGAATTCTTTATGGTGGTGCTGTTGCTACAGCAGTGTATGGAGGGTTATTGTTAGAAACAGAACTGTCCATAGAATCCTTTAGAAACAGCACCACTTTAACATTTCAGGCCATGAAGAGTACTGCACCTCAAAAAAATCGAAGTTTGAGTTGTAATAACTTGAATAAAACACCAAGGGAGTGCCCTTGTTTTACTCAGAAGGACAAACTTCACTTACTGAGCACCCAGACGATTTATATATTTATACAGTGAGTGCAACCCAACATCAAATAACTATACATATATATATATATATATATATATATATATATATATATATAAACGAGAAAGCCTCATTACATAATTTATGTCTCCTCAGGAGACACACACTCCAGGGGTGGCAGTAAGGAGTTACTGCTCCCGTTGGGTGATTCACTGGCGGCGTGATTTTCACAGGAGTTGCAGTGGCTGAAGGGGAGCAGAGAATTGGCCCGCCCCCACTATCCTGCTAGCCCACCACTACCCAGCTGAGGAAAAAAACAAAATGGCTGCCACTTGCTCCTATACAACAGACACACACACGCCCCACTCACACAGCACCACACACACACAGCACCAAATACACACAGACACACACACACAGCACCAAACACACACACACACACATAGAAATAGCAATGCTGGAGATAGAGGGTGTGTGTGATTTGGACAGGAGTGGGCAGGGTTTGCCCTCCCTCAACTTCCTGCTCAACCATAAAGAGATATGGCTGACACACACACTACACACAGACAAAGCACACACACACACACACACACACACACACACACACACACAGACATATATACTTTGACACACACACATACACACAAACACACACACACACAGTCACTCACTCTGACTCCCAATGGCCTCAACAGGACCTGTAGTACAGCCACTGAAGGGAAGCTGCAGCACCAGGGGAACAAAATGGCACTCAAAGGGTTAAGGTACGCCTTCATTGCTCAATTATTTAATGACTGTCAACATTTGCCATGCAAGACAGAGGACAGGCAGCCATCAGGTACACACTTAACCCACTGACTGCCATAGGGTTGTGTATCAAGTTTTACCCCTCAGGACACGCCAGAAGCACAGGAGGGATTTTGGTCAAACCCCTCAAACTGTAAACTTGCATTTCCCTCCCACATCTCCTCCTTCTCCAGCCTATTACTAACACTTTTCCACATTTATGTTAAGCCTCACCCGTATTCGAGATTAAACCCTGCCCACTTTTAACCCAAATTCCCTCATTGGCCTCTCCACATCAGAACCACATGACTCCCCTCCAGGGATTCCACAAGTCAAAGTTCCCAGGTATGAATACACTTCCCACTGCTATTTAACTCTGACATGCCTATCTATACCTTAACCCTTTGCGTGCCAGAGGGGTGCACAATGCATTGCAATGTCCTCTGGCATTAAAAGGGTTAACATGCTAGTATAACGCTCCTTTCATTTTCTGCTTTCCATTTGCACAACCCAAACACACACAGGCATAAAATACAACATTCTTCCTGGTAAAACATTTTCTTTAAAAAAAAAAAAAAAAAAAAAAACATTGCTTTATACCTCCCAAGTGTCCCTCTTTAGGAGACATTAGTGCTTCATAACTCCCAAATGTCCCTCTTTAGGATGTATTAGTGCTTCATACCTCCCAAGTGTCCCTATTTAGGATATATTAGTGCTTCATACCTCCCAAGTGTCCCTCTTTAGGATATATTAGTGCTTTATACCTCCCAAGTGTCCCTCTTTAGGATATATTAGTGATTCATACCTCCCAAGTGTCCCTCTTTAGGATATATTAGTGCTTCATACCTCCCAAGTGACCCTCTTTAGGATATATTAGTGCTTCATACCTCCCAAGTGTCCCTCTTTAGGATATATTAGTGCTTCATACCTCCCAAGTGACCCTCTTTAGGATATATTAGTGCTTCATACCTCCCAAGTGTCCCACTGTAGGATATATTACTGCTTTATACCTCCCAAGTGTCCCTCTTTAGGATATATTAGTGCTTCATACCTCCCAAGTGTCCCACTGTAGGATATATTAGTGCTTCATACCTCCCAAGTGTCCCTCTTTAGGATATATTAGTGCTTCATACCTCCCAAGTGTCTCTCTTTAGGATATATTAGTGCTTTATACCTCCCAAGTGCCCCTCTTTAGGATGTATTAGTGCTTCATACCTCCCAAGTGTCCCTCTTTAGGATATATTAGTGCTTCATACCTCCCAAGTGACCCTCTTTAGGATATATTAGTGCTTCATACCTCCCAAGTGTCCCTCTTTAGGAGATATTAGTGCTTCATACCTCTCAAGTGTCCCTCTTTAGGATATATTAGTGCTTCATACCTCCCAAGTGTCCCTCTTTAGGAGATATTAGTGCTTCATACCTCCCAAGTGTCCCTCTTTAGGAGATATTACTGCTTCATACATCCCAAGTGTCCCTCTTTAGGATATATTAGTAATTTATACCTCCCAAGTGTCCCTCTTTAGGATATATTAGTAATTTATACCTCCCAAGTGTCCCTCTTTAGGATATATTTGTGCGTCATACCTCCCAAGTGTCCTTCTTTAGGGGATATTAGTGCTTCATTCCTCCCAAGTGTCCCTCTTTAGGATATATTAGTGCTTCATACCTCCCAAGTGTCCCTCTTTAGGGGATATTAGTGCTTCATTCCTCCCAAGTGTCCCTCTTTAGGAGGGACACTCCCTTTTCGACACTCTTTTCTACCCTTTTGTCCCTCTTTTCTGGAGATCACAATAAGTAGTGTGTATCACATTGCTCCACAGTAATAAAAGTCACATAAATGTGTATTTAATCTTCAATATATGTGTTTCTAAATTAGTCTGTGTAAATAAAATACTTCAGTTTTGCTGCAAATAATTTATTCAGTTACACAAAGAGGTGTCAATAGGTTTAAACCCTTATACACTCTTAACTTGCAGGGAAGTAATGTACAAGGGAGGGAGGGATGTCGGATGCCCATGGTACTCAAACTGTTAACCCCTGGAGTGCCACGGGGGTATGCAACGCATTGAATTAATTGTGTTCACAAACCCTCTGCCTATAAAAGGGTTAAAGGGATAGTAATACTTCTATTAAACTTTAGCTTTGAGTCTTCTTTATGTTTTTTTTTAACATGTAGCACTATATTTAATTACTTATAGTGTTGTACTTAAAAGGATATTCCAGCACAAACAATCACCTCCTGCCCCTTTCCCTATGTCACTCAGCCTCTCAGCCTGGTCCGGATGGAGTGTGCCAAAGGACAATCTTCAGTAAACAAAAGGAAAATCCTGTACTCCTTCATCAAGGGGTTCATTATAGTTACTGAATGAAGATTGTCCATCGCTGCATCCGTCCGTCCCACAACCAGATTCCACATCTAATGGGAGGGGCCAGAAGGGGCGGGAGGGGGATCCTTTTGGCTTCAATACAGTTTTAACTACAACACTAAGTAATTAAAGGGATACTAATACTTCATTTTAACTTTATTTTATTTTGTAGGCATTAAAAAAACATGAAGAACGATATAAGTCTTATCTCTCAAACCTTTATGGTTTGAGAGATATTCACAAGCAAAGTTTCCCCTCCCGCCCCTTTTACCTAGTGTAAGCCATCTCTTCGTCCATAGAATCCAGTCCATAGACCAGACAGATAACAGCAGGGGACAATCTTCTTCCTATGAGAACAATGAAAGCCCTTCCCCCCTTGACAAGTTTTTCAGGTTTCTCCCTTATCTTAATTGAAGATTGTCCCTCTCTGCAGTCTACCTGGGCACCTCCCTTCTGATCTGGTTGAACAGGGGGGGATACTTTGCTTGTGAATATCTCTTAAACCATAAAGGTTTGAGAGATAAGACTTATATCGTTCTTCATGTTTTTTTAATGCCTACAAAATAAAATAAAGATAAAACGAAGTATTACTATCCCTTTAAATATAGCGGTACATGTTACTAAAAATATAAAGAAAACTCAGTGATAAACTTCAATTGAATTATTACTATCCCTTTAAAATATTATATAGACTTGACTTTTTATGGTGTGACCATTTGGGGGGTTTTTGGCCCATTTTTTTCAGCTTTTTTTTTTTTTTTTTTTTTTTTGAATGAACAGTGGATGCCCAGGAAGACCCTGTTCTTTCCTCAAATCAGACCACCAGCATTCCCTCTCCACTGCCGATACCCCTGCCAGCCCCTGGGCTCAGGCCTGTTTCCTCACAATCAACAGCGGCTTCTTCCTCCCGCACTGGATCCGGACACTGCGAGGCGCATTGTGAGGAGAAGAGCGTCTCCTCTGTACCGGGGACAGTAATGTGGGACTCTGAATCTACATTATTTATGTACTTGGGACAAATTAACAGCACTCTATTTAACCCTTTGAGTGCCAGAGAGGTAATTAATGTATTGTACCGCAATGCATTGGATGCCTTTCCAGCACTCAAAGGGTTAACTGACATGACACGGTACTGTATACTTCATGGCACTCTATAGCTTAACATGCTGGTATAAGTCTCTCTCACAAAATCTTTTATTTTCTGCTTTCCAGTCCAACACGCCAAACACACAGAGGCAGAATAGTGCAATTGTGCCTGAAACTAAAGTAAATAACAAATACCATTGATTTCACGGTTTCAGGATCACAGTGGGGATGGCAACATGTTGTGAAGCGATGTCCTCTGGTCCTTAGAGGGCTACATTTCACTTCTAACTCTCTGAATATTGGAGATATTCACTTCAGTACAAGATTCTTACCTACACAACTCTGTAAAGCTCCTACACTAATCCCAGGGTGGCTATAGCCCACACTTCTACACTCAGAACCAACAGATCTGGGGGACCAGAAAGAGACAGAACCTCCTCACATGGGGGTGCCTATCACCGTGTCAGTCTTCCCTCAGTGTGTGTATGTCTGTTGCATTTGTGCATGTCTTTTGCATGTGTATGTGAATATGTCTGTTGCGTGTGTGTGTGTGTGCATGTCTGTTGTGTGTGTGCAAGCATACTGTTGCGTGTGTGCATGCGTACTGTTGCGTGTATGTGCGCATATGTCTGTTGCATGTGTGTATGTCTGCTGTGTGCGTATGTCTGTTGCATGTGTCTGCATGTCTGTTGCATGTGTGTGTGCATGTCTGTTGCACGTGTGTGTGCATTTCTGTTACCTGTGTGTGAGCATGTCTGTTGCTCGCATGTGTGTCTGCACATGCCTGTAGCGTGTATGTGTGTGCATATGTGCATCTCTGGTGTGTGCATGTCTTTTGCGTGTTTCTGACGCTCACTGTGTGTATGTGTCTGCCTGTGTGTTGCAAATGTTTATCAGTGTGTCTGCATTTCACAAACTTACACCCAACGGTCATAACATGACGGGCAACGCCGTCCCACATTGCTAGTGTGTATATATATATATATATATATATATATATATATATATAGATATATATATAGATAGATATTGATAGATATATAGATATATACATATAGATATAGATAGATGCATATCAAGCATTACTATCCCTTTAATCCTAAATTTCCAGTCCATATTTTATGTGCGTACGACTAAATGATTAATGTTTTATGAACTTTTACACATGCGATTCTTGTTTATTTCTAGGATTTCATGTGGTAATTAGGTGCAGATAACATATTCTGCTGTACAAGTGCAACGCTAACTGTGCTGTACAAGGGGGAGATTCACTAAGGAGTGATAAAGAGGTGATAAAGTGTAGATGACTTCTCCAGTGATATCACTTCTCCAGTTCCTATGTTATTCTATACAGCTTATACACTAAGGTCTTGAAAGCTGGAGAAATCTTAGTGAATAGGCTCCATAGAATAACATAGGAACTGGAGAAGTGATATCACTGGAGAAATCATCTCCGCTTTATCATCTTCCTATCACCCCTTAGTGTATAATCCCCAAGGTGTCCTGTTCGATACTGTGGATCACTAGTGATGCTCTATAATGTGACTGCCCATGGGTAAAATGTCCCTGGAAATTGCCTTACTTTGGATGGAAAATGCTAATGACCCCTGTGAATTCTCCCCTTGTGCCTTCGCCCATGAGAAAACACTGACTATCACTCACCACGGCTCAGGGACTGCAGATGAGCATAGCTGGGCAGGGACGTGCACAGACATTTTGGGGGGCAGGGACTCAAATGAAAAAAAAGGCACTTCTCTCACCAGCCCTGTCACATCCAAAGGCAGCATCTCAGCGGCGCGCAAGGCGTAAGCAGAGAGGATCCGACACACAAGAGGAGAAGACCCGACGGCATGTAAAAAAGACCCGGGCCGGCCGGCATGTTAAAGGGACATTACACTTAAAAAGGACCTGGACGTAAGAGGAGAGGAGAACAGACGCCCCCCGCCCCCGGTAATCAAAATTGAAAAACGGACTGGGATAAGATTAAATCGGACTGATTACATTTTTTTTTTTTTGTTTTTTGTTAAAAGGGCACAAGGGCACTTTGGACAAAAAGGGCAGGTGCTCAAGCCCCCCTTGGTGTCTATGTGTGCACGTGCCTGCAGCTGGGGAGCGGATCTTGGGTGCGTTGACAGCTAACAAGACTTAGTAACATAGTAAATTAGGTTGATAAAGGACACGAGTCCGAGTTCAAACTTGTGTTGGATACCCCCTCTGGCACTCAAAGGGTTAAGACAAGCAGGGACCGTTCCTTTGTTCCACAGGCAAAGGAATAAATCCAGATACGCCAGTGAAGACATTTCCTGCAGGGATCTGTGTGATCCATAACGTAGGAATGAAATCTGGTATAGCAGAAGAAGGAGAAACATCTTAATTCATACAATTGGTTTGTAATGGAAGCGTGTACTCAAACTGCAATACTGTGGAGAAGTCACTAGCATTCAAGGGGTTAAAAGCCTCATTTAAATCCATGGAGACGTTTTATTAGTTCCCGAGATGTCCCAGAACTGCTACAAAATTTTCTTTGTGCATATGATCCAGGCTGGTTGGTAAATATGTACAAAAGCAAGCATATATCTTAAAATAACCCTTACTACTTGACCAGTGTCCTACTCCCATGACTGCACATGCATCCCACTGTGGCTGATATAATAAGAAATGTCAGGTAATTCTGTGGCAAACCAGCTGCAACATAGGAAACAGATAACATAGTAACATAGTAGATAAGGCTGAAAAAAGACATGCGTCCATCAAGTCCAACCCATGCCAAAAACACCCTTGTTGATCCAGAGGAAGGAAAAATAAAGCCTTCTGAAGCCATTTCCAATCTAGTCCCAAGTGTGTGTATGTGGGGGGAATTATTCCTTCCTGACTCCAATTGGTAGTCAGATAGTTCCCTGGATCAATATCCTATTTGCTTTGAAGCCATCTGTCATAATTGTCAATATTGTTCTGTGCTAGATAGGCATCCATTGCTTTTTTGAATGCAGTTGCATTATCTGCAAGCACAACATCCCGAGGCAAGGGATTCCATAGCCTTACCGCCCTTACGCTAAATAATCCCTGTCTTTGTTTTAGTCGAAAGCACCTTTCCTCTAGTCTTAATGGATGACCTCTTGTTCTTAGCTCAGCTCTTTGCATAAATAATCTATTGGATAGTTCTTTGTATGTGTATTATTTAAAATCAAGCTTTAATTCCTGTTGGAGACGTCATAAAGTAACACCTAAAATGTACAGGGGTTATATACAGTTAACGTGGACCTGCCACTTTAAGATAGTTTTAGTTGTGTTATAGAGAATTAAATTCTTCATATACACTACCGTTCACAAGTTTTGGGTCACTTCCACGAAAACATTCATCAAATGAGTTACAAAATGAATAGGAAACAGTCAAGAAGTTGACAAGGTTAGAAATAATGATTGTTAATTTAAATAATAATTAAGTCTTTCAAACCTTGCTTTGGTCGAGGAATCCGCTATTTGCAGCAAATGTAGATATTCCATTAAAAATCAGCCATTTTCAGCTACAAGAGTCATTTACATCATTAACAATGTGTACACTGTATTTCTGATCCGTTTGATGTCATTTTAACCCTTTGAGTGCCATAAGGCTACGCAACGCATTGCACTCTGGCACTCAAAGGGTTAATGGAGAAGATTTGCTTTTCTTTCAAAAACAAGGACATTTCGAAGTGACCCCAAAATTTTGAACAGTGTTATATTTTGTACTTTCAATTTTTCTGTAAGCTAAATAGTTTTTGAGTAACTATTAGGTGTTGGTGGCACACGGGCACTTTATGCTAATTCCTCACATAGGGGGTTATGCACTAAGGTGTGATAAAGATGTGATAAAGTGGAGATGACTTCTCCAGTGATATCACTTCTCTAGTTCCTATGTTATTCTATGGAACCTATACACTAAGATCCCCAAAGCTGTGTAAATCTCCACTTTATCACCTCTTTATCAACACTTTATCACCACTTTATGACACCCTAGTGTATAACCCCTATAGCTAATTAGTTTAGTTGATGTCCAGACGTACCATTGGTAATATTGGCCCAGCACAGCATAATGTGCCAATGACACATACAATTTAATTTCTCAAACATATTTGTATTCCACACGAATGGCAATTACAACATATAGGCAGTTTATTTTTTTAACCCTTTGCATGACAGAGAGATATCTAACTCATGCGATGGATAACTCTCTGGGGAACAAAGGGTTAACCCTCTAAGGTGACAGGTCCACTTTTAAAACCCTGTACTCCGTGCTTGCATCTTTAAAACGCAATGCATTCAAGGGGCTTAAAAGTTTGGTTTAAATCAAGGGGGACTTTTTCTCCCTCCCCATCTGGGACAGTTGGTTTATTCCAGAACTGATCCTTTTCTTTCTGAATAATGCACCAGGAATTCTCCTTTTCACTTGTGTCCTGCGCTTTTGTAGATATGTGTAGCTAAATAATCTGTATTTTTCATCACAAGAAAGCAGTAGCTGTATGTACTAAGAAAGCAGTAGATGTTCTAAGAAAGCAGTAGATGTATTAGGAAAGCAGTAGATGTACTAAGAAAGCAATAGATGTATTAGGAAAGCAGTAGATGTAATAAGAAAGCAGTAGATGTATTAGGAAAGCAGTAGCTGTATGTACTAAGAAAGCAGTAGATGTATTAGGAAAGCAGTAGCTGCACTAAGAAAGCAGTAGATGTATTAGGAAAGCAGTAGATGTAATAAGAAAGCAGTATATGTATGTACTAAGAAAGCAGTAGATGTACTAAGAAAGCAGTAGATGTACTAAGAAAGCAGTAGATGTATTAGGAAAGCAGTAGATGTACTAAGAAAGCAGTAGATGTACTAAGAAAGCAGTATATATATGTAATAAGAAAGCAGTAGATGTATTAGGAAAGCAGTAGATGTAATAAGAAAGCAGTAGATGTACTAAGAAAGCAGTAGATGTAATAAGAAAGCAGTAGATGTACTAGGAAAGCAGTAGATGTACTAAGAAAGCAGTAGATGTAATAAGAAAGCAGTAGATGTATTAGGAAAGCAGTAGATGTAATAAGAAAGCAGTAGATGTATGTACTAAGAAAGCAGTAGATGTACTAAGAAAGCAGTAGATGTAATAAGAAAGCAGTATATGTAATATGAAAGCAGTGAATGTACTAAGAAAGCAGTAGATGTAATAAGAAAGCAGTAGATGTGGTAAGAAAGCAGTAGATGTAATAAGAAAGCAGTAGATGTATTAGGAAAGCAGTAGATGTACTAAGAAAGCAGTAGATGTATTAGGAAAGCAGTAGATGTACTAAGAAAGCAGTAGATGTAATAAGAAAGCAGTAGATGTATTAGGAAAGCAGTAGATGTATTAGGAAAGCAGTAGATGTACTAAGAAAGCAGTATATATATGTAATAAGAAAGCAGTAGATGTATTAGGAAAGCAGTAGATGTAATAGGAAAGCAGTAGATGTGATAAAAAAGCAGTAGATGTACTAAGAAAGCAGTAGATGTAATAAGAAACCAATAGATGTAATAAGAAAGCAGTAGATGTATGTACTAAGAAAGCAGTAGATGTACTAAGAAACCAATAGCTGTAATAAGAAAGCAGTAGATGTACTAAGAAATCAATATATGTAATAAGAAAGCAGTAGATGTATTAGGAAAGCAGTAGATGTATTAGGAAAGCAGTAGATGTAATAAGAAAGCAGTAGATGTATGTACTAAGAAAGCAGTAGATGTACTAAGAAAGCAGTAGATGTAATAAGAAAGCAGTAGATGTATGTACTAAGAAAGCAGTAGATGTACTAAGAGAGCAGTAGATGTACTAAGAAAGTAGTAGATGTAATAAGAAAGCAGTATATGTAATATGAAAGCAGTGAATGTACTAAGAAAGCAGTAGATGTAATAAGAAAGCAGTAGATGTGGTAAGAAAGCAGTAGATGTAATAAGAAAGCAGTAGATGTATTAGGAAAGCAGTAGATGTACTAAGAAAGCAGTAGATGTATTAGGAAAGCAGTATATGTACTAAGAAAGCAGTAGATGTAATAAGAAAGCAGTAGATGTATTAGGAAAGCAGTAGATGTATTAGGAAAGCAGTAGATGTACTAAGAAAGCAGTATATATATGTAATAAGAAAGCAGTAGATGTATTAGGAAAGCAGTAGATGTAATAGGAAAGCAGTAGATGTGATAAAAAAGCAGTAGATGTACTAAGAAAGCAGTAGATGTAATAAGAAACCAATAGATGTAATAAGAAAGCAGTAGATGTATGTACTAAGAAAGCAGTAGATGTACTAAGAAACCAATAGCTGTAATAAGAAAGCAGTAGATGTACTAAGAAATCAATATATGTAATAAGAAAGCAGTAGATGTATTAGGAAAGCAGTAGATGTAATAAGAAAGCAGTAGATGTAATAAGAAAGCAGTAGATGTACTAAGAAAGTGGACCAGTTCTGGAAATGTGGTATATTCCTCTCCAGCATTTAACAGGTTAAATCCTCTGATTTAAATCAATAAGAAATTCTCTCTCACACAAGTGACTTGCTCACAATTGCTTTCTGCGTTATCCATTAGCACCGTTATTATGTTTGATTGTTTAATTTAATTGTGGGGTGTCTGCCCAGTAACGTAACTCGTCATTGGAAAGCCTCAATGCAAAACATTTGGGGGCTCCTTAACACAGCAGCAAACTAGATTCTTTTGAGCCCTGTCCCCCCGCTTTGATGCTGGGAACCATCACTCTCTGACCCCCCCCACCTCTATTTAAGCCTCGGGGTATGACTGTACCCTGCAGGCAAGCAGGAATGGCTCTAGAGGAACAGCCTAAACGAGCCATTAAATGTCCCCCTTTCTTGTAAGGTTATGCAAAGAAACCGAGACAAAATGCTTACTTCACTCACTGGGGGGAGGAAAAGCTGTTCTAGTTATGGAGACAGACCTGAAGCCGGATACGTCTCCACTTCATAAAGCTACAGATCACATTAACGCTGAGCTAATGACAGTCCTGAGCTTACACTGCTACTGAGTTAATGGCTTCATGCACCTCAATGAGCGACGCTATCCTGTGCCCAGTCTAGTGTACATACAGATGACAGTGTTCAGAGGTAATAAACGCACGTTATTGTGCCAACACAACAATACCACGGGGTGAAGGGTTCAGATGCCAAGACGATTACAAGTAAAATAAAACAAAAACTAAACGAGAAGCAATCAAGGCAAGGTACCAGTCAGCATTCCTCAGTGTTTTATCTCTCCTGTTTTGTTTAAAACCCTTTGAGTGCCAGAAAGGTACCCAGCACATTGCGATACAGTGAACAGCTCTCTGGGACACAAAGGGTTAAGGAACAGTAACACTTTATTGTGAATTTACACATCCCTGCATTAACATGTAATGTCAGATGTATTTTTTATTACTTGTTTTTTCCATCCTCATGCAAATACCCCACATCTCTGTTTCAAGAGTATTCTGTTCAGTTGAGCATCCAAGCAGGACAGTGATACAATGTAACACTATCCCTACAGTCTGAGTGCTCTGTATGCTGTGTGATGTCATTGTTATATTGTATCTTTATTGTAACACTATCCCTGCAGCACTGAGTGCTCTGTAGGCTGTGTGATGTCATTGTTATATTGTATCTTTATTGTAACACTATCCCTGCAGCACTGAGTGCTCTGTAGGCTGTGTGATGTCATTGTTATATTGTATCTTTATTGTAACACTATCCCTGCAGCACTGAGTGCTCTGTAGGCTGTGTGATGTCATTGTTATATTGTATCTTTATTGTAACACTATCCCTGCAGCACTGAGTCCTCTGTATGCTGTGTGATGTCATTGTTATATTGTATCTTTATTGTAACACTATCCCTGCAGCACTGAGTGCTCTGTAGGCTGTGTGGTGTCATTGTTATATTGTATCTTTTCTTTATTGTATCACTATCCCTGCAGCACCAAGTGCTCTGTATGTTGTGTGATGTATGTTGTTATAATGTATGTTTTCTGTATTGTAACACTATCCCTGCAGAGTGTGATATCCTTTTTATATTGTATCTTTCTTCATTGTATCACTATCCCTGGAGCACAGCGTGCTCAATATGTTGTATCATATTTTTATATCGTATCTTTTCTGTATTGTAACACTATCCCTGCAGCACCAAGTGCTCTGTATGTTGTATGATATCATTTTTATATTGTATCTTTTCTGTATTGTAACACTGTCCCTGCAGCACTGCGTGCTCTGTATGCTGTATGATATTATCTTTCTATTGTATCTTTTATAGATTGTATCACTATCCCTGCAGCACGGCTTCCTCTGTATGTTTTATGATATCATGTATATATTGTATGTTTCTGTACTGTAACACTATCCCTGCAGCACTAAGTGCTCTGTATGTTGTGTGATATCATTTTTATATTGTATCTTTCTGTATTGTATCACTATCCCTGCAGCACTGACTGCTCTGTATGTTGTATGATATCATTTTTATATTGTATCTTTCTGTATTGTAACACTATCCCTGCAGCACTAAGTGCTCTGTATGTTGTATGATATCATTTTTATATTGTATCTTTTCTGTATTGTAACACTATCCCTGCAGCACTGACTGTTCTGTATGCTATGATTTTCATATTGGATCTTTTCTGTATTGTAACACTATCCCTGCAGCACCGAGTTCTCTGTATGTTGTATGATATCATTTTTATATTGTATCTTTTCTGTATTGTAACACTATCCCTGCAGCACCGAGTGCTCTGTATGTTGTGTGACATCATTTTTATATTGTATCTTTCTGCATTGTATCACTATCCCTGCAGCACTGAGTGCTCTGTATGTTGTATGACGTCATTTTTATATTGTATCTTTTCTGTATTGTATTACTATCCCTGCAGCACAGCGTGCTCTGTACCCATTTTTAATGGAGCTTTTAAATTTTTTACAAAGCATTGGATACCTACCTATATAGCAAGGGGTTAAAATCTTCATTTAAAGCTACAGACATCTTTATTGTCGCTGTGGTCAAGATGTTTGGTGTAGACACGCACCTCCTGCATTTACCCTCCTGGGACCAGTCCAGATTTGAGTTTTATACCTAAACCAACTGCACAAATAAATAACCCCCCGTTACCTGTGGATTTATACTGGACTTCTTCATTCCTGGATGTTAGAGACATCCACAGATCACTGCTTCGCAATGCGTTTGAGACCACACTAGAGTTCAAAAGTGGTTAAGAGGGGTCTGGCACTGAAAGGGTTAAAATCCCCATTTCAAAGGATGGCAATTATTTTCGTTAATCCCCTATGGCAGTGTTTCTCAATCTTTTCTAACTCAAGGCACCCCTAAAGCACAGTTTGTAATTTTGGGGTCACAACTAACATTTTAGCAGTTGTTTATCAAGGAGAAATGAAATGTAAGAATACATAAATATAGTTATTTGCTTCACTTTTAAAAGGCTGCACTGAAAAGTGAGTCATATGAAAGGGCGCCTTCAGTGGGTTGCATTGTTTAAAATCTCTCCATGCATAAAAAGCGCAAGATTCTCATGTCTCCTCCTCATGTGTCACTATATGTATCAGGAGGCGGAAGACATCACCATGATCCTTTCTTCCGTCTCAGCATAAGCCGGGTTAAAAATAAAGGGATAGGGAGGCTGGATTTATGTCTCTGGGATGTGTAATGGAGGCAGAGTTCAACGCAATACCTCTCCGACACCGAAAGGGTTAAAAAAAAATTACACACACAGAGTGAAGCTCCACCAATCACTGCTGCTGTCACATAAATGACAAAAATAAATTAGAGAGAGAGAGAGACAGCTGGGCAAAGTTAGACATCCCAGCGACATAAACCCAGCCTCCCTATTCCTTTAGTTTTAACCCACCCTGTGCTGAGATGCAGGAAAGGATTGTGGCCAATGATATCCGCCTCCTCATGCATACAGGGAAATATAAGGAGGTGACATGAGAATCTTGCACTTTTTATATGCATGGTGAGAATCTCATGTCTCCCTTTTAAACAATGAGACATGCTGAATGCGCCCTTTCATATCACGCAATTTTCAGTGAGACCTTTTATAAGGATCCCCAATTATTTTGGGTCTAACAGTATGGATCACAAAAAGATTTGAAACTCAGTTTTCACATTTTTATCAAAGTCTTTAAGGAAAACAAGGGTAGGGCCGGTGCTGGCATAAGGCTGTATAGGCAGCCGCCTTAGGGTGCGACCCTCTCAACCGGTGCCCACAGCAAGTAGGTGTGTGCCTTCTTTGGCACAGACCTCTAACAGCTGATCTCCCTCTCTGGCGCTCTAGTAATGCAGGGCGCTGGGAGATGACATCATCAGAACTCTGCATTACTGAGAACCACGCGGGAGCTCCATCTCTACAGAGGTCTGTGCAGAATGAGGCATAGATTGCATCAGTGTATGTTGGCAATATGTGGCTAATAGTAGGCAAGGGACCATGCTTGGGGGCAGGGAATTGTGGTAAAGTCGGGGGGGCATGGGATTGTGGCTGGGTCGGAGTTGGGGTGGGGGGATTGGTGGCTGGGAGGCATTAAAATGCCCCTTCGCCTTTGTAGACAAAAATCCTTGCGCCGGCCCTGAACAAGGGGCACCCTAATTGGATGACCATGGCACTCCAACGTGCCACAACACACTGGGTTAAGAACCACTGGCCCTATGGTAAAGTTGGTTTGCTCCAAAGTTATTTCACGCTGATGTGGAACAATTCTGGAGCAAACCAATGACATTGTGGGGGTCGAATAGAACTTCCCAAAAATCTTATAAATACAAATGGAGAATCCAACCCTTTGAATGCTAGTGAGGTGCGAAGCAATGCGTTGGACACCTCACTAGCATTCAAGGGTTTAAAATCCTTTTTTCATTACAGGTCTATTTTTACTTCCCCACCTTACAGTGTAGTTGGTTTGCCTCAGTTTCATTTTTACATACATGCATAAGGGCCAAATCGCACTGGGCCTACACCTTGAGTAGCCAACTGGTGGACCTCCAGCTGTAGAAGACTTCGGCTCCCATCATTCTCAGCCAAATGTTGGCTATTTGAGGAGGCTGTAGTCCCCAAGCAGAGGAGTATGATGGGAGCTGTATTACCACACCTGCTGGTCTTCCAGCAACTGACTACACCTGGTCTACACAATACAGTATAGAGTACATCACAGTCTGCGTCATGATAGAAGTAAATGGTTTGTATTATCTCCAAACCCATGATTGAAATGGCGAGACACTGAGACACTCAGTGACTAATGCGCCATGAACACAGGTACCGCAGTCAGCTGGAAACTCGCCCCAGGAACGAGTGTCAGTCTCCTCTTCTCGCTGTGATCTGTTTAATGTAGCAGGAGAAGCCCTGTGTGATCTCTGTGTGCACAATTACACATCACAATCACTCACTAGTGAATGCCTGGAGAAATACAATCATACCACTGAAAGAGCTGGGATCTGCAAGCAAGGGTCTTTATGGGATCTCTACCATGGGAATAGGTGGCTCTTAATTTGTATAACAAAAGGACTTACTTAGCTAGGAGCCTATCTCACAGCAGTCAGGTAAATCTATATAATTACTGTGTATAACAGAAGGACATACCTATGTAGGAGTCGATCATACATCAGTCAGGTGTATGTATATAATTACTGTGTGTGTAACAGAAGTACTTACCTAGGTAGGAGTCCATCATACAGCAGTCAGGTGTATCTATATAATTACTGTGTGTAACAGAAGCACTTACCTAGGTAGGAGTCCATCATACAGCAGTCAGGTGTATATGTATAATTACTGTGTGTAACAGAAGTACTTACCTAGGTAGCAGTCCATCATACAGCAGTCAGGTGTATCTATATAATTACTGTGTGTAACAGAAGCACTTACCTAGGTAGGAGTCCATCACACAGCAGTCAGGTGTTTCTATATAATTACTGTGTGTAACAGAAGCACTTACCTAGGTAGGAGTCAATCATACAGCAGCCATGCGTATCTGTATAATTACTGTGTGTAACAGAAGTACTTACCTAGGTAGGAGTCCATCATACAGCAGTCAGGTGTATCTATATAATTACTGTGTGTAACAGAAGTACTTACCTAGGTAGGAGTCCATCATACAGCAGTCAGGTGTATCTATATAATTACTGTGTGTAACAGAAGCACTTACCTAGGTAGGAGTCCATCACACAACAGTCAGGTGTATCTGTATAATTACTGTGTGTAACAGAAGCACTTACCTAGGTAGGAGTCCATCACACAGCAGTCAGGTGTATCTATATAATTACTGTGTGTGACAGAAGCACTTACCTAGGTAGGAGTCCATCATACAGCGGTCAGGTGTATCTATATAATTACTGTGTGTAACAGAAGCACTTACCTAGGTATGAGTCCATCACACAGCAGTCAGGTGTATCTATATAATTACTGTGTGTAACAGAAGCACTTACCTAGGTAGAAGTCCATCATACAGCAGTCAGGTGTATCTATATAATTACTGTGTGTAACAGAAGCACTTACCTAGGTAGAAGTCCATCACACAGCAGTCAGGTATCCTATATAATAATTCGCCAAGTTGTGTGTAACGCCCGACATGCGCAGTACAGACTGCCAGCTCCGCGGCTGATACAGAGCTGGGCGCTCCGAAGGAGCGTCCAGCTCTGTATCAGCCGAGGTGCGGGCAGTCTCCACTGCGTGTGACTGCCCCGCGACCGGCTGCCAGAGGCTCTGTGGCCCGTGTAACGGGCTGTTCAACTAGTATCTATATAATTACTGTGTGTGTAACAGAAGCACTTACCTAGTTAGGAGTCCATCACACAGCAGTCAGGTGTATCTATATAATTACTGTGTGTGTAACAGAAGCACTTACCTAGGTAGGAGTCCATCATACAGCAGTCAGGTGTATCTATATAATTACTGTGTATAACACAAGCACTTACCAAGGTAGGAGTCCATCATACAGCAGTCAGGTGTATCTATGTAATTACTGTGTGTAACAGAAGCACTTACCTAGGTAGGAGTCCATCATACAGCAGTCAGGTGTATCTATATAATTACTGTGTGTAACAGAAGTACTTACCTAGGTAGGAGTCCATCATACAGCAGTCAGGTTTATCTATATAAGTACTGTGTGTAACAGAAGCACTTACCTAGGTAGGAGTCCATCATACAACAGTCAGGTGTATCTATATAATTACTGTGTGTAACAGAAGAGCTTACCTAGGTAGGAGACCATCATACAGCAGTCAGGTGTATCTGTATAATTACTGTGTGTAACAGAAGCGCTTACCTAGGTAGGAGTCCATCATACAACAGTCAGGTGTATCTATATAATTACTGTGTGTAACAGAAGCACTTACCTAGGTAGGAGTCCATCATACAGTAGTCAGGTTTATCTATATAAGTACTGTGTGTAACAGAAGCACTTACCTAGGTAGGAGTCCATCACACAACAGTCAGGTGTATCTATATAAGTACTGTGTGTAACAGAAGCACTTACCTAGGTAGGAGTCCATCATACAGCAGTCAGGTGTATCTGTATAATTACTGTGTGTAACAGAAGCACTTACCTAGGTAGGAGTCCATCATACAGCAGTCAGGTTTATCTATATAAGTACTGTGTGTAACAGAAGCACTTACCTAGGTAGGAGTCCATCATACAACAGTCAGGTGTATCTATATAATTACTGTGTGTAACAGAAGAGCTTACCTAGGTAGGAGTCCATCATACAGCAGTCAGGTGTATCTGTATAATTACTGTGTGTAACAGAAGCGCTTACCTAGGTAGGAGTCCATCATACAACAGTCAGGTGTATCTATATAATTACTGTGTGTAACAGAAGCACTTACCTAGGTAGGAGTCCATCGTACAGCAGTCAGGTGTATCTATATAATTACTGTGTGTAACAGAAGGACTTACCTAGGTAGGAGTCCATCGTACAGCAGTCAGGCGTATCTATATAATTACTGTGTGTAACAGAAGGGCTTACCTAGGTAGGAGTCCATCGTACAGCAGTCAGGCGTATCTATATAATTACTGTGTGTAACAGAAGCGCTTACCTAGGTAGGAGTCCATCGTACAGCAGTCAGGCGTATCTATATAATTACTGTGTGTAACAGAAGCGCTTACCTAGGTAGGAGTCCATTGTACAGCAGTCAGGCGTATCTATATAATTACTGTGTGTAACAGAAGCGCTTACCTAGGTAGGAGTCCATCGTACAGCAGTCAGGCGTATCTATATAATTACTGTGTGTAACAGAAGCACTTACCTAGGTAGGAGCCCATCACACAGCAGTCAGGCGTATCTATATAATTACTGTGTGTAACAGAAGTACTTACCTAGGTAGGAGTCCATCATACAGCAATCAGGCATATCTATATAATTACTGTGTGTAACAGAAGCACTTACCTAGGTAGGAGTCCATCACACAGCAGTCAGGTGTATGTATATAATTACTGTGTGTAACAGAAGCACTTACCTAGGTAGGAGTCCATCACACAGCAGTCAGGTGTATCTATATAATTACTGTGTGTAACAGAAGGACTTACCTAGGTAGGAGTCCATCATACAGCAGTCAGGTTTATCTATATAAGTACTGTGTGTAACAGAAGGACTTGCCTAGGTAGGAGTCCATCACACAGCAGTCAGGTGTATCTATATAATTACTGTGTGTGTAAAAGAAGCGCTTACCTAGGTAGAAGTCCATCATACAGCAGTCAGGTGTATTTATATAATTACTGTGTGAAACAGAAGGACTTACCTAGGTAGGAGTCCATCATATAGCAGTCAGGTGTATCTATATAATTACCGTGTGTAACAGAAGTACTTACCTAGGTAGGAGTCCATCATACAGCAGTCAGGTGTATCCGTATAATTACTGTGTGTAACAGAAGCACTTACCTAGGTAGGAGTCTATCATACAGCAGTCAGGTGTATCTATATAATTACTGTGTGTAACAGAAGCACTTACCTAGGTAGGAGTCCATCATACAGCAATCAGGTGTATCTGTATAATTACTGTGTGTAACAGAAGTACTTATCTAGGTAGGAGTCCATCATACAGCAGTCAGGTGTATCTATATAATTACTGTGTGTAGCAGAAGCACTTACCTAGGTAGGAGTCCATCACACAGCAGTCAGGTGTATCTATATAATTACTTTGTGTAACAGAAGCACTTACCTAGGTAGGAGTCCATCACACAGCAGTCAGGTGTATCTATATCATTACTGTGTGTAACAGTAGCACTTACCTAGGTAGGAGTACATCACACAGCAGTCAGGTGTATCTATATAATTACTTTGTGTAACAGAAGCACTTACCTAGGTAGGAGTCCATCACACAGCAGTCAGGTGTATCTATATCATTACTGTGTGTAACAGTAGCACTTACCTAGGTAGGAGTCCATCACACAGCAGTCAGGTGTATCTATATCATTACTGTGTGTAACAGTAGCACTTACCTAGGTAGGAGTCCATCACACAGCAGTCAGGTGTATCTATATAATTACTTTGTGTAACAGAAGCACTTACCTAGGTAGGAGTCCATCACACAGCAGTCAGGTGTATCTATATCATTACTGTGTGTAACAGTAGCACTTACCTAGGTAGGAGTCAATCATATAGTGTAATTAGTGAGGCTGATTTAATACATATATTCTGGAGATGGAGAACAGGTAAACAATCCCAAAATACTCTTTCATTTAAAGTGGAATTTTAAAATCACCAAAGAGCAATAGGTTAGAGACTTTCCTGGGATTGAGGGGGTTAATCTCTCCATTCATATCACAAGGAATGCATCCGTCACTCAAAGGGTTAAAATCAGAGAAGCTGTGTATTTTGCTAATCTAGTGCAGGGTGGCATCGGAGCCCTTCAGATGAGGCAGATTACAATTAAGACGACTGTTTACTGTGCTCACGCTCTGCTTGTTAGTATACAATGTGACATGCCTTAAATCTGGGATGTTCAAACAGACAGCGGCATGCCGTGCGCCTGCGGGCTGCAAATATAACATGACAACATGGGAAGGCTGAGACACACAATCGCCAAAGTCTTTATTATATTATTATGATTATTATCATTATAAGATAAGTAAGAAGAGGTTGGGAAGAAAGAAAGTTTCTTGGAAGCCTTGGGCCAAATCCGAGAAATTTGCTGATAACTTAAAAAGATCAAATTGGGAAACGAGAGTTGTGTTAGTGAGATTTGCGTACAATGGCGGACACGAAAGACAGGATAAAAGAGGGGAAGGGGAGAGAAAACATGGCTGAATTGAAGGAATGAAGAAATACATTAGTAAAGAGTAAAATTAACTCCTTGTTTGCTAGATACATCTCTAGCATATTGCAACTGTGACATCAGAAGTAAGAGACTTGGGAGATATTATATCAAGCAATGCAGTAATGCAGTGGGAACAAACATAATACTGAATTGTATAGTAAGGGAATTAGCAGAAGAATGAGGCACTGATTCTACTGTATAGATCACCCAGGGCAGGATTTAAATCTCAGGAGCCTGTAGGCTAGGATGACCAGACCTCACCTTTAAGCGGGGACGCATATGAAAAATACATACTGCAGGGCTGCTTTGATTTTGGTGCACTCCTGAAATATGCCTTTTACCTATGTGTCCCCGGTTAAAGTTGAGGTCTGGTCAGCCTACTGTAGGTACAGAAATCTGAAGCGCCCCCCCATTTGCCATCTCCACTGGACACCTCCACAATGCTCCAAATCTCCACATTACCCCCCCCCATATCCATATAGTCCTCACATTGCCCCCCATCAGTTCTATATTTCCATCAGCTCCAACGTATCCCCCATCAGCTCCATACTGACCTCACATTGCCCCCATCAGCTCCAACTTGCCCCCACAATCTCCAACTTGCCCCCATCATCTCCAACTTGCCCCATCATCTACAACTTGCCCCCATCATCTCCACATTGCCCCATCAGCTCCAGCTTGCCCTCACATTACACCCATCATCTCCACATTGCCGCTATATCAGCTCTAACTTGCCCTCACATTGCCATCAGCTCCACATTGCCCACATCATCTTCACATTGCCCCCACTTTGCCTCCCGCATACGTTTCCGACCTCCCTGGTGGTCCATAGTAATACATTGTTTTATCTTTATTTTATTTTGTAGGCATTAAAAAAACATGAAGAACGATATAAGTCTTATCTCTCAAACCTTTATGGTTTAAGAGATATTCACAAGCAAAGTTTCCCCTCCCGCCCCTTTTACCTAGTGTAAGCCATCTCTTCTCAGATGTGGAATCCAGTCCATAGACCAGACAGATAACAGCAGGGGACAATCTTCTTCCTATGAGAACAATGAAAGCCCTGCCCCCCTTGACAAGTTTTTCAGGTTTTTTCCTTTATCTTAATTGAAGATTGTCCCTCTCTGCAGTCTACCTGGGCACCTCCCTTCTGATCTGGCTGAGCAGTGTTACATCAGTAAAAGGGGCGGGAGGGGGATACTTTGTCATTGAATTACTCTTGTACTACAACTCTGACAGAATTGATATAACACTCTCCAAAGTCCAAATACTATGATGATTAATTAGAGCTGCTTTTATTATGAAACATTACTATCCCTTTAAAATCCCAAATTACTCCAGGCTCCTTCGTACACCGTCCCCAGGGTTTTCCTCCTTATTTTCCGTACCCTGTAAAAATAGTTAGAATATCCTCTTTCAAAAGAGAAATACGTCTTAGTCATTTGTATTAATTAATTGGTAATTGCTAAGTATTAACCAAAAAATTACTCGGGGAAAAGGATAAATCTTTCCCAATCGCTTAGCAAATTAGAATAAGGGAGTCTAGTTTTCCATTTAAATGAAAATAAAACAGTTCATTAAAGACGAGAGAGGAGATTAATTGATGTGATCTGCGGGCACCTGGCGCAGTTATATTTCATGCCTTGCTAACTCACCTGGATTCCAGTTATACAAAACCTCATTTTTCTTAAGATAAATTCTACACATTTCCACTATTCATTTTTTTATGCTTGTTTTCTAACGTTAGCAGTGAGTTAACCCCTTAAGGACCACGGAAAGTTTTATTTGTTGTTCTTCCGACTCAGAGCTCCCCGAGCGGCGCATGGACAGGGAGCCATGAAACCCATGACGGTCCTGGCACATCATGGGTCCTTATGGATCGCCAACCCATGACGTTCCAGGACTGTCAAGGGGCCTTAAGGGGGTTAAAGGGATATTAATACTTAACCCTTTGAGTGCAAGAGGGGTGCCCAACACATTGCAAACTCCTCTGGCACGTAAAGGGTTAAAATAGAAAAAAAAATTACAAAAAGTACGTTGTAAGGTTTATCCACCTGATTAACCCCTTAGTGACCGACCGCGAGCGCACGCGGCCGACACTTAACGACGTTTTTTTGGGGGTTTTTTTCCATTGTAGCGAATGACTTCCGTGACTTACCAGGTACGTCCTTTGTCACTAAGTGACATTTTTTCGTGACGTACCTGGTAAGTCACTTGTCGGGAAGGGGTTAAAACAGGGATACACCCATTGCTGAAAGGTGCCTTATTCAAAAGTTATTACAGCTGAACCTTGAGTTTTTTTAGGTGTAGAATCTCAGTAGCCTGTTGCTACACTATCCTATGAACAGCTCTGGGCAGTCGACTGTAAATCTCCATAGCATGGTGTGGCAACAGCGCCACTGTAACATTTCAGGGCGATGTGATACTGCACTTAAAAAAAAAAAAAAAAATTTGAATTGTAATAACTGTTGAATATAAGATCTTTCAACAGTGGGAGTTCCCTTGCTTTACTCAGAGGGATACGCACTACAAAATATATATTTTAGCATCTTAAGTTTTATCCCTTTAACCCTATAAGAGTCAGTGTTGTGCAGTGCATTGTGCTGCAATGTGTTTAACCCTTTGAGTGCCAGAGGGGTACGGAATGCATTCCTTATGGTTTGAGAGATAACCGAAGGCAAAGTTCCCCCCTCCCTCCCCCTTCCTTGAAGTCAGCGTTGTACTGACTGCAGGGGAAGTCTGTCGTACGACAGGCTTGCGGCTCTGCAGCTGAGCCGAGATCCTATTAGTGACAAAGAATTATTTCACTGAAACGGACTTCTATATGTGATTGGTTTGTGCTTTGTTTGCAGTGTGCTTGGTTAGTGCTTGGTTTGTGATTGGTTTGCAAGCACACGTAGAAGACCGTTTCAGTGAAATAATTCTTTGTCACTAACGCGATCTCGGCTCTGCTGCAGAGCCACATGATGAAAGTAGACCGGATATCCCTGCAGTCAGTACAACGCTGACTTCAGGGAAGGGGGAGGGAGGGGGAACTTTGCCTTCGGTTATCTCTCAAATCATAAATATTTGAGAGATGAACTTGGAGGCTATTAAATTATTTTGTAAATATCTACAATAAGGGGGATAGTAATAATAAAGTATTACTATCCTTTTAACCTTTAAAGGGATAGTAATATTTCATAATAAAAGCAGCTCTAATTAATCTTCATAGTATTTGGACTTTGGAGAGTGTTATTTCACTACTGTCAGAGTTGAAGTTCAAGAGTAATTGAATGATAAAGTATCCCCCTCCCGTCCCTTTTACCTAGTGTAACACTGCTCACCTCAGAGCAGCAAGACTGTCTGGATGGATCACAGAGAGGGACAATCTTCAGTGATCATAAAGGAAAAATCTGGAACACCTGTCAAGGGGTGCAGGGCTTTCATTGTTCTCACAGTAAGAAGATTGTCCCTTGCTGCGATCTGTCCGGTCAAGAGACCAGATTCCACATCTGAGGTGAGGCAGCTTACACTAGGTAAAAGGGGAGGGAGGGGGATACTTTATCATTCAATTACTCTTGAACTACAACTATTATGCACCCCTCTGCTCATGAAAGGGTTAAGGAGACGTGTGCACACTATCTGCTTCAGTTTCAAAAAACTTCAACTAACTGTCATGTCCGTCTCCGTGTAAAGGAATCCAGGACTGTTTGAAGATCTTATCTCTTGAACAAAGGCACAATAGGAAAATCCATAGTGGCTATTAGGACTTTCTGGTCATATTAAGGTAAGTGTGGGGTTATTATTAGGTATTAGTTCTCCCTTACAAATTTAAAAAATAACCCATAGCTACTAAATCCCAGGGGTCCTGATCCCATTTGTGGGACCTTGACAGGGGAGAAGCTACTGATCCTCTTCTTTATCCTGGACACCTAACTATAGTGGTGGGGAGGTAAAATAATGATGCCACTGCCCAATGTTTTTGGGCTTCAATACCTTAAGATGGGTTATCTGCCCCCAGCCGCCTCTTGTGGTGTTGATGATTTGAAAGGTAAATGTGTCTGTACAAGTTGGGGTCAAATGAACCCCCTTTCCCTGCCCCCAACCCATATTATTAAGGAATCGATATACTCTACAACTCTAAAAAGGGGTATCCTTTGAAAATGTCGCAAACTATTGTGCGACCAACTAAAGGGCGCATTAACCATGTCGCCATGATGAAAATGGTGACATGAGAATCTCACCAACATCAAAAGGGCAAGATTCTCATGTCGTGGGCTTAAGCATCGCATCAACATACCTTGCTTGTGTCGCTAATTTAACAGGAGTGAGAGGCTCAAGATAAGCGTTAATAATTACCAGTGGGTAGATTCCAGCTCCCCTCAGCTGTTACGGGCATTGGCAAAACTCTGGACATCTGGGCACAGTCCACCTCAGGTCATTAGCTGCTTAAAGACTTAGTTTAACCCTCGCAATCAAAGATACGTGCAGATACTGTAGGTACTGTATTGTGCACCTGTGTGAGCAGATGGCAATATTATAATTACAAAAAATCATATTGCCATCTGCTGACACACAGTATCTGCACATATCTATGGTTGTAAGGGTAAACTTTCTCGGTACCAACAAGGAAACACAGGACGAGTACTGAAGGTAACACCAACTTTATTCAGGCAACAAGTTTACAGAGATATCACAAGACAGTACAATATGTAAGATAAGGAGGAGCATACAACGGTGCAAGAAACGACTACCAGGAATAGAAGCCTGCTACCGTGTGAGTCTCTCGATAACCGTGCACCAACAATGGAGTCTGCAGTACCACAAGTCTGCACCTAGGAGTAGCCAGACAGAGATAGGGTACTAAGGGTACTAGGTAGTAGATAACGCCAACAGTCAGCTCTAGATAGGATGGTCAGACAAGCCAGAGGTCATGCACAGAGGGGGTCGTCAACCAGAGCCACAGGTTTGCACCTGAGGATGTCCACTGAAGCGTTGGTATGCTGGATACGCAGTGGACAACGCCCCATGGCAACACCAGAACGGATAGTCAGACAAGCCAGAGGTTATACATTTAGCGGGTAGTCAGCCAAAGCCGGGAGCGATACACGGAGCGGTTAGTCTGCCAGAGCTGCAGGTCTGCACCAGAATGGATGTCCAACAAGCCAAGGGTCATACACAGAGTGGGTATTCGGACAGAGCCAAAGGTCAGCACCAGATCAGTTAGTCAGACAAGCCGGTTCATACACTGAGCCCAAACACTAGAACTGCACTGGACACAAACGAAAGGGCAACTAAGCCCTGTGTCCAGGCAGCTCAAATAGGCAGAGGGACAGGAAGAGGAGGAGCAGCCAAGAGGAGGCTGTCACTTTAAATAGAGCACACGTCCTGACTCTGGACATGCGCCAAGAATGACCTGACTGCCGCCACCCACCAGCAGGGGATGCTGCTGAGCCTCACGCCACGTCCCAGCAGCTGAGACGCCAACACGAGCCTGCCTTACCGGAGGCAGCCCCAAAGGACGGCAATGCGGCTGGAGCCACCAGAGGTACATGCGGTCGGCTCGGGCAGCCACCGCATAAGGTGCTGACATAAACTGAATCTTCAAGCAGCTAGTGACCTGAGATGGACTGTCCCTAGATGCCCATAGTTTTGCCAGTGCCCGCATCAGCTGAGAGGAGCTGGAATCTACCGTAAAATCTCAGGTATAATAAGCAGGTGTATATTATACCCAAGATTTTAAGGGAAAACAAGAGTTCCTAGATATAATACACACCCTTGTTTTCCCCCTTACTAAAAAAAATCAGAGCTGTCAGATACCTTCCTTCCCTCCCCTCAGCACAATCCGCTCGCATAAAATAATCCTTACTTCCACTGAAGTCCACCTCTTCCTTCTATGCACTGTCAGGACCTTCCGCCTTCAGCCAATGGTAATGCCCTCTGAGGATCTCAAGGTCCTCGCAGGGCAATACCGTAGGCAGAAAGTCCTGACAGCACATTGAAGGAAGCCGGTGTCAAATGCAAGCATGCCGCCGGCAGGGAAGATGGGGACCTCGGTGCACGTAAGGATTATTTTGAGAGTGTAATAAATTCTTGTGTATAATACGCCCCCCCACTTCACATAAGGTGTGCATATTATACTAGAGGTTTTACGGTACCCTTGGTAATTACTCTTCAGCTTCTCACTCATGTTAAATTAGAGACATGAGAAAGGTATGTTGATGCAACGCTTAAGCCCACGACATGAGAATCTCACCCTTTTGATGCAGGCAAGATTCTCATGTCGCCATTTTCATCATGATGACATTGTTAATGCTCCCTTTAGTTGGTCGCACAATAGTGTGCTACATTATGATAGTGAACACTAAAAAGGAGTTAATGAAGACCAAGTAGGAGACAGGTAGAGTAAAGTGGCTCTTGGATGGATCCTGTAGGAGCGCGGTGAGTAATACCGGGGACTGAAGTTGATCGCTCCAAGACCGGAGCGATCTCTTTCAGTCCCCCGTTCGATGTGCCGCCCCACGTGATCAGTCACATGGGACGGCACATCAAAGTTTCCTATCTGGTCCTTAAAGGACCGTACACCCCGGGACAGCTGGTCCTTAAGGGGTTAATTCACCTGTGTTTAATGAGCGATAGCCTGAAAACCTGATCTGCTGACCAAGGATCGGAGCTGAGAATGAGTGCAATACACATGGTAGAGCAGGGATAAGCAACATGAAGTCCTCCAGATCAGTACAAGATGAAAAAGGTTATATTTACTGTGACCTCTTTAGCGATTGAAAGACACATTTAAATTAATGGTGTGTTCGGTTCACTATCTTCTCCAAGCCATGTGCACAAAGTCAAAAGTGGAACAAGTGTCAGGCAAACCATTTCCAACAGAGAGGACAAAAAAAAATCCCAAATTCCCGTTCATTAATGTAAACAAGGCATTTAACCGTTTGAAGGCTTTCCAATGCATTGGAGATTTCGCTAGCATTCAAGAGGTTAAAAGCCCTATTTCTCCCCTATGGTAAAGTGGTTTTGCTCTAGAATTACTCCAGTTTCGCTCTACTCCTTGTAGATTGCAAGCTCTTGAGATCAGGGTCCCCTCCACCATTTGTATCCGTGTGTTAAGTGTTTGTCGTCTTTATGATGATTGTACAGCGCTGTGGAATCTGCTGACGCTTTAGAAATGAATGATGATAAATAATAATAAAGTTCTCCTCGGTACATCATCCGCGGTGATTGAAGTCGGCGGGGATCTTTTCCACTTTCTAGACATATATCTTCCTGAAATGTCATCACAATTTGAGGCTTCAAACACTGAAATCCTAATAACTTTATTCCTAATTGTGAGCTCTGGTATGGCTCATTTGAAGCTAATTGGATGACTTTTCTAATGATGCATTAGGCACTTAATAATTAATTTGTCAGTCGTCTAATCTGACCTTGAAATGGAAAGCTGTTACCAGGGCCTTAGCAAAGTCTGGTTTTACCCGGCGTATGCTGGTGGCCTCGTGCTGTTGGGGGTCGTCAACATGGCACAACTTCTGGCTTCTTTATCTGGGGTCCCTGTTTTATTAAGGTGTTACCTCTTTCTGTAGGACCTGGGACCCCGTTCCAGTGTGAGTTGTCTAACATCACCAGATCAATGCACCCACATGACATCTCGTGTCAAACAGGACGCATTCTCAAGGTCATGTTTTCACATAGGAAAGCCATGGAGCAGTGGCGTAACTATAGGGGTCACACCTGAGACCAGGCCATGCACTCAAGGGGCCCGGCCGCCCCCTGCGGCCCCTCCGTCCGGCTCCCGCAATCTACTTCCGACGCTCTAGTAATGCAGAGCGCTGGGAGATGACATCATCTCCCAGCGCTCTACATTACTAAGAGGACTGCGCGGGAGCTCCAGGTAGGAGATGAGGACATTGTGGAGGGGGGCCAATGTAGTGGTGTGGGGGCCCGTGGCACTTTTTGCACCAGTGCCCAGAGGCTCCTAGTTACGCCTCTGCCATGGAGTACTGTGGGTATGAGGCGGGAGGTGCAAGAGGGCTGTGAAGATCTCCAAGGGAGGACTGGCAATTTGTAGTCTGTGGAGGGTACAATCAAGTGGCCCATTTCTACTATCGTTCCAGCCTACTGTGCCATTCCACTCACTGTTGTTAATTTTTAAAATTGGCATTATAGCGGAGTTCTCATGTCAGTAGAAGTCACCTCTGATTCATTGTTAGTATCCATGGATTAATGAAAATAGGCTAATAAAGTGTGTTAAAGGGATGGTAATGTCCCAGACTTTTTTTTAGCATTTAGTAGTGCTTAAAAACTTGAATTGAATGCAAAAGAACATCTCTCTCAAATCTCTATGGTTTGAGAGATACCTGCATTCAAAGTTTGACGTTTCCTACTGTCAGCTCTAAAGCTGACAGCAGGAGATCCATGTTGGCTGACATGAGGAGGCTCTTCAGCAGAGCCACAATCGTGTTTTTTAAAAAGAATGATTTCATTAGAATGGTCTACAAAGTGTGCTTGCAAACCAGGCACACTTTGTAGGCCATTCCAATGAAGTAGTTATTTTTAAAAAAACGCTATTGCAGCTCTGCTGAAGAGCCTCCTCATGTCAGCCAACATGGATCTCCTGCTGTCAGCTTTAGAGCTGACAGTAGGAAACGTCAAACTTTGAATACAGGTATCTCTGAAACCATAGTGGTTTGAGAGATTTACATTTTTTTGCATTCAGTTCAAGTTTTTAAGCACTGCTAAAAAAAATTTCTGTGACATTACTATCCCTTTAAGTTTCAGCATCGTTTCAAATCATACCTTCGTATCGGACCTACATCTTGGGGAGCCATCTTGGTGAAGTGGGATCTGTGCTTCTGCTCTGTAAATCCCTGCTCTGTACCCAGAGCCTGTCATTGGGACCCTTTTTTTTATTTTATTTTTATATATATATATATATATACATTTTTTTTTTTAATTATTATTCTAACCCCCTATTCGGTCATGTCTGCGCCTCTTTCAGCACAGACCTTTAGCAGCAGAGCTCCCTCGTGAGCTCTTTAGTAATGCAGAGCGCTGGGAGATGACATCATCATGACATCATCTTCCAGCGCTCTGCATTACTGAGCAGAACACCACGCGGGAGCTCCAGCAGTTACAGGTCTGTGCCGAAGGAGGCGCAGAACTGTCCTGCCATGCCGCTGCACCACGAGGGAGGAGGTAGGAAACGGGGGTGGCTGCAATGTGAGGGCAATATGGAGCTGATGGGGGGCAGTGTGAGGGCAAAGTGGAGCTGATATGGGCAATGTGAGGGCAGTATGGCGCTGATGGCTGGCAATGTGAGGGCAATATGGAGCTGATGTGGGCAATATAGAGCTGATGGGGCAATATGGAGCTGATGGGGGGCAATGTGAGGGCAATATAGAGCTGATGGGGCAATATGGAGCTGATGGGGGGCGAGTTGTAGCTGATGGGGCAATATTGAGCTGATGGGGGGCAATGTGAGGGCAATATGGAGCTGATGGGGCAATGTGAGGGCAATATGGAGATGATGGGGGGCAATGTGAGGGCAGTATGGAGCTGATGGGGCAATGTAGAGCTGACAAGGGACAATATAAGGGCAATATGGAGATGATGGGGGGAAATGTGAAGATTTGGAGCATTGTGGAGGTGTCCAGTGGAGATGGCCAATGGGGGGGGCGCTTCAGATTTCTGTGCCTACAGGCTCCTGAGATGTAAATCCGGCCCTGTCTGTACTGCATGGTTACAATGCAAGGCCCCCTGTTGGCAAATCCATGTGAGTGACAGGGACAGACAGCATAGGCGCACAGATCTCACTGCACCAAGATGGCTGCAGTCTCCTATTCATGTAGGTCCAATATGAAGGTATGATTTGAAATGATGCAGACACTTTACAAACTTTATTACCCTATTTTCATTATTCCATGCATACTAACAATGAATCAGAGGTGACTTCTATTGACATTATAGTTCATCTTTAACCCTTTCGCGACACAGGACGTACATGTACGTCCTGTGTGGCTGTCACTTAGTGACAGAGGACGTACATGTACGTCCCGGAAATCCGGCTCCCCGCGCGGCTGCACGCCGTTCGGGGACTCCGGATTCTTTTAGACAAAAAAAAAAAAATGTTAGACAGGCGTTAAGTGACGGCCGCGTCTGCACGCGGCCGTCACTAAGGGGTTAATGTTGTTAAGTAAGCCAACTGATACATAGTAACATAGTAAATTAGGTTGAAAAAAGACACAAGTCGATCAAGTTCAACCTTCGCCTCATACCTCAGTAACTGAGAATTTTATAGCTTTCCTGCTACCAATTAAATTAGTCTTTATCAGACCTTCCTGATCAGCCTACTGATAAACAGTATAACTCTGTATGTTCCCTTTTGAAAGAAATGTGTCTAATCTTCTCTTAAATGTATCCATTGTATCTGCCATAACTACCTCCCTGGGCAATGAATTCCACAATTTAACAGACCTTACAGTAAAAAAACCCTTCCTCTGCAGAAGTTTAAACCTCCTTTCCACTAATCCCAAGTCGTCTTTTCTCTAGAGTAAATAAACCAAGTTTGTCTAGTCGTTCCTCATATGTCAAGTCCTCCATTCCCTTGATTTATTTTGTTGCTCTCCGCTGTACCCTCTCTAGTTCTAGTATATCCTTTTTAGAACCGGTGCCCAAACTTGCACTGCATACTCAAGGTGACGTCTTACAATGATTTGTATAATGGCAAAATAATGTTATCCACTCTTGCTTCAATACCTCTTTTTATGCAAGACAGGACTTTGTTTGCCTTTGTTACTGCTGTTTGACACTGGTCACTGTTTTCAAGTTTGTAGTTGACAAGGATACCCAGGTCTTTCTCTAGCAATGGGTCCCCTAAAATGATTCCATAAGTTTATAAGTAGCCTTGGGATTGTTTCCTCCCAAATGCATGACTTTACACTTCCCCACATTAAACTTCATATTCCACATGTTTGCCCAATCTGACATTGTATGTAAGTCCCTCTGTAGAGAGAAAATATCCAGTTCTGAATTAATGTCTTTCCATAATTTAGTATCATCTGCAAATATTGATATTTTGCTTTCTATATCTATTTCCAGGTCATTTATAAACATGTTAATAAGCAGCGGACCTAATACTGAACCCTGAGGTATTCCACTCTCCACTTTAACTGTACTGGAGAATTTTCCATTTACAACCACACACTGTTCCCTATCCTTCAGCCAGTTTTGTATCCAATTGCAAAGGTTATCTCCTAGCCCCAATTTCCTTATTTTATACACCAGCCTTCTGTGTGGTACTGTATCAAATGCCTTTGCAATGTCTAGATATACTACATCTACTGCCTTGCCATTGTCAAGGTTGCTGCTTACCTCCTCATTGTAGCTGAAAAGGTTAGTTTGGCATGATCTTTTCTTCATAAAACCATGTTGATTCGTGCTAATTATTTTATTTTTTGTGTTGTAATCCTGAATATAGTCCCTTATTATCCCTTCTAACAGTTTTCCCACTACAGAGGTCAAACTCACTGGTCTATAATTCCCAGGTTCTGTTTTAGCTCCCTTCTTAAATAGAGGCACTATGTTAGCTCTTCGCCAATCCTGTGGCACTGAGCCTGTGGTAATAGAATCTTTAAAGAGTAAATATAGGGGTTTTGCTAACACTGCACTAAGATCCTGAAGAACCCTTGGATGTATACCATCAGGACCCGGTGCTTTGTCGGTCTTAATTTTGTTCAGTCTTCCCACGACATCTTCTTGAGTTAACCCAATATCTATTAATTGTATTGTTTTATTTGTTACTTGCCGAGGCTCTTCTACCATTCCTTGCTCCCTTGTATATACTGATGCAAAGAAAGTGTTTAAAACATCGGCCTTTTCCTTATCCTCATTAACCAACTCACCCATCTTATTTTTGAATGGTCCAATGCACTCCCTCTTAAGTTTTTTGCTATTTATATATTTGAAAAACTTTTTTGGATTAGTCTTGCTTTCCCTTGCAATTCGACTTTCATTATCTATTTTTGCTACCCTAATTGCCTTTTTGCAATCTTTGTTGCACTCCCTGTATTTTAAGAAATATTGTTCAGTTCCTTCAGACTTAAATAATTTGAATGCGTTTTTTTTCCTTGCCATTTCCTTCTTTACATGTGCAGTTAACCACATTGACTGTGACTCACTTCTTTTGCATTTGTTCCCCATTGATATATACTGTTGGGTACATTTCTGCAACCTAAATTTGAATTCTGACGATTTTTCTAGTGTTGAGCGAGCGTGCTCGGCCGATGCTCGGATCGGCTCGAGCATCGCTCTGCTCTGCACATGGCGGTACTCGTACGAGTACCGCCATGTGCTCGCCCGACATGCTCGGGTGAAGAGGATCTGTGCCGGAAGAGGCACAGATCCGAAGACGCTCCGCTGGACCACCAGGGAATGGAGGTACGGGGGCATTGCGGAGATGAAGGGGGCATTGCGGAGATGAAGGGGGACATTATGGAAGAGGGGCATAGACTCTATGCCCCTCTTCCACAATGTCCCCCTTCATCTCCGCTGTGCCCGTCTTCCACAATGTGCCCCTTCATCTCCGCTATGCCCCTCTTCCACAATGTCCCCCTTCATCTCCTATGCCATAGAGGAGATGAAGGGGGACATTGTGGAAGAGGGGCATAGCGGAGATGAAGGGGGACATTGTGGAAGAGGGGCATAGAGTCTATGCCCCTCTTCCACAATGTCCCCCTTCATCTCCGCTATGCCCCTCTTCCACAATGTCCCCCTTCATCTCCGCTATGGCATAGGAGATGAAGGGGGACATTGTGGAAGAGGGGCATAGCGGAGATGAAGGGGGACATTGACCAGGCACCCTCCGCTCATCAGAGCAGGGGGTGCCTGGTTTAATGCTCGAGTGCTCCCATTCATTTGAATGGGGCTCGGGTGCTCGGCCGAGCACTCGAGCATCAGGGGGTGCTCGGTCAGAGCACCCGAGCATCGGGGTGCTCGCTCATCTTTAGATTTTTCCTCAGTATTTTTGCCTTTAAATAAAATATCCCAATCTATGTGTTGCATTGAAGCCCTTAACAATTTGAAGTTCGCTTTTTTAAAATTAAGAGTTTTGGTTGAACCTATACATTTTTGCTTTGCCAGACTGATCTTAAATGTAACCATGTTGTGATCACTGTTTCCCAAATGTTCTCTTACCTTAATATTGGATACCATTTCTGTGTTATTTGTTATCACTAGGTCCAATATATTGTTATTTCTTGTTGGCGCTTCCACCATTTGTGACATGTAGCTTTCACGAAGTGTGTTCTAAAACCTGCTACCCTTAGCACTCTGACAGGTCTCATTTTTCCAGTTGATATCCGGATAATTAAAATCTCCCATAATTATAGTATGCCCAATCCTCATCATTGTAGCGTACATTTGAAATGGGTGTACACTAGAAATACCATAGTGCTTACAAGGGACATTATTTAAAGGGATAGTAATAGGTCCAAATTACTAATCCCCATATTTTAGCTATGCTAAAAAGAAATGTATTGCCCCCAGTGTCATCTCTCAAAACCTTATGGTTTGAGAGATAATAGCTCACAAAGATCCCCCCTCCCTCCCCCTTCCCGGAAGTCAGCGTTCAGTCTTATGTGCATCAGGCGGCTCTGCAGCATTGCCGAGATCACGTTTATAAAAAACAATTATTTCACTGAAATTGTCTTCAAACCAAGCACACGTAGAAGACCGTTTCTGTGAAAGATTTTGTTTTTATAAATGCAATCTCGGCAATGCTGCAGAGCCACCTGATGCACATAAGACATGATATCCCTGCAGTCAGCTAGAACGCTGACTTTAGGGAAGGGGAAGGGGGAGGGAGGGGGGGAACTTTGAGCGCTATTATCTCTCAAACCATAAGGGTTTGAGAGATGACACTGGGGGCAATACATTTATTTTTAGCATATCTACAATATGGGGATTAGTAATTTGGAAGTATTACTATCCCTTTAAGCTGATAGTGTAGCTCCATATGAATTGTAAATCTGTGGTATAATTTCTGTAGCTCCATTTCAATTGTAAGCTCTGTGGTATCATTATTGTAGCTACATTTACAGCAATAAGCGGGAGATTGAATGTGACAACGGCCCACTTATCCACACATATGACCGGCCCAGGGCACAGCTGCCACCAGCCCTCAGGCCAGCTCTCCCCTGAAAACCACGTAGATGTCAGAGGATGCACAGCGAGAGGCACAGTGAGTCCCTGCCCCTTCTTCATGTGGTGACTGAGATCTGAGCCACTTTATTATGTGTGAGAGGTCTGATTGTGCAGTGGGACACACTCACACATAGGTTATATATCTATGTATATATGGAGCCACCTTGGATAATAACACCAGGGACAACAGAAGGGCTTGAATCAGCCCCGGCTGTTATTACAACAGATTCAAATACCGTGGGACAATAAGCCTATAACCTCGTCTTAACCCGCAGATCCTCAATGCATTGTAGACCTTACTAGAACTCATAGGGGTTAAAGGCCCAATTCCGATCAGCAGGAATTCCCATTCCTGTTCGTTTCAGAACTGTTCCTCTTAAAGGGATAATAATACTTCATTTTATCTTTATTTTGTTTTGTAGGCATTAAAAAAACATGAAGAACGATATAAGTCTTTTCCCTCGAACCTTTATGGTCTGAAAGATATTCATAAATAAAGTTCCCCCTCTCGCCCCTTTACCTAGTGCAAGCCATCTCTTCTCAGATGTGGAATGCAGTCCATAGACCAGACAGATAACAGCAGGGGACAATCTTCTTCCTATGAGAACAATGAAAGCCCTGGATGGCAATACACTGAACCGTGGAGAACCAGGCCAGCGGGCCAAGCTGGAAGCAGAGCTGGGAGTGGTGGATATGCAGATCCACAGTAAGCAAGACAAAAGGGTTCAGACAAATTTGTGGTTAGTAGGAATAGCCAAAGGTCAAAGCCAAGGAGTTCAGATATAAAGTAGCAGAATCACAGTGGTAAACGCAATCAAGCTTGTGGAACGGGCAGCCATAGACTGGAGTTGCCTGTTTAAAGGGATAGTAATAATTAGTTTTATCTTTATTTTATTTTGTAGGCATTAAAAAAACATGAAGAACAATATAAGTCTTATCTCTCAAACCCTTATGGTTTGAGAGATATTCACAAGCAAAGTTTCCCCTCCCCGCCCCTTTTACCTAGTGTAAGCCATCTCTTCTCAGATGTGGAATCCAGTCCATAGACCAGACAGATAACAGCAGGGGACAATCTTCTTCCTATGAGAACAATGAAAGCCCTGCCCCCCTTGACAAGTTTTTCAGGTTTTTCCCTTATCTTAATTGAAGATTGTCCCTCTCTGCAGTCTACCTGGGCACCTCACTTCTGATCTGTCTGAACAGTGTTACATCAGTAAAAGGGGTGGGAGGGGGATACTTTGTCATTGAATTACTCTTGTACTACAACTCTGACAGAATTGAAATAACACTCCCCAAAGTCCAAATACTATGATGATTAATTAGAGCTGCTTTTATTATGAAACATTACTATCCCTTTAAGCCTATTACAAGGGTAGCAAGTTTGGCTCTCTAGCCATTGGCTGTGTGAGGCTCATGGGAGCAGGGCCGGATTTACATCTCAGGAGCCTGTAGGCACAGAAATCTGAAGATCCCCCCCATTGGCCATCTCCACTGGACACCTCCACAATGCTCCAAATCTCCACATTACCCCCCATATCCATATTGCCCTCACATTGCCCCCCATCAGCTCCATATTGCCATCAGCTCCAACTTATCCCCCATCAGCTCCATATTGCCATCATCTCCAACCTGTCACCATCATCCCCACATTGCCCCATCAGCTCCAGCTTGCCCTCACATTACCCCCATCATCTCCACATTGCCACTATGTCAGCACCAGCTTGCCCTCACATTGCCATCAGCTCCACATTGCCCACATCATCTTCACGTTGCCCCCACTTTGACTCCCGCATACGTTTCCTACCTCCCTGGTGGTCCAGTGGCAGATGTCTGTGCCGCCTCCTGTAGCTGCTGTTGCTTCCATGCGGTCTCTTTAGGAATGCAGAGCGCTGGGAGATGATGTCATCTCCCAGCGCTCTGCATTAGAGCCGACGAGGGAGCAACAGCAGCTACAGGTCTGTGCCTTCTGTCTGAGCCGAAGAAGGCACGGACCTTACCATGCGGTGGGTGGGTCATTACTGTGCACAGTATAATTTCTTTTTATTTATTTCAATGACAGGCGCCCCTCTGTGGGGGGCGCCTGTAGGCAGATGCCTACTCTGCCTTATGGCAAATCCGGCCCTGCATGGGAGTTGTAGTTTCAGACAGCTGGATAACCATATGTTGCTTTACCTTTGCCTAGTGAACTCAGATGTCTCACCTGCTTTTCTTTCAGTGGTCAAAGTGGCCCTCATCCTGCTGTTTGACTACAAGTCACAGGTCTCTGAGCAATAAAAGTCAGGCAGGTAGACATCAGGCCAGGGCCCCCTCTTACTGCAGGAAAACAGAACCTTCTGATCCCCATGTGTATTAATCACAGTGATGTGCTTCTGTGTTCCTTAACCCTATCACAGCAAGACAGGTATACAATGTCTTGTATTGCAATGTGTTGGATACTTCTCTGATACTCGAAAGGTTAAATGTTTAAGTTGGAAGGAAGGTGGGCTCAGCAGGCTACTTTTACCTAGTTAGTGGATTGCTACTTTTACTAAGTTTAAGCTCTGTGGTATCACTAGTGTAGATACATTTCAATTGTAAGCTCTGTGTTATCACTAGTATAGATCCATTTCAATTGTAAGCTCTGTGGTATCACTAGTATATCTACATTTCAATTGTAAGCTCTGTTTTATCACTAGTATAGATCCATTTCAATTGTAAGCTCTGTGGTATCACTAGTATATCTACATTTCAATTGTAAGCTCTGTTTTATCACTAGTATAGATCCATTTCAGTTGTAAGCTCTGTGGTATCACTAGTATATCTACATTTCAGTTGTAAGCCCTGTGTTATCACTAGTATAGCTTCATTTCAGTTGCAAGCGCTGTGGTATCACTAGTGTACCTCTATTTCAGTTGCAAGCTCTGTGGTATCACTAGTGTACCTCTATTTCAGTTGTAAGCTCTGTGGTATCACTAGTGTACCTCCATTTCAGTTGCAAGCTCTGTGGTATCACTAGTGTACCTCTATTTCAGTTGTAAGCTCTGTGGTATCACTAGTGTACCTCCATTTCAGTTGCAAGCTCTGTGGTATCATTAGTGTAGCTCCATGTGAGTTGTATGCTCTGTGGTATCACTAGTGTAGCTCCATGTCAGTTGTATGCTCTGTGGTATCACTAGTGTATATCCATTTCAGTTGTAAACTCTGTGATAAATTTGTGTAACTGAAGAAATTTTTTAGAGTCTGGCCAGAGTATTTTATTTACCCAGACTAATTTATAAACACAATATACTGAAATTTAAATAAATATTAATGTCGATTTTATTGCTGTGGAGCAGAATATACACACCACATAGTCTGATCTCCTAAAAAGACAGACACCAAGGTGGGAAAGAGGGACAGAGGGATTTGGTTCAAAAAGAGGGAAACTTGGGAGGTATGGGCCCCTAATATCTCCTAAAGAGGGATACTTGGGAGGTATGGACCCCTAATATCTCCTAAAGAGGGATACTTGGGAGGTATAGACCCCTAATATCTATTAAAGAGGGACACTTGGGAGGTATGGACCCCTAATATCTCCTAAAGTGGGACACTTGGGTGGTATGGACCCTAATATCTCCTAAAGAGGGACACTTGGGAGGTACAGACCCCTAATTTTGCCTAAAGCGGGACAGTTGGGTGGTATGGACCCTAATATCTCCAAAAGAGGAACATGGGAGACATGGACCTCTAATATCTCCTAAAGAGGGACACTTGAGAGGTATGGAGCCCTAATATCTCCTAAAGAGGGACACTTGGGAGGTATTGACCCCATAATATCTCCTAAAGAGGGAAACATGGGTGGTACGGACCCCTAATATCTCCTAAAGAGGGACACTTGGGTGGTATGGACCCTAATATCTACTAAAGAGGGACACTTGGGAGGTACAGACCCATAATATCTCCTAAGGAGGGACACTTGGGAGGTACAGACCCTTAATATCTCCTAAAGAGGGACACTTGGGAGGTGTGGACCCCTAATATCTCCTAAACAAGTACATTTGGGAGGCATGGATCCTTAATATCACCTAACGAGAGAGAGGTTTGAACTACACTTCTGTATGGAGACATTTGAAATACTTCTCTCGGAGACCTCTGAAATTTAGACAACTGTAAAACATGTTGAACTGTGAAATATGCAGATGTGTACTCCAGGACTGAGCACTTCATAGAAAGTTATGGGAAATTCCACAATTTCCCAGTCTCAAAGAGGCAGATCTTTGTCTGTGAGTTCTGACTGCATTGCCAACTACTGTATCAACCTATAGTGCAAATGGGGATCCAACATATAAACATGAACTCAGGAATCTGAAAATGTTTAATTACGGCAAATTTCAACATGCAAATAAGCTAGGGTTGCCACCTTTTCTTCAAAAAAATACCGGTCATGGCATTCCCTCCATAGTCAACATTGAACAGAAGCCAATTTTTTACAGGCCTGCAGGTAAAATACCGGCCGGGTGGCAACCCTAAAATAAGTTCTTTTGTATATGTGATGAAGACAAAGGGATAAAAGTGCATTTGAGGCAGAATCACAGAGACACGATGATGAAGATTACTTGATACATAACAGCTGGTGAGATAGCTCAGTGGCATACCTCCCAAGTGTCACTCTTTAGGAGGGACAGTCCCTCTTTTAGACCCAAATCCCTCTGTCCCTCTTTCTCACCTTAATGTCCCTCTTTTTAGGAGATCAGACTGTGTGGTGTGTATAGAAGTGTATCACCCTGGTGTCCCTGTGTTTAGGAGATCAGACTGTGTGGTGTGTATATACGTGTATCACCCTGGTGTCCCTGTGTTTAGGAGATCAGACTGTGTGGTGTGTATATAAGTGTATCACCCTGGTGTCCCTGTGTTTAGGAGATCAGACTGTGTGGTGTGTATATAAGTCTATCACCCTGGTGTCCTTGTGTTTAGGAGATCAGACTGTGTGGTGTGTATATATGTGTATCACCCTGGTGTTCCTGTGTTTAGGAGATCAGACTGTGTGGTGTGTATATACGTGTATCACCCTGGTGTCCCTGTGTTTAGGAGATCAGACTGTGTAGTGTGTATATTAGTGTATCACCCTGGTGTCCCTGTGTTTAGGAGATCAGACTGTGTGATGTGTATATAAGTGTATCACCCTGGTGTTCCTGTGTTTAGGAGATCAGACTGTGTGGTGTGTATATAAGTGTATCACCCTGGTGTCCCTGTGTTTAGGAGATCAGACTGTGTGGTGTGTGTATAAGTGTATCACCCTGGTGTCCCTGTGTTTAGGAGATCAGACTGTGTGGTGTGTATAGAAGTGTATCACCCTGGTGTCCTGTGTTTAGGAGATAAGACTGTGTGATGTGTATGTATAAGTGTATCACCCTGGTGTCCCTGTGTTTAGGAGATCAGACTGTTTGGTGTGTATATAAGTGTATCACCCTGGTGTCCTTGTGTTTAGGAGATCAGATTGTGCGGTGTGTATATATGTGTATCACCCTGGTGTCCCTGTGTTTAGGAGATCAGACTGTGTGGTGTGTATATAAGTGTATCACCCTGGTGTCCCTGTGTTTAGGAGATCAGATTGTGTGGTGTGTATATAAGTGTATCACATTACTCCATAGCAATAAAACTCACATTATTGTTTCTTTAAACGTCAGAATATGTGTTTATAAATTAGTGTGCTTAAATAAAATACTTTGGTCTTGTTATAAGTCATTTATTAGGTAACACAAGGAGGTGTCAATAGGTTTTGAAACAGCCTGAAAATTCTCATGAATGCCCCGCCCATCGGCCACACCCAGCCACACCCCCTAAAACACAGTTGTCCCTCTTTGGCAATTTGAAATGTTGGGAGGTATACAGTGGTAAAGTCTCTGAGTTTGAATCTTGTTTAACCCGCATAGTTGCAGGTTTGAATCCCAACAGGATCAACTCAGCCTTTCATTCTTCTGAGGTCCATAAATTAGTATTGATTGGATAATAATAACATCTTTTATTTTGAGCTGCTGATTCGGTTAATTCTGAGAGCGTGCGCTATATTAATACTAGTTATTTTTATTATGAGATGGATTTGTGAAATGCAGGAGACTGGTAGAGTAATTACGGTACCGCATTTTATCTACATTTGCCACAATATCACCAAACAGGACCATTACTGACCCTTAGCGCGTCTCCTCCACCTGTTCTCCTTACTACATCAGCATTTAATAGCACTGTGACAGGCAGGTGAATGGGAGATCTGCAGGTTCAGACTGCTATATGGATCCAATCTAGTTCTTAAGCATCAGTGATACATTTGCTGGTTTCAGTCATCTCTTGTTAGTATTCAATCTCTATTAGGCTTGACGCTCTGCCATTTCATCGCCTTCAGATCTACAACTAGCTAGACCGCTGCTTTTTTTTTTTTTTCTCTCTAATTGAATTGAAATGAAGTAATTGGTTGTCTCCCAGCAGTAAAAAATCATCTATCTGAGATTCTAAATGGAAAGGCGGTTCCTAATCACTCCATGCCTCTCTCTTCGCCCCTCTCACTGTCGGCACGTAAAAGTGCTTGTTTTCTGCTGCTGAGAATCTCATCTGAATTGGATAAGAAAGGCAATTAATTTCCTGGGATCAGGAGCTGTCGTTTATGAGAAGGTGGCATGTAACGTTTTATCTGGGGTGGCATGTGAAGGTTCCATCAGTCATAAATGATACCTAAGAAGGTAGGAAGAAGGGAAGATGTGAAACTAGGCTGATAATGAGCTTCTCTTATATCCTCACTAGAAGAATATGCCAACTCTATGACTATTCCTCTGGGAGATACGGAGAACATAGTATTGGTATAGCTTGCATATAAACACACAATTAATGTGTGAATGTACCAACACACCAGTACAGCTTGGACCTTGTCATACAGGTCATGCACCTGTAACTTTGGGGCATGTAATAGAGCAGAGACGCACAAATTACATCCACAGGCCAATTAGAGCTAGCCTTTGAGCCTGGCTGACTGTACACATGAACCAGTGCTGCTGTACAGAGATGGATCATATCCGGCTTTCTCTACAGAGGAAGAATTATAAGTTTTATCACAAAGCACAACAAGGATACAATGTATCAGTTTGCTAAAGCTGGTGAGGGGAGACATAGAGAGGAACAGAGAGAGAGACAGCAAGGGAGCATGCCTCCCAAGTGTCCATTTTTAGGAGATATTATGGGTCCATACCTCTAAAGTGTCCCTCTTTAGGAGATATTAGGGGTCCATACCTCCCAAGTGTCCCTCTTTAGTCAGGACAATCCCTCTTTGAGACCCAATTCCGTGTGTCTATCTTTCCCAACGTGGTGTCCCTGTGTTTATGTGGATTTCTATACACACCACACAGTCTGATCTCCTAAACACAAGGACACCAGTGTGATACACTTATATACACACCACACAGTCTGATCTCCTAAACACAGGGACCCCAGGGTGATACACTTTTATACACACACACCACACAGTCTGATCTCCTAAACACAGGAACACCAGGGTGATACACTTATTATACACAACACACGGTCTGATCTCCTAAACACAGGGACACCAGGGTGATACACTTCTATACACACCACACAGTCTGATCTCCTAAACACAGGGACACCAGGGTGATACACTTCTATACACACCACACAGTCTGTTCTCCTAAACACAGGGACACCAGGGTGATACACTTATATACACACCACACAGTCTGATCTCCTAAACACAAGGACACCAGGGTGATACACTTCTATACACACCACACAGTCTGATCTCCTAAACACAGGGACACCAGGGTGATACACTTATATACACACCACACAGTCTGATCTCCTAAACACAGGGACACCAGGGTGATACATTTATATACACACCACACAGTCTGATCTCCTAAACACAAGGACCCCAGGGTGATACACTTATATACACACACACCACACAGTCTGATCTCCTAAACACAGGAACACCAGGGTGATACACTTATTATACACAACACACGGTCTGATCTCCTAAACACAGGGACACCAGGGTGATACACTTCTATACACACCACACATTCTGATCTCCTAAACACAGGGACACCAGGGTGATACACTTATATACACACCACACAGTCTGATCTCCTAAACACAGGGACACCAGGGTGATACACTTCTATACACACCACACAGTCTGATCTCCTAAACACAGGGACACCAGGGTGATACACTTATATACACACCACACAGTCTTATCTCCTAAACATAGGGACACCAGGGTGATACACTTATATACACACCACACAGTCTGATCTCCTAAACACAAGGACACCAGGGTGATACACTTCTATACACACCACACAGTCTGATCTCCTAAACACAAGGACATCAGGGTGATACACTTACGTACACACCACACAGTCTGATCTCCTAAACACAGGGACACCAGGGTGATACACTTATATACACACCTCACAGTCTGATCTCCTAAATACAGGGACACCAGGGTTAAACACTTATATACACACCACACAGTCTGATCTCCTAAACACAAGGACACCAGGGTGATACACTTCTATACACACCACACAGTCTGATCTCCTAAACACAAGGACATCAGGGTGATACACTTACGTACACACCACACAGTCTGATCTCCTAAACACAGGGACACCAGGGTGATACACTTATATACACACCTCACAGTCTGATCTCCTAAATACAGGGACACCAGGGTTAAACACTTATATACACACCACACAGTCTGACCTCCTAAACACAGGGACACCAGGGTGATACACTTATATACACATCACACAGTCTGATCTCCTAAACACAGGGACACCAGGGTGATACACATTTATACACACCACACAGTCTGATCTCCTAAACACAGGGACACCAGGGTGATACACTTATATACACACCGCACAGTCTGATCTCCTAAACACAGGGACAACAGGGACTTGGATCTCTAAGAGGGACTGTTCCTCCAAAAGAGGGACAATTGGGAAGTATGGACCACTATTATCTCCTAAAGAGGAACACTTGAGAGGTATGCCCCTAATGTCTCTTAAAGAGGAAAACTTGAGAGGTATAGTCAGCTAATATCTCCTAAAGAGGGAAACTTGGGAGTTATGGTCCCCTAATGTCTCCTAAAGAGGACACTTGGAAGGTATGGACCCTTATGTTCTCCTAAAAAGGGACACCTGGGAGGTAGAGTCTCCTATTATCTCCTAAAGAGGGACACTTGGGAGGTATGAACCCTTAATGTCTCCTAAAGAGGGACACTTGGGGAAGAAGCTGTTGGGTTAGCAGTTACCACATCCAATTATGGAGGGTAGATGGTGGTATAGACCTCACTCAATTATAAAAGAAAAAAAAGTTAATTATCAGGATGTATTTTAAAGTTTAAAAGCAATAATTGTCTAGGCAATGTTTTAGTTATTTGCATTATGCCTAGAAAGCACTTAGATCAATTTAGTATTTACTGTGTGTGTAAAGTCTGTATATTATGTATCACAAAGTGCGTTAACACAGTAACAGTTAACAGTGATCATGTGAATTAATGCTGAGGCCTGTTTTCTAACACAGCCAATCTCTCGGGTGTTTTATTTGTGGGTCTGCATTGGGACTGGGATAGAAAGGGGTTTTGGTAAGTGGGTATTTTTAGGGGCTGAACTTACCTGTCAGACAGTATTAACCATCAGGGTGCCAGTGAGTTATCCAACGCACACAAATGGTTAAAGCACACAATGTGTGTGTGTGTGTGTAGCAATGATTTGAAAATCTCTCTGGCATACAATTGGTTAAAAACCCAATTTAAATCAGTGTAAATTTTGATTTGTGACCTTTGGTGCCGATGGTCAGCCCCCGAACGATCCCATTGTTGTCTTTACTTGTATGTCGCAGTGTAACCTCTCTCCTGAGCTGTAGTTATAAATAATGGCTGCCCCTACCTGCACGCCTGTTTGTCCTTCTGAAATATTTATTAGATGCAGAGGTGTAACTAGAAGCCTCCGGGCCTGGTGCAAGAAATGCCATGGGCCCCCCCACCATACTGACCCCCCTCGACCATACTGACCCCCTCTACAATGCCCCTCAATCTTCACAATGCCCTCATCTCCTACCTCCCTGGAGCTCTCGCGCGGTCCTCTTAGTAATACAGAGCGCTGGGAGATGAGGTCATCTCTCTGCATTACTAGAGCGCCGGAGGAAGATTGCAGGTGCCAGGCGGAGGGGTCGCAGGGAGCGGCCGGGCCCCCTGGAGTGACAGACCCAGTCGCAGGTGCGATCCCTGTGACCCCTATAGTTACGCCACTGATTAAATGTCAATTCACCCTTTGCGTTGTGTTGGAAGCATCTCAAGCACCAAAGTGGTCACGTTGTAAGGGGCGGGGCACAAATGGGTAGGACACAAGGGGTGGAGCCAAGGGGAGGCAAAATTAGGTTTTACCTAGAGTGGCAAAAATCCTTCCACCAGCCCTGTGTACACGGGTTTTTACACTAGTTTCAAATAATGTAGTAAGACAGAAAGATTGTTGTATTGCTGTTTTGTACTTCTACTACCCCTACAGTATATCAAATCATATCAGCGGGACCATTTTTTCTGGGTATGATAGTAGCTACAGAATACAGAAGGAAATTCCTACATTTGTACTGATTTCATAGTTTTGGAGTTGTGGAAATGTAAAGCAGAAAAAAATCATCCTTAAAGCACCACATTCTGGAAACAACTGTGTGCCCCAGCCTATCGTAAGAAAATCAGGAGACCACTCATCACATGTATTTAGTTGTCTTCTTTACCAAACTGTATGACTTGTCTCTCTCTTTTTCATATTTGTAGTTTTAAAATCCTTTTAGGGTAGGTGTGTCCAAATTAAAATAATGAGAAAATAGAAATATTGTTACAAGTGTCAAACAAATGGCGTATCATTTTACTCAAGAGGAGTCTAGCTATATATCCTGGTATGAAATGGCCTTGGTTTTTAAATGAAGCAGTATCTTTGATGTAATGGAAAATGTAAAAAATACACAATAATGCCATCTTCTAGGGAAAGAGGAGGGAGATGCACTAAGCTGTGATAAAGCAGAGATAAATTCTCAAGTGACATCACTTCTCCAATTCCTATGTTATTCTGTGGAGCCAGTGTACTAAGATTTCTCCAACTTTGGAGAGCTTAGTGCATAGGCTCCACAGAATAACATGTAAATTAGGTTGAATAAAGACACAAGTACATCAGGTTCAACCTTCTCCTCATACCCCGGTAACTGAGAATTTTATAGCTTTCCTGCTACCAATTAAAGTAGTCTTTATCAGACCTTCCTGATCAGCCTACTGATAAACAGTATAACTCTGTATGTTCCCTTTTGAAAGAAATGTATCTAATCATCTTAAATGTATCCATTGTATCTGCCATAACCACCTCCTTGGGCAAGGAAATCACCAATTTAACAGACCTTACCGTAAAAAAACCCTTCCTCTGCTGAAGTTTAAACCTCCTTTCCTCTAATCTCAAGGTGTGTCCCCTGGTCACCTGATCAGGCCTTGGAATAAATAGCTCACCGCAGAGATCCTTGTATTGACCTCTCATATATGTGTACAATGTTATAAGGTCTCCTCTTAGTCGTCTTTTCTCTAAAGTAAATAAACCAAGTTTGTTTAGTCGTTCCTCATATGTCAAGTCCTCCATTCCCTTAATTAATTTTGTTGCTCTCTGCTGTACCCTCTCTAGTTCTAGTATATCCTTTTTCAGAACATGGGAACTGGAGAAGTGATATCACTGGAGAATGTATCTCGGCATTATCACCTCTTTATCACGCCTTAGTGCATAACCCCTCCCCCCAGTTTTGAGATAAAAATACAAATGACCTATCTCTGAAATTAGAATTTAGAAATTAGAATGTTGTGTACGTTTCAAGACTAGAGAGCATTGCAGTGTTCCTTGTTTCTCTTATCACTTTTTTGGTTCCAAAATACAGAAGCTCAGAACGGATCAAAATGAAAAAATAAAAAACTGTTGCCTTCTGTTTTTCAGTTGCCATTTATTATAGGAAGACAGACATATAAATCCATGATTTTGTGTTTTTTGTTACTGTGCGAACGTATCAAATCTAGGAGCACAGGCAGCTGCAAGCAAAGTGTAGAAAAAGTCCATTTCCATACCGTTTATTTATAATCACTTTAACCCTTTGAGTGCCAGAGGGGTGCGCAACGCTATGCTTTGCAAGGCGTTGCGTACCCCTCTGGCACTCAAAGGGTTAATAAAATGTATTATTCTTTCTAGGTATATTTTCTCTGCCAGGGTAGGTGGTACTAACAAATTATTGTTGACATCTTCCAAAAGAGCACTTTCCGTTAACCATTTGCGTGCCAGGGAGGGATCTCTGGTACTCAAACGATTAACCCTTTGAGCGACAGAGGGTTACGCAACGCCTTGCTTTGCAATACGTTGAGTACCCCTCTGGCGCTCAAAGGGTTTAAAAAAAAACTACGTATGATATCATGGGCTTTTACACAAAAATGTAACTGGAATTGACATTTCACTACAAAGAACAACAGCAACGTCAAAATATGTACTGTACGGGGTTTCATAAAGCAGCAGAGAAAGGGTTAAAGAAATAGTTTAAGATGTATTTAGCTTTAGTTATTTATCTGTTTATGCAAGTTGGACAGTACTGACTGGAACAGCCGTGTGTCAGATACATTCCACACGGCTCTCCTTCCCAACTGCCACTCCTACACTGTAGAGGAACAGGCGTGTGTCAGATACATTCCACACTGCTCTCCTTCCCAACTGCCACTCCCACACTGTAGAGGAACAGCCATGTGTCAGATACATTCCACACTGCTCTCCTTCCCACCTGCCACTCCCACATTGAAAAGGAACAGCCATGTGTCAGATACATTCCACACTGCTCTCCTTCCCACCTGCCACTCCCACACTGTAGAGGAACAGCCATGTGTCAGATACATTCCACACTGCTCTCCTTCCCACCTGCCACTCCCACACTGTAGAGGAACAGCCGTGTGTCAGATACATTCCACACTGCTCTCCTTACCACCTGTCACTCCCACACTGTAGAGGTACAGCCGTGTGTCAGATACATTCCACACTGCTCTCCTTCCCACCTGCCACTCCCACACTGTAGAGGAACAGCCGTGTGTCAGATACATTCCACACTGTTCTCCTTCCCACCTGCCACTCCCACACTGCAGAGGAACAGCCGTGTGTCAGATACATTCCACACTGTTCTCCTTCCCACCTGCCACTCCCACACTGTAGAGGTACAGCCGTGTGTCAGATACATTCCACACTGCTCTCCTTACCACCTGTCACTCCCACACTGTAGAGGTACAGCCGTGTGTCAGATACATTCCACACTGCTCTCCTTCCCACCTGCCACTCCCACACTGTAGAGGAACAGCCGTGTGTCAGATACATTCCACACTGCTCTCCTTACCACCTGTCACTCCCACACTGTAGAGGTACAGCCGTGTGTCAGATACATTCCACACTGCTCTCCTTCCCACCTGCCACTCCCACACTGTAGAGGTACAGCCATGTGTCAGATACATTCCACACTGCTCTCCTTCCCACCTGCCACTCCCACACTGTAGAGGAACAGTCGTGTGTCAGATACATTCCACACTGCTCTCCTTCTCACCTGCCACTCCCACACTGTAGAGGAACAGTCGTGTGTCAGATACATTCCACACTGCTCTCCTTACCACCTGCCACTCCCACACTGTAGAGGAACAGCCATGTGTCAGATACATTCCACACTGCTCTCCTTCCCACCTGCCACTCCCACACTGTAGAGGAACAGCCGTGTGTCAGATGCATTCCACACTGCTCTCCTTCCCACCTGCCACTCCCACACTGTAGAGGAACAGCCGTGTGTCAGATGCATTCCACACGGCTCTCCTTCTCACCTGCCACTCCCACACTGTAGAGGTACAGCCGTGTGTCAGATACATTCCATACTGCTCTCCTTCCCACCTGCCACTCCCACACTGTAGAGGAACAGCCATGTGTCAGATACATTCCACACTGCTCTCCTTCCCACCTGCCACTCCCACACTGTAGAGGAACAGCCATGTGTCAGATACATTCCACACTGCTCTCCTTCCCACCTGCCACTCCCACACTGTAGAGGAACAGCCATGTGTCAGATACATTCCATACTGCTCTCCTTCCCACCTGCCACTCCCACACTGTAGAGGAACAGCCATGTGTCAGATACATTCCACACTGCTCTCCTTCCCACCTGCCACTCCCACACTGTAGAGGAACAGCCATGTGTCAGATACATTCCACACTGCTCTCCTTCCCACCTGCCACTCCCACACTGTAGAGGAACAGCCGTGTGTCAGATGCATTCCACACTGCTCTCCTTCCCACCTGCCACTCCCACATTGAAAAGGAACAGCCATGTGTCAGATACATTCCACACTGCTCTCCTTCCCACCTGCCACTCCCACACTGTAGAGGAACAGCCATGTGTCAGATACATTCCATACTGCTCTCCTTTCCACCTGCCACTCCCACACTGTAGAGGAACAGCCATGTGTCAGATACATTCCATACTGCTCTCCTTCCCACCTGCCACTCCCACACTGTAGAGGAACAGCCGTGTGTCAGATACATTCCACACTGCTCTCCTTCCCACCTGCCACTCCCACACTGTAGAGGAACAGCCGTGTGTCAGATACATTCCACACTGCTCTCCTTACCACCTGCCACTCCCACACTGCAGAGGAACAGCCATGTGTCAGATACATTCCACACTGCTCTCCTTCCCACCTGCCACTCCCACACTGTAGAGGAACAGCCGTGTGTCAGATACATTCCACACTGCTCTCCTTACCACCTGCCACTCCCACACTGTAGAGACACAGCCATGTGTCAGATAAATTCCACACTGCTCTCCTTCCCACCTGCCACTCCCACACTGTAGAGGAACAGCCATGTGTCAGATACATTCCACACTGCTCTCCTTCCCACCTGCCACTCCCACACTGTAGAGGAACAGCCATGTGTCAGATACATTCCACACTGCTCTCCTTCCCACCTGCCACTCCCACACTGTAGAGGAACAGCCATGTGTCAGATACATTCCACACTGCTCTCCTTCCCACCTGCCACTCCCACACTGTAGAGGAACAGCCGTGTGTCAGATACATTCCACACTGCTCTCCTTACCACCTGCCACTCCCACACTGTAGAGGAACAGGCGTGTGTCAGATACATTCCACACTGCTCTCCTTCCCAACTGCCACTCCCACACTGTAGAGGAACAGCCATGTGTCAGATACATTCCACATTGCTCTCCTTCCCACCTGCCACTCCCACACTGTAGAGGAACAGGCGTGTGTCAGATACATTCCACACTGCTCTCCTTCCCAACTGCCACTCCCACACTGTAGAGGAACAGCCATGTGTCAGATACATTCCACATTGCTCTCCTTCCCACCTGCCACTCCCACACTGTAGAGGAACAGCCGTGTGTCAGATACATTCCACACTGCTCTCCTTCCCACCTGCCACTCCCACACTGTAGAGGAACAGCCGTGTGTCAGATACATTCCACACTGCTCTCCTTACCACCTGCCACTCCCACACTGCAGAGGAACAGCCATGTGTCAGATACATTCCACACTGCTCTCCTTCCCACCTGCCACTCCCACACTGTAGAGGAACAGCCGTGTGTCAGATACATTCCACACTGCTCTCCTTACCACCTGCCACTCCCACACTGTAGAGACACAGCCATGTGTCAGATACATTCCACACTGCTCTCCTTCCCACCTGCCACTCCCACACTGTAGAGGAACAGCCATGTGTCAGATACATTCCACACTGCTCTCCTTCCCACCTGCCACTCCCACACTGTAGAGGAACAGCCATGTGTCAGATACATTCCACACTGCTCTCCTTCCCACCTGCCACTCCCACACTGTAGAGGAACAGCCATGTGTCAGATACATTCCACACTGCTCTCCTTCCCACCTGCCACTCCCACACTGTAGAGGAACAGCCGTGTGTCAGATACATTCCACACTGCTCTCCTTACCACCTGCCACTCCCACACTGTAGAGGAACAGGCGTGTGTCAGATACATTCCACACTGCTCTCCTTCCCAACTGCCACTCCCACACTGTAGAGGAACAGCCATGTGTCAGATACATTCCACATTGCTCTCCTTCCCACCTGCCACTCCCACATTGAAAAGGAACAACCATGTGTCAGATACATTCCACACTGCTCTCCTTCCCACCTGCCACTCCCACACTGTAGAGGAACAGCCATGTGTCAGATACATTCCACACTGCTCTCCTTCCCACCTGCCACTCCCACACTGTAGAGACACAGCCGTGTGTCAGATACATTCCACACTGCTCTCCTTCCCACCTGCCACTCCCACACTGTAGAGGAACAGCCGTGTGTCAGATACATTCCACACTGCTCTCCTTCCCACCTGCCACTCCCACACTGTAGAGGAACGGCCGTGTGTCAGATACATTCCACACTGCTCTCCTTCTCACCTGCCACTCCTACACTGTAGAGGAACAGCCATGTGTCAGATACATTCCATACTGCTCTCCTTCCCACCTGCCACTCCCACACTGTAGAGAAACAGCCATGTGTCAGATACATTCCACACTGCTCTCCTTCCAACCTGCCACTCCCACACTGTAGAGGAACGGCCGTGTGTCAGATACATTTCATACTGCTCTCCTTCCCACCTGCCACTCCCACACTGTAGAGACACAGCCGTGTGTCAGATACATTCCATACTGCTCTCCTTCCCACCTGCCACTCCCACACTGTAGAGACACAGCCATGTGTCAGATACATTCCACACTGCTCTCCTTCCCACCTGCCACTCCCACACTGTAGAGGAACAGCCATGTGTCAGATACATTCCATACTGCTCTCCTTTCCACCTGCCACTCCCACACTGTAGAGGAACAGCCATGTGTCAGATACATTCCATACTGCTCTCCTTCCCACCTGCCACTCCCACACTGTAGAGGAACAGCCGTGTGTCAGATACATTCCACACTGCTCTCCTTCCCACCTGCCACTCCCACACTGTAGAGGAACAGCCGTGTGTCAGATACATTCCACACTGCTCTCCTTACCACCTGCCACTCCCACACTGCAGAGGAACAGCCATGTGTCAGATACATTCCACACTGCTCTCCTTCCCACCTGCCACTCCCACACTGTAGAGGAACAGCCGTGTGTCAGATACATTCCACACTGCTCTCCTTACCACCTGCCACTCCCACACTGTAGAGACACAGCCATGTGTCAGATAAATTCCACACTGCTCTCCTTCCCACCTGCCACTCCCACACTGTAGAGGAACAGCCATGTGTCAGATACATTCCACACTGCTCTCCTTCCCACCTGCCACTCCCACACTGTAGAGGAACAGCCATGTGTCAGATACATTCCACACTGCTCTCCTTCCCACCTGCCACTCCCACACTGTAGAGGAACAGCCATGTGTCAGATACATTCCACACTGCTCTCCTTCCCACCTGCCACTCCCACACTGTAGAGGAACAGCCGTGTGTCAGATACATTCCACACTGCTCTCCTTACCACCTGCCACTCCCACACTGTAGAGGAACAGGCGTGTGTCAGATACATTCCACACTGCTCTCCTTCCCAACTGCCACTCCCACACTGTAGAGGAACAGCCATGTGTCAGATACATTCCACATTGCTCTCCTTCCCACCTGCCACTCCCACACTGTAGAGGAACAGGCGTGTGTCAGATACATTCCACACTGCTCTCCTTCCCAACTGCCACTCCCACACTGTAGAGGAACAGCCATGTGTCAGATACATTCCACATTGCTCTCCTTCCCACCTGCCACTCCCACACTGTACAGGAACAGCCGTGTGTCAGATACATTCCACACTGCTCTCCTTCCCACCTGCCACTCCCACACTGTAGAGGAACAGCCGTGTGTCAGATACATTCCACACTGCTCTCCTTACCACCTGCCACTCCCACACTGCAGAGGAACAGCCATGTGTCAGATACATTCCACACTGCTCTCCTTCCCACCTGCCACTCCCACACTGTAGAGGAACAGCCGTGTGTCAGATACATTCCACACTGCTCTCCTTACCACCTGCCACTCCCACACTGTAGAGACACAGCCATGTGTCAGATACATTCCACACTGCTCTCCTTCCCACCTGCCACTCCCACACTGTAGAGGAACAGCCATGTGTCAGATACATTCCACACTGCTCTCCTTCCCACCTGCCACTCCCACACTGTAGAGGAACAGCCATGTGTCAGATACATTCCACACTGCTCTCCTTCCCACCTGCCACTCCCACACTGTAGAGGAACAGCCATGTGTCAGATACATTCCACACTGCTCTCCTTCCCACCTGCCACTCCCACACTGTAGAGGAACAGCCGTGTGTCAGATACATTCCACACTGCTCTCCTTACCACCTGCCACTCCCACACTGTAGAGGAACAGGCGTGTGTCAGATACATTCCACACTGCTCTCCTTCCCAACTGCCACTCCCACACTGTAGAGGAACAGCCATGTGTCAGATACATTCCACATTGCTCTCCTTCCCACCTGCCACTCCCACATTGAAAAGGAACAACCATGTGTCAGATACATTCCACACTGCTCTCCTTCCCACCTGCCACTCCCACACTGTAGAGGAACAGCCATGTGTCAGATACATTCCACACTGCTCTCCTTCCCACCTGCCACTCCCACACTGTAGAGACACAGCCGTGTGTCAGATACATTCCACACTGCTCTCCTTCCCACCTGCCACTCCCACACTGTAGAGGAACAGCCGTGTGTCAGATACATTCCACACTGCTCTCCTTCCCACCTGCCACTCCCACACTGTAGAGGAACGGCCGTGTGTCAGATACATTCCACACTGCTCTCCTTCTCACCTGCCACTCCTACACTGTAGAGGAACAGCCATGTGTCAGATACATTCCATACTGCTCTCCTTCCCACCTGCCACTCCCACACTGTAGAGAAACAGCCATGTGTCAGATACATTCCACACTGCTCTCCTTCCAACCTGCCACTCCCACACTGTAGAGGAACGGCCGTGTGTCAGATACATTTCATACTGCTCTCCTTCCCACCTGCCACTCCCACACTGTAGAGACACAGCCGTGTGTCAGATACATTCCATACTGCTCTCCTTCCCACCTGCCACTCCCACACTGTAGAGACACAGCCATGTGTCAGATACATTCCACACTGCTCTCCTTCCCACCTGCCACTCCCACACTGTAGAGACACAGCCATGTGTCAGATACATTCCACACTGCTCTCCTTCCCACCTGCCACTCCCACACTGTAGAGGTACAGTCGTGTGTCAGATACATTCCATACTGCTCTCCTTCCCACCTGCCACTCCCACACTGTAGAGGTACAGTCGTGTGTCAGATACATTCCACACTGCTCTCCTTCCCAACTGCCACTCCCACACTGCAGAGGAACAGCCGTGTGTCAGATACATTCCACACTACTCTCCTTCCCACCTGCCACTCCCACACTGTAGAGGAACAGCCGTGTGTCAGATACATTCCGCACTGCTCTCCTTCCAACCTGCCACTCCCACACTGTAGAGGAACAGCCGTGTGTCAGATACATTCCACACTGCTCTCCTTCCCACCTGCCACACCCACACTGTAGAGGAACGGCCGTGTGTCAGATATATTCCACACTACTCTCCTTCCCAACTGCCACTCCCACACTGTAGAGACACAGCCATGTGTCAGATACATTCCACACTGCTCTCCTTCCCACCTGCCACTCCCACACTGTAGAGGAACAGTCGTGTGTCAGATACATTCCACACTGCTCTCCTTCCCACCTGCCACTCCCACACTGTAGAGGAACAGCCATGTGTCAGATACATTCCACACTGCTCTCCTTCCCACCTGCCACTCCCACACTGTAGAGGAACAGCCATGTGTCAGATACATTCCACACTGCTCTCCTTCCCACCTGCCACTCCCACACTGTAGAGGAACAGCCGTGTGTCAGATACATTCCACACTGCTCTCCTTACCACCTGCCACTCCCACACTGTAGAGGAACAGGCGTGTGTCAGATACATTCCACACTGCTCTCCTTTCCAACTGCCACTCCCACACTGTAGAGGAACAGCCATGTGTCAGATACATTCCACATTGCTCTCCTTCCCACCTGCCACTCCCACATTGAAAAGGAACAACCATGTGTCAGATACATTCCACACTGCTCTCCTTCCCACCTGCCACTCCCACACTGTAGAGGAACAGCCATGTGTCAGATACATTCCACACTGCTCTCCTTCCCACCTGCCACTCCCACACTGTAGAGACACAGCCGTGTGTCAGATACATTCCACACTGCTCTCCTTCCCACCTGCCACTCCCACACTGTAGAGGAACAGCCGTGTGTCAGATACATTCCACACTGCTCTCCTTCCCACCTGCCACTCCCACACTGTAGAGGAACGGCCGTGTGTCAGATACATTCCACACTGCTCTCCTTCTCACCTGCCACTCCTACACTGTAGAGAAACAGCCATGTGTCAGATACATTCCATACTGCTCTCCTTCCCACCTGCCACTCCCACACTGTAGAGAAACAGCCATGTGTCAGATACATTCCACACTGCTCTCCTTCCAACCTGCCACTCCCACACTGTAGAGGAACGGCCGTGTGTCAGATACATTTCATACTGCTCTCCTTCCCACCTGCCACTCCCACACTGTAGAGACACAGCCGTGTGTCAGATACATTCCATACTGCTCTCCTTCCCACCTGCCACTCCCACACTGTAGAGACACAGCCATGTGTCAGATACATTCCACACTGCTCTCCTTCCCACCTGCCACTCCCACACTGTAGAGACACAGCCATGTGTCAGATACATTCCACACTGCTCTCCTTCCCACCTGCCACTCCCACACTGTAGAGACACAGCCGTGTGTCAGATACATTCCATACTGCTCTCCTTCCCACCTGCCACTCCCACACTGTAGAGGAACAGCCGTGTGTCAGATACATTCCACACTGCTCTCCTTCCCACCTGTCACTCCCACACTGTAGAGGTACAGCCGTGTGTCAGATACATTCCACACTGCTCTCCTTCCCACCTGCCACTCCCACACTGTAGAGACACAGCCATGTGTCAGATACATTCCACACTGCTCTCCTTCCCAACTGCCACTCCCACACTGTAGAGGTACAGTCGTGTGTCAGATACATTCCATACTGCTCTCCTTCCCACCTGCCACTCCCACACTGTAGAGGTACAGTCGTGTGTCAGATACATTCCACACTGCTCTCCTTCCCAACTGCCACTCCCACACTGCAGAGGAACAGCCGTGTGTCAGATACATTCCACACTACTCTCCTTCCCACCTGCCACTCCCACACTGTAGAGGAACAGCCGTGTGTCAGATACATTCCGCACTGCTCTCCTTCCAACCTGCCACTCCCACACTGTAGAGGAACAGCCGTGTGTCAGATACATTCCACACTGCTCTCCTTCCCACCTGCCACACCCACACTGTAGAGGAACGGCCGTGTGTCAGATACATTCCACACTACTCTCCTTCCCAACTGCCACTCCCACACTGTAGAGACACAGCCATGTGTCAGATACATTCCACACTGCTCTCCTTCCCACCTGCCACTCCCACACTGTAGAGGAACAGTCGTGTGTCAGATGCATTCCACACTGCTCTCCTTCCCACCTGCCACTCCCACACTGTAGAGGAACAGCCATGTGTCAGATACATTCCACACTGCTCTCCTTCCCACCTGTCACTCCCTCACTGCAGAGGAACAGCCGTGTGTGAGATACATTCCACACTGCTCTCCTTCCCACCTGCCACTCCCACACTGTAGAGGAACAGCCATGTGTCAGATACATTCCACACTGCTCTCCTTCCCACCTGTCACTCCCTCACTGCAGAGGAACAGCCGTGTGTCAGATACATTCCACACTGCTCTCCTTCCCACCTGCCACTCCCACACTGTACAGGAACAGCCATGTGTCAGATACATTCCACACTGCTCTCCTTCCCACCTGTCACTCCTACATTGTAGAGACACAGCCGTGTGTCAGATACATTCCACGCTGCACTCCTTCCCACCTATCACTCCCTCACTGCAGAGGAACACCGTGTGTCAGATACATTCCACACTGCTCTCCTTCCCACCTGCCACTCCCACACTGTAGAGGAACAGCCATGTGTCAGATACATTCCACACTGCTCTCCTTCTCACCTGCCACTCCCACACTGTAGAGGAACAGCCATGTGTCAGATACATTCCACACTGCTCTCCTTCCCACCTGCCACTCCCACACTGTAGAGGAACAGCCATGTGTCAGATACATTCCACACTGCTCTCCTTCCCACCTGCCACTCCCACATTGTAGAGACACAGCCATGTGTCAGATACATTCCACACTGCTCTCCTTCCCACCTGCCACTCCCACACTGTAGAGACACAGCCATGTGTCAGATACATTCCACACTGCTCTCCTTCCCACCTGTCACTCCCACACTGTAGAGGAACAGCCATGTGTCAGATACATTCCACACTGCTCTCCTTCCCACCTGTCACTCCCACACTGTAGAGGAACAGCCATGTGTCAGATACATTCCACATTGCTCTCCTTCTCACCTGCCACTCCCACACTGTAGAGGAACAGCCATGTGTCAGATACATTCCACACTGCTCTCCTTCCCACCTGCCACTCCCACACTGTAGAGGAACAGCCATGTGTCAGATACATTCCACACTGCTCTCCTTCCCACCTGCCACTCCCACACTGTAGAGGAACAGCCATGTGTCAGATACATTCCACACTGCTCTCCTTCCCACCTGCCACTCCCACACTGTAGAGGAACAGCCATGTGTCAGATACATTCCACACTGCTCTCCTTCCCACCTGCCACTCCCACATTGTAGAGACACAGCCATGTGTCAGATACATTCCACACTGCTCTCCTTCCCACCTGCCACTCCCACACTGTAGAGACACAGCCATGTGTCAGATACATTCCACACTACTCTCCTTCCCAACTGCCACTCCCACACTGTAGAGGAACAGCCATGTGTCAGATACATTCCACACTGCTCTCCTTCTCACCTGCCACTCCCACACTGTAGAGACACAGCCATGTGTCAGATACATTCCACACTGCTCTCCTTCCAACCTGCCACTCCCACACTGTAGAGGAACAGCCGTGTGTCAGATACATTCCACACTTATCTCCTTCCCACCTGTCACTCCCACACTGTAGAGGTACAGTCGTGTGTCAGATACATTCCACACTGCTCTCCTTCCCACCTGCCACTCCCACACTGTAGAGACACAGCCGTGTGTCAGATACATTCCACACTGCTCTCCTTCCCACCTGCCACTCCCACACTGTAGAGACACAGCCATGTGTCAGATACATTCCATACTGCTCTCCTTCCCACCTGTCACTCCCACACTGTAGAGACACAGCCATGTGTCAGATACATTCCATACTGCTCTCCTTCCCACCTGCCACTCCCACATTGTAGAGACACAGCCGTGTGTCAGATACATTCCACACTGATCTCCTTCCCACCTGTCACTCCCACACTGTAGAGGTACAGTCGTGTGTCAGATACATTCCACACTGCTCTCCTTCTCACCTGCCACTCCCACACTGTAGAGACACAGCCATGTGTCAGATACATTCCATACTGCTCTCCTTCCCACCTGCCACTCCCACATTGTAGAGACACAGCCGTGTGTCAGATACATTCCACACTGATCTCCTTCCCACCTGTCACTCCCACACTGTAGAGGTACAGTCGTGTGTCAGATACATTCCACACTGCTCTCCTTCCCACCTGCCACTCCCACACTGTAGAGACACAGCCGTGTGTCAGATACATTCCACACTGATCTCCTTCCCACCTGTCACTCCCACACTGTAGAGGAACAGCCGTGTGTCAGATACATTCCACACTGCTCTCCTTCCCACCTGCCACTCCCACACTGTAGAGACACAGCCATGTGTCAGATACATTCCACACTGCTCTCCTTCCCACCTGCCACTCCCACACTGTAGAGGTACAGCCGTGTGTCAGATACATTCCACACTGCTCTCCTTCCCACCTGCCACTCCCACACTGTAGAGGAACAGCCGTGTGTCAGATACATTCCACACTGCTCTGCTTCCCACCTGCCACTCCCACACTGTAGAGGAAAAGCCATGTGTCAGATACATTCCACACTGCTCTCCTTCCCACCTGCCACTCCCACACTGTAGAGGAACGGCCGTGTGTCAGATACATTCCACACTACTCTCCTTCCCACCTGCCACTCCCACACTGTAGAGGAACGGCCGTGTGTCAGATACATTCCACACTACTCTCCTTCCCAACTGCCACTCCCACACTGTAGAGACACAGCCATGTGTCAGATACATTCCACACTGCTCTCCTTCCCAACTGCCACTCCCACACTGTAGAGGAACAGCCGTGTGTCAGATACATTCCACACTGCTCTCCTTACCACCTGCCACTCCCACACTGCAGAGGAACATCCGTGTGTCAGATACATTCCACACTGCTCTCCTTCCAACCTGCTACTCCCACACTGTAGAGGAACAGCCGTGTGTCAGATACATTCCACACTGCTCTCCTTCCCACCTGCCACTCCCACACTGTAGAGGAACAGCCATGTGTCAGATACATTCCACACTGCTCTCCTTCTCACCTGCCACTCCCACACTGTAGAGGAACAGCCGTGTGTCAGATACATTCCACACTGCTCTCCTTCCCACCTGCCACTCCCACACTGTAGAGGAACGGCCATGTGTCAGATACATTCCACACTGCTCTCCTTCCAACCTGCCACTCCCACACTGTAGAGGAACAGCCGTATGTCAGATACATTCCATACTGCTCTCCTTCCCACCTGTCACTCCCACACTGTAGAGAAGTGTCTTATGATAGCTTCAAAAAAAATTAAGTAGGGGAGTGTAAGGAAGCACTACAGCACGTGAGAGAGAGAAGTGTGAAGTGTGAATATCTGGCACACAGCTGCGCCAGCCAGTAATGTTTAACTTGCATAAACGGACAAGTAAGTAAGGCTGATTATCACAAATTCTTAATTTAAATTTTAGAAATGGGTAACATAACGTATGGGTGGTTTTGAAGGTTCTTCAAATAAACATAAGTTGTCATAATTAATTACTTTAACTCTAGGTTTTTGGGTTTTCTTTTTTTAAAGGAACCTCATCACTTAAAAACAACCTTGGTGATTATGAAAGAGCTTTCAAAATCAACTATATGTTGTATTGGCTGTTTTTTCAGTTATTTAGATTTGTAGAAGATGTAATTAAGGTTTGCCGTGCAGGCTTTTCTGTCTAAGTCTTTCATTAATACCAAAACTCACTGACAATATTCAGTATAGCACTGCCCACCTCCCCTAGCACTGCTTTTGTTTATTATCCCTATATTACCTCCCCCACTCACTGACCCTGCTCAGTAATGCATTACCCACCTCCCCTAGCACTGACTTCCTGTCTTATCCCTACATTACCTCCCCACTCACTGACACTGCTCAGCAATGCATTACCTACCTCCCCTAGCACTTACTTCCTGTCTTATCCCTACATTACCTCCCCACTCACTGACACTGCTCAGCAATGCATCACCCACCTCCCCTAGAACTGACTTCCTGTCTTATCCCTACATTACCTCCCCCCACTCACTGACACTGCTCAGTAATGCATTGCCCACCTCCCCTAGCACTGACTTCCTATCTTATCCCTACATTACCTCCCCCACTCACTGACACTACTCAGCAACGCATTACCCTCCTCCCCTAGCACTGACTTCATGTCTTATCCCTACATTACCTCCCCACTCACTGACACTGCTCAGTAATACATTGCCCACTTTCCCTAGCACTGACTTCCTGTCTTATCCCTACATTACCTCTCCACTCACTGACACAGCTCAGTAATGTATTACCCATCTCCCCTAGCACTGACTTCCTGTCTTATACCTACATTACCTCCACACTCACTGACACTGCTCAGTAATACATTACCCACCTCCCCTAGCACTGACTTCCTGTCTTATCCCTACATTACCCCCCACTCACTGACACTGCTCAGCAATGCATTACCCACCTCCCCTAGCGCTGACTTCCTGTCTTATCCCTACATTACCTCCCCACTCACTAACACTGCTCAGCAATGCATTACCCACCTCCCCTAGCACTGACTACCTGTCTTATCCCTACATTACCTCCCCCACTCACTGACACTGCTCAGTAATACATTACCCACCACCCCTAGCACTGACTTCCTGTCTTATCCCTACATTACCTCCCCACACTGACACTGCTCAGCAATGCATTACCCACCTCCCCTAGCACTGACTTCCTGTCTTATCCCTACATTACCTCCCCACTCACTGACACTGCTCAGCAATGCATTACCACCTCCACTAGCACTGACTTCCTGTCTTATCCCTACTTTACCTCCCCCACACACTGACACTGATCAGTAATGCATTACCCACCTCCCCTAGCACTGACTTCCTGTCTTATCCCTACATTACCTCTCCACTCACTGACACTGCTCAGCAATGCATTACCCACCTCCCCTAGTACTGACTTCCTGTCTTATCCCTACATTACCTCCCCTCTCACTGACACTGCTCAGCAATGCATTTCCCACCTCCCCTAGCACTGACTTCCTGTCTTATCCTTACATTACCTCCCCACTCACTGACACTGCTCAGCAATGCATTACCCACCTCCCCAAGCACTGACTTCCTGTCTTATCCCTACATTACCTCCCCACTCACTGACACTGCTCAGCAATGCATTACCCACCTCTCCTAGTACTGACTTCCTGTCTTATCCCTACATTACCTCCCCCACTCACTGACACTGCTCAGTAATACATTACCCACCTCCCCTAGTACTGCCTTCCTGTCTTATCCCTACATTACCTCCTCCACTCACTGACACTGCTCAGCAATGCATTACCCACCTCCCCTCACAGTGTAAAGGTGGGAGGAGATCATGTAGAATATTCCTGTATGTCACGCCTTATTTACTATAATCTATTTACTATTTACTATAATCTATCAATCCGAATAACTGGAAAGTTAGATTAGTTGTATCTAATACAAAGTACAGGGGATTTTGAAAGCACTTTGTTTTCTGATGGTAGGAATCCTTTACAAATGCTACTAGGGCACATGCTGCTGCTTCTGCGCCCGAGAATCGCTTCATTTTTATTTATGCATGCGGCCCAGTGATTTATTCTATTGTGATGTGAATACGTTATTTATTCTAGTTTAAATTGTCATTTACAATGCTGCATTATCAGGTGTGAGTTCCTTCCTTTGTTTTTACCTATTTGCATACAGGGAAGTGTCAGGGAGAAGGCAGTGTATGAAAACACAAGCAGACGCCTTTCATGTTGTTCCAATAAAGAGCAGACAGTAAGAACGGTGCCCTCGTACCCTGCCATATGTTAGCAAACACAGAGAACTGGTGAGGATAATATTCCCGTGAGGCGATTTACTGTATTTGGTACGTCCTCCTCCTCCGCAGCTATAAACCATCACCTGGAAATCACAAGGAATTATTCCGGATCCACAGTGGGCCGCATCTTCTAAGTTACGGATCAGTGTGGGGTACAGATATGGCAAGGCAATTCCACTGGCGTTACTCTCCGATTCAGAAATTCCCCGGAGTGGACCGCAGGTTAGCGGAGGGGAAGCATGTCATGGGGAGGGTTGATTCAGGAAGGAAGTGTGTGTGTGTGTGTGTGTGTGGGTGTGTGTGTTAGGGAGGAGCAAGAGGTTAAGGGTTTAAAAGGTGCTAGAGACAGGAAGTGAGCTGTTTTGCAAAGAAGAAAGGACAGAGGAAGCGTCCCGCCCGCCCGCCCCTTGTTTCAGAGGGTGTGGTTGTGTGTTTTTCTGCTTGGCGGATAGTCCTTGCATGGTTTTCAGAGATTGATAAATGAGGTGGTAAGTTAAGGGATTTTATCCTCGGGTGGAAGCCCTTTGAGAGTTTGCCCCGGACTTAGGTCGCGGGAGGTGACGTTACCTATTGGACCTAAAGTGGATGGCCAATGGGGTAATTTATTGGGAATCAGCTGTAAGTGCTGAAAATGGTGGAATCAGCTGTAAGTGCTGAAATGGTGGAATCAGCTGTAAGTGCTGAAAATGGGGAATCAGCTGTAAGTGCTGAGGAATGTTTGGGATCAACGGTAGTGCTGAAGAAGGTGGGAATTTTAGCATGAGCCCGTACAATTTGGCCATGCTTGGTTTCAAGGGAAATGGATTGGCAAGGACTGTCAGTTTAATTAAAAGAGTATTGGTTATTGTTCATTGTTATTGTGGTGTTTTGAGTAAGGAAAATAACATAATGTGAATAAAATGTTAAATAAAGCTCTGGTCTGTTATCCCCACCAATAGATGTGTCTGTTTTTTATTGCTGGATCATACCCTATCCCTATGACAAGATGCCTGCACGTCAGTGTATGATAGCTGTAATTCCTCTCGTGCACTCTGCCAGCATCATTTTAATCAGGGGAGGGCTGGCAACATGTGGCCTGGGGGGGCATATACAATCCATTGGCCTATTTCTACTATCGACTTGAAAAACAGATCTTCTGCACTCGTAAATAGTAAAATCAAATCTTTATTGTGAACAAATGGACCACAGAGCTAGCAGTCTCACGCGTTTCGCGCACAAAGGTGCTTACTATCGTTCAAGCCCACTGTCCCAGTCCACCCCCTTTATTTAATTTTATAATTGGCATTAATGTTGTGAAGTGATGCCACCGAGCATACAGTTGAAGTCGGACTACACTACTGATACTACAGAGCTTACAAGTAAGTAAGTAAACCTACACAAGTGAGACCGTAGAGCTTACAATGGAAATGGGTTATGCTGCTAGTGTAGCTCCATGTCAGTGGTAAGCTCTTTGGTATCACTAGTGTAGATCCATGTCAGTTGTAAGTTCTGTGGTATCACTAGTGTAGCTCCATGTCAGTTGTAAGCTCTGTGGTATCACTAGTGTAGCTCCATGTCAGTGGTAAGCTCTGTGGTATCACTAGTGTAGCTCCATGTCAGTGGTAAGCTCTGTGGTATCACTAGTGTAGCTCCATGTCAGTGGTAAGCTCTTTGGTATCACTAGTGTAGCCCCATTTACAGTAACATGCTGGAGTTTGAGTGAGGCAGTGGCCCGCTAGCCCAGACATTTGACAGGCCCAGGGGGCGACTGCCCCCCTGCCCCCCAGGCCAGCCCTCCCCTGATTTTAATACCATTATGCCCCTTATGCCCTCCCTCTACATGTGAAGGACAGGACAATACAGCAATCAGGGACTCATAGGGGGAGATTCACTAAGCAGTGATAAAGAGATGACAAAGTAGAGATCACGTCTCCAGTTTATCACTTCTCAAATTCCATTGTTATTCTATGGAGCCAATGCACTAAGATGTCTTCAGCACTGGAGATCTTAGTGAATAGTCTCTATATAATAACATAGGAACTGGAGAAGTGATATCACTGGAGAAGTCATTTCCATTTTATCACCTCTTTATCACCGCTTAGTGAATCTCCCACCCTGGTGTTACTGTGGCTGATCAAGTACAGTGTAATCCATTACACGGTATTTAATTTAAGTGTAAAATTATCTGAAAGGAATAGTAATGTCTCATTTTAACCCCCTACCGCCTGAGGACGTACATGTATGTCCCGAGCGGATGTCCCAGGTGGACAGAGGACGTATATGTTGTAATATATATATATATATATATATATATATATATATATATATATATATATATATACATGCACATCATGTACCTATACATCAATGTGATCAATACCCCTGAAGCACACAAAGGACAATCTGCAGTGGCAACTCCATGGCCCTTTTGCTAGTGTATATATATATATATATATATATATATATATATATATACTAGCAATGTGGGACGGCGTTGCCCGTCATGTTATGACCGTTGGGCGCACGTGTGTGAAATGCAGACACACTGATAAACACAGACATATGCAACACACAGGCAGACACATACCATACATCCCAAGTGTCCCTCTTTAGGAGGGACAGTCCCTCTTTGAGGGCCAAATCCCTCTGTCCCTCTTTCCCACCCTGTTGTCCCTCTTTTTAGGAGGTCAGACTGTGTGCAGGGCAGATCCACCTATAGGCGAGGTAGGCGCCAGCCTAGGGCGCACACGTACTGGGGGCGCGGGCATGCAGCGGAGAAGAGCTGCGCCCGCACACACCACGCCGGGAACCACAACACAATCAGGTCTGCGTTGCTACAGCGCTCCCTCATTGGGTTGGATCTTTAGTAATGCAGAGCGCGCTGGGAGTCATGATCTCCCGCCTCGCTCTGCATTACTGAAGAGAAGACTGCGCGGGAGCTACAGGTATGTGATGGGGGGCAAGTTGGAACTGAAGGGGCATAGTGAAGCTGCTGGGGGCAAGTTGGAGCGGATGGGGGACAAAGTGGAGCTGATGGGGGCAAGTTGAAGCTGATGGGGGCAAGTTGGAGCTGATAGGGGAAAGCTGGAGCTGAGGGGGCATAGTGGAGCTGGTGGTGGCAAAGTGGAGCTGATGGGGGTAAGTTGGAGCGGATGAGGGTCAAAGTGGAGCTGATGGGGGCAAGTTGGAGCTGAGGGGGTAAAGTGGAGCTGAGGGGGTAAAGTGGAGCTGAGGGGGGGCAAAGTGGAGCTGAGGGGGGGCAAAATGAAGCTGAGGGGGGGCAAAGTGGAGCTGAGGGGGGCAAAGTGGAGCTTGAAGGGGGGGCAAAGTGGAGCTGGTGGGGGCAAGTTAGAGCGGATGGGGGGCAAGTTGGAGCGGATGGGGGTCAAAATGGAGCTGATGGGGGCAAGTTGGAGCTGAGGGGGCAAAGTGGAGCTGAGGGGGGGCAAAGTGGAGCTGAGGGGGGGCAGGTTAGAGCAGATGGGGGGCAAAGTGGAGCTGATGGGGGCAAGTTTGAGCGGATGGGGGGCAAGTTGGAGCTGATGGTGGCAAGTTGGAGCTGCTGGGGGCATAGTGGAGCTGCTGGGGGGCAAAGTGGAGCCGGTGGGGGCAAGTTGGAGTGGATGGGGGGCAAAGTGGAGCTGGTGGGGGCAAGTTGGAGCTGGTGGGGGCAAGTTGGAGCTGGTGGGGGGCAAAGTGGAGCTGATAGGGGCAAAGTGGAGCTGATGGGGGCAAGTTGGAGCTGAGGCGGCAAGTTGGAGTTGATGGGTGACAAAGTGGAGCTGATGGGGGACAAAGTGGAGCTGATAGGGGCAAAGTGGAGCTGGTGAGCCAAAGTGAAGCTGATAAGGGGCAAGGTGGAGCTGGTGGGGGGCATCTCTTACAGGCATCTCCAGATCAGGGGCAGACTGGCCCAGGGGGCAGAGAGAGGACAATCATGAGAAGAGGTTGGGTATAAGTAGGTGGGGTATTAAGGGGTGGGACACAAGGGGCGGAGCGAAATGGGCGGCAAAATTAGGTTTTGCCTAGGGTGGCAAAAATCCTTGCACCAGCCCTGACTGTGTGGTGTGTATTACTTTGCTCTACAGCAATAAAGCTCATATACATATTTTTGTAAACTTCAGTATATGTGTTTATACATTAGTCAGTGCAAATAAAATACTTTGGTCTTGCACTAAATCATTTATTCAGTTACATAAATAGCCAGTAATAGGTCATGAAATAACCTAAAAATTCTTACTAATGCCCTGCCCACCAGCCACGCCCCCAACAATATCACCTAAAACCAGGGGCAGATTGTAAGGGAATACCGGCCCGGGCTCCCCCCCACACACACACGCACCCCCGGTGCGCACTGAAAGAATTGCAAATAAATTACAAGTGCTGTACAGAACCGGACATCTCTCTCCTCCACTAACTTCCTTTAGTGCCCTCATTCTGCACTCAAGACAAAGTGGAGCGGAGGGGTAGAGAGATGGCCAGCGCTGTACAGCACTTGTATTTTAATTGCAGTTCTTTCAGCGCGCACCGCTGAATCGCGCGCTGAAAGTGGATCGCGACTTTTTAAAAGTGAGCCGATATAGCGGCCCACCAGGGGATGCCCGATCCCCCAATAGGACAATCCGCCCATGCCTAAAACTAAAGTGTCCCTCTTTGGCCATGTGAAATGTTGGGAGGTATGCACATACACACAGTGAGCGGCAGAAACATGCAAAAGACACGCGTACACACAGACACACTGGAGATGGACACACATATGTAACAGAGATGTACACACACAACATATATGAGCAGAAACACATGCGTGCATGAGTTGTGTACCCCTCTGGCACTCAAATGGTTAATGTATAGAGAGGCATGTCAGAGATAAATAGCAGTGGGAAGTGTATTCATACCTGGGAACTTTGATTTGTGTAGTCCCTAGAGGGGACTGATGTGGTGCTGATGTGGAGAGACAAATGGGGCAATCTGGGTTAAAAGTGGGCGGGGCTTAATCGTGAGTGGGGGTGGGGCTTAATCGCGAGTGGGGGCGGGTCTTAACATAAATATGGAAAAGTGTTAGTAATAGGCTGGGGAAGGAGGAGAAGTGGGAGGGAAATGCAAGTTTACAGTGTGAGGGGTTTGAACACACTCCCTGAGGGGTAAAACTTGATACACAACCCTGTGGCAGTCAGTGGGTTAAGTGTGAATCTGATGGCTGTCTGTCCTGTGTCTTGCATGGCAAATGATGACAGTGAAGAAATAATTGAGCAATGAGGGCCTACCTTAACCCTTTGAGTGCCATTTTGTTCCCCTGGTGCTGTACTACAGGTCCTGCTGAGGCCACTGGGAGTCAGGGTGAGTGACTGTGTGTGTGTGTCAGCCATATTTATTTCTGGCTTTGTGTGTGTATGTGGTGCTGTGTGTATGAGTGGGGGCATGTGTGTTTGTTGCTGTCTGAGTGGGGCATGTGTGTGTGTGGTGGTCTGTGTGTGTTTGTGTGGTGCTGTATGAGTGAGGCATGTGTGTTTGTCTGTGGTGTAGGAGCAAGTGGCGGCCATATTGTTTTTTTCTGACTTTGATAGTGGTGGGCGGGCTGCATAGTGGGGGCGGGCCAACTCCCTGCATGATTGAATCACCCAATAGGAGTAGTAACTCCTGCTTTATGCCTCCCCTGGGTGTGTTTGCCAGGCACACAGAAGTCTTCTTTTACGGGGAAGGTGCATGGCCTACACAAACATGTGCGTGATGCAGAAGGTAATTGCAGCCTGGCTCCCAATGACAATGGCTGCAAATAATGAATTAGTTTATTATAAATAAAAAATAATAATAATTATAACATCTTCCCATGACCCACATAGAACTCACAGTATGGCAATATGTGGCACTGTATCTTTTACACTACGACTCCCATCATCTGCATCGGTAGGGAGTATGATGGGAAAGGTAGTGTAACTCCATGAACGCAATCAAAAAATGTAACCCATTGAGTGCCAGACTGGTGCGCAACGCATCTCAAAGCAATGTGTTGCGTACCACTCTGGCACTCAAAGGGTTAAAAAACGACTGGCAGAGCAATCCATCAACACACATAAGTAGCATCCCCTGCTGCATGTTAACAGGCCGGCTCGCAAATTCCACATGCTGGCCTCTGTTCTTACCATGGGCAAGGGGGCAGCCTTAGCGTTCCTTCCTCCTTCACCCGCTACTACTGGACCCCAGAAACAGGCCACGCTTCGCCCCAAGTTAAAGAGGGGCGGGACCAGAGCAGTCCATAGGTTGCTGTAGCAACAGCGCCACTGTACAATTTCAGGACACTGTGATATTGCACCTAAAAAATTCAACTTTGTGCTGTACTAACTATTGAACAAAACACCTTTCAGCAGTGAGACTACTCAGAGAGATAAACCCTACAACATATTTTTTTTTACATTTTAAGTATTACTATCCTTTTATAGCAGACATGTTTATATTCATCTCAATCTTTATTTAACCCATAGCTTAGTTGCACTGGAAATGTCTCTAGCATCCGAGGGGTTAAACCCCCAATTTAAATTCATGGGATTTTTCCCATTTTCTCTGTACGGATCAGCTAGTTTGCTTCATATATAAAAAAAATAATAATAATAAAAAAAACTTTGTTCATTGAAATTATACAAGCTCATATATACCTTGAATCATTGCAAACAATATTGAACACCTTAGAGACCTTTCTAGCAACCAATGGGTGGAGGTTAACCCTTTAAGGATCAGAGAGCTGTGGCGCTTAAAGGGTTAATTCATCCCAGCCTGACTTGCTTTCACATGTGATAGAAACATTCCCCATGAACAGTAAAGCATTGTATCCAAGCTGTAAACTTAGGATAGGCTGAGATGCTAATTAAAAAAAAGAAACAGCTAATTGTAATTTTATGTAATGGGTTGGTAATTCAACTGTATGTCCTAACGACAGGATGTTAAATTTTAATTTACCTGCCCTGCTGGTCACACTGATAGCTGGAATTTATAGACACATCAAACACAAGCGAGTAACAGCCACCTCGTCTCTGAACATTGCTCTTTTGGGAGCGTGAAGATGCTGTAAATTGTGGGGGCCCAACGCACGGCCCATGGGCCAATTTAGGCCCATCTGAACCTACGGTGTGGCCCACTTGAGATTTTTATACAATAATACTAAAAATAATAATAATTAGCTAGCACACATTAACTAGTACGCCAGTATGGCCTAAGCACCTGCTCACCTCCACCATAGCGTAACGGACACCCTAAAGCTGTGGTTCACAAACTTTTTTGTGGTTAAGGAATAACTAACATTTATTTGGGAATTTTCGGAGCACACAACATTTTATGACATCAATCAAGCATATAATGAAGGGTACAAATACATAAATATATTGTTATGTTTAGGTCTCCCAATTTGAACAACAAAAATAAATATACTGTGCATAACTTTACTTAAATACACATTTAAAGGGATAGAAATGTTTCACAATAAAAGCAGTGCCAATTAATCTCCATAGTATTTGGGCCATGGTGAACATTATATCAATACTGTCAGAGTTGTAGTACAAGAGTAATTGAATGATAAAGTATCCCCCTCCTGCCCCTTTTACTGATGTAACACTGCTCACCTCAGAGCAGCAAGACTGTCCGGATGGATCGCAGAGAGGGACAATCTTCAGTGATCATAAGGAAAAACCTGAAAAACCTGTCAAGGGGGGCAGGGTTTTCCTTATGATCACAGTAAGAAGATTGTCCCTTGCTGTGATCTGTCCGGTCAAGAGACCAGATTCCACATCTGAGGGAGATGACTTACACTAGGTAAAAGGGGCGAGAGGGGGATACTTTATCATTCAATTACTCTTGTACTACAACTCTGACAGTATTGAAATAACACTCTCCATGACCCAAATACTATGAAGATTAATTGGAGCTGCTCTTATTGTGAAACATTACTATCACTTTAATTGACATTTTTGTCAAAGTCTTAATGGATAAGAAGCGGCACCCTCAGTGGATGTCCGTGACCCTGGTTGAGAACCACTGCCCTACAGTTATTAAGTATAAGTCAGTTTGTTAACCCTTGATGATTAGAGTGGTATGCAATGATTTGTACACACTTCTGGCCTCAACTGGGTTAAATACCAGTTTTCTCATTAAAGATCAAGCTGTGCACTCTGTACAAATACAACATTTTATCCTTTTGAAGCAATACATTGTCCAATCACTCTGGTCTTCGAGGAGTTAACGCTAACAGTAGATAATTTACAATTGTTTCGGTTAAATGAATTAATGCGACCCTCATGCATATGGATTTCTGATCATGCAGCCCACATCTGAAAAAGACTTGGACACCCTTGCTGTAAACTGATTAGTAAGTTTATGTGAATTTTAAATGACTTGCGCAGACTTAGCTCGCTGCTCTGTCAGGCCTCATCTGTTAATTGGATTGTATATATTATCACTCGCTTCTCCTCGATTGACTGGTGATAGTGCGTGGCTTTCTTGTGGGGCGCCTAGGAGAGAACTAGACTCGCTTTCTCTTAACAAGTAAACTTCTGACAAAGCGGCTTGGCTGTAAAATGTGCATTGCATTTTTTAGCAGTCTGGTTCAATGCTATTAATTGAATCTCATACTGGTTTCTCCGCGCCACACTATTTGAGTGTATCTGCTTGTGATCTCATTACTTTCATAGAGATGAGGAGACTGTTTTAACTCTGCTGGGCTTCTGTTAACCCTTTGAGTGTCAGATATCCAATGCATTGCACTCAAAGGGTTAATGAAGGTGTAGAACAGTGGTTCTCAATCTTTTTTTGCTTGGGGCACCCCTAACACGTAATCTTGAACATTCGGGGCACCCCTAACATATTTAATGTACTTTATCAAGGGCATAATTAAGGGTACAATACATAAATATACAGTATTATTAGGTCTTATAATCAGAATATCATAACTAAACATATTGTGCATAAATTTCTATAATTGTTTATTTAAAAATCCATTTTTGTTAGTCTTTATAGAAAACACAAGGCACCCTAAGTTGATGCCCGTGGCACACCAAAATGCCACGGCACCCTGGTTGAGAATCACTGGTGTAGAAGAATAGGTGGCTCTTAATCTACTCTAAAAGAAAGTCATCTCTAAGTATTTGTCTTTAATATTTAAGGTGACCAGATCGCAATTTTAACTTGAATGCTAAAGAAAAGCTTGAATTGAAATGTTGTGCTGGTTCCTGTGCAATCCAGCAGAATGACAATATAATAAGCCTTCTGCACTAACATGAGGCTGTGGTTCCATTATTCATCAGTTGGGTATATGAGTAGGAGAGACATTTATTAAAATCTGGTCACATGATTTTTACACCAAGGCAATACACCGTTACATTCTACCAGCAAGGCAATACACCAAAGTAATGGATGGTGTATTGCTCCGCTGAGCATGTACTGATACATTGTAGTGGTCTCATGTAATACTGTGCTGGTCTCATGTAAAGGTGTATTGTACTGCTGGTATCATGTGATGGTGTATTGCACTGCTGGTCACATATAATGTTGTACTGCATTGCTGGTCTGATGTAATACCCTGCTGGTATCATATAATCGTGTTTTGGACTGCTGTTCCCATGTAATGGTGTATTGCATTGCTGGTCTGATGTAATACCCTGCTGGTATCATATAATTGTGTTTTGCACTGCTGGTCCCATGTAATGGTGTATTGCATTGCTGGTTTGATGTAATACCCTGCTGGAATCATATAATCGTGTTTTGCACTGCTGATCCCATGTAATGGTATACTGCACTGCTGGTCTGATGTAATACACTGCTGGTATCATATAATTTTGTTTTGCACTGCTGGTCACATGTAATGGTATACTGCACTGCTGGTCTAATGTAATACCCTGCTGGTATCATATAATCGTGTTTTGCACTGCTGGTCCCATGTAATGGTATACTGCACTGCTGGTCTGATGTAATACCCTGCTGGTATCATATAATTGTGTTTTGCACTGCTGGTCCCATGTAATGGTGTATTGCATTGCTGGTCTGGTATCATATAATCGTGTTTTGGACTGCTGTTCCCATGTAATGGTGTACTGCACTGCTGGTCTGATGTAATACCCTGCTGGTATCTGTCACAGACTCAAGAACGAGAACTGGACCAGTACTGAAGGTAACGCAATCTTTATTAAGGTACACAACGTACAGAACAATGGTAACAGCAAGAACACCAGGCAAAGTAGATGACGTCAGGAAGGATAATGCTGCTGTGGTGGTACTGACTGAGTCCCAGAAGGCAAGAGGAGGGAAACCGTCTCACGTCCACACCTGAGGATCACTACAGGTCCGCAACTGAACAGACAAGATCCTGAGTAGGTTACTGCGCTACAGGTCCGCACCTGTTTAGATAACGTAAAAGGGTAGGCAACTGCACTATAGGTCCGCACCTGTATAGACAACGTTCCCAAGGAGACCAACTGCCCTACAGTTCCGCACCTGAATGCCACAGATAAGTACAGAAACAAAAGGAAGTCCACCAGAGACACCAAGAGCACCCACTAAGTTATCCACTGGAGCGTTGGTATACTGGGTACACAGTGGACAACCACAGGCAACGCCAAGGTGGGTAGTCAGACAAGCCGGAATGGGACAGAGTAAAACGTATTCAAGACCCGCAGGTTTGCACCAGATTGGATGTCAGACACGCCAAGGATCATACACAGAGCGGATAGTCAGACAGAGCCACAGGTCAACACCAGATCAGGTACTCAGACAAGCCTAAGGCCATACAGGGAATGGTTAGTCAGATAGAGCCACAGGTCAACACCAGATCAGGTACTCAGACAAGCCTAAGGTCATACAACGAACGATTAGTCAGCCAGAGTCTCAGGTTTGCACCAGACTAAATGTCAGACACATCAAGTGTCATACACTGAGCGAGTTGTCAGATAGAGCCACAGGTCAACACCAGAATGGATAGTCAGACAAAACCGGTTAATACACAGAGCAACAAAGCACAACTGCACTGGAACACCACGAAAGGGCAACTGAAGTGGTGTCCAGGCAGTTTATAAGCAAATTGCTCCTCCCCAAGAGGTGGAGCAATAAATGTGATGTCCATTTAAGAACCGGGTCACAACGTCCTCAGGGAATCCCTGTGATACTCGCCTTAGTTCCGATGCTGCTGGAGCCTCCAGGGGGAGCAACAAGGTGACCGGTCACCTGGAAGGACACCAGGGCGCACCTGCACTCCTGACAAGCGCGGCAAGCCGCGAGGACACAGAAGCCGGCCGCCTACAGGGTATGGATGTCGGCTGCGAGGTAAACAACCTCTTACAGTATCATATAATCGTGTTTTGCACGGCTGATCCAATGTAATGGTATATTGCATTGCTGGTCTGATGTTATACCCCGCTGGTATCATATAAATGTGTTTTGCACTGTTGACACAATGTAATGGTGTATTGTACTGCTGGTTTCATGAAATATCCTGCTGGTTTTATGTAATGGTGTATTTCACTACTGGTTGTATGTAATAGTGTATTGTGCTGTTGTTCTCATTTGATAGCCTGCTGGTATCAGATAATGGTGTTTTGCACTGTTTACCTAATGTAATGGTGTATTTCACTACTGGTTTTATGCAATGGTATATTGCACTGCTGATCCCATGTAATATCCTGCTGGTATTATGCAATGGTATATTTCACTACTGCCTTTATGTAATGGTCTATGGTGCTGTTGGGCTCATGTAATGGCATTTTGCTCTGCTGTTGTTATGTTATCTCTCCTGGTCTCTCCTTGTCTCAGGTAATGGTGTATAATACTGCTGGTGAATTGTAATGGTGCATTGTACGGCTGGTTTTATGGATTGGTATGATGCCCTGGGTCTTAAGTGATGTTGTATTACACTGATGGCGTCATATAATGGTACATTGCACTGATGGCCTCATGTAATCTGCTGGACTCACGTGATGGTGTAATACACTCTTGGTCTAATACTCATATAATGACACAATGCTGTACTGGTGTCATGTACTACATTGCTGGTCACGTAATGGTGTATTACACTGCTGGTTTCATTTAAAAGTGTATGACACTCCCAGGTAATACTCAGCTGGTCTTATATAATGGCATATTGAACTGCTGGTCCCATGTAATGGTATAGCCCCCCTGCTGGTTTCATGTACTGGTCTTTTGTAATAGTGTGTTGCACTGCTGGTATCTTGTAAAGGTGTATTACATTCTTGGTCTCAATCACATGTAATACTGTGCTAGGCTTATGTAAAGGTAGATTGCCCTGCTAAACCCATGCAGCTTTTATAACACTGTATATTGCTGGATTATTGCTAGTGTATAGTGTTTTAAAGGGATAGTAATACTTTAATATTACTAATCCCCATAGTGTAGCTCTTTAAAAAATAATTCAATTGCCCTCAGTGTCATCTCTCAAACCTTTATGGTTTGAGAGATAACCGTAACCAAAGTTCCCCTCTCCCTCCCCCTTCCCTGAAGTCAGAGTTATACTGACAGCAGAGCTATCCGCTTTTATTTTTCATCAGGCGGCTCTGCAGCAGAGCCACGATCAAGTTAGTAAAAAATTATTATTTCACTGAAACGGTCTTCTACGTGTGCTTGCAAACCAAGCACCCTGCAAACCAAGCAAACATAGAAGACCGTTTCAGTGAAATAATTATTTTTCACTAACGAGATCTCGGCTCTGCTGCAGAGCCACAAGCCTGTCGTACGACTGACTTCCACTGCAGTCAGCTACAATGCTGACTTCAGAAGAGGGGGGGAACTTTGCGTGCAGTTATCTCTCAAACCATAAAGGTCTGAGAGATGAACCTGGGGAGAAATCAAATCTTTTTCCCATAACTACAATATGGGAATCCTATATAATAATTCGCGAATTCGTGTGTAACGCACGAGATGCGCAGTAGACACTGCTGCGCGTGCTGCAGTCATGCGCAGTAGAGACTGCCCGCGCCGCGGCTGATACAGCTCTGTATCAGCCGCAGCGCGGGCAGTCTCCACTGCCAGTGACTGCCCCGCGACCGGGTGACAGTGGCACTGTGGCCCTTGTAACGGGCTGTTCAACTAGTTAGTAATATTTAAGTATTACTATCCCTTTAACTCAGGACTCATTTGCTCTACCTGTATTGAAGGGCTTCCATGACATCAAACCAGTCCTGTAGTATGCATTTTTCACAGTGCCTTGCAATGTGTTACGTACCCCTCTGGCACTCAAAGGATTAACTATCTGAGTGTCAGAGGGGTGTGTAAGGCATTGTAATACAAACCTCTCTAGCACTCAAACGCTTCTTATCAGTTTGGACTAGTCCACTTCAAAGAGACTATAAGAAGGAATCAGACCCATAACCCTACCTGGGGACTTTTGAAGCAGGGCTATCCGGAGGGTAACCCTGTCAGTGCCGACCGGGGAGGGAAATGACACAATTCATGTCATAAAAGGGGCAGGGCTTAGTCACGGGGGGCGGGACAAAAAACCCTGAAAAATGGAGGTAAGAGGGCAGGGAGTGGGAGGAACCGGGTGGGATGGAGCACAAGTGGGCAGAGTTTCTACTTAACTCTGCCCACCCGGTGATTCACACATTGGCCCGGAGACACGGTAATTTAGTTTAAATTCAGAGTCTCCGGGGCAAAACCAGAAAGTTACCAGGTATCCCCATAACAGACATTAAGCATTGGATATTGAAAAACTGGAAAATCTGGACACTTGTTGATTTACGATTACAGAAATCAGTTACCCAGAACATTTCTCCACCAGCATCAAAAGAAAATCCATCTGGAAGCCACCAGATGTCCCTTTTGTAACTTACAATCCAGTTAAAGGGATAGTAATACTTCGTTTTAACTTTATTTTATTTTGTAGGCATTAAAAAAACATGAAGAATGATATAAGTCTTATCTCTCAAACCTTTATGGTTTAAGAGATATTCACAAGCAAAGTTTCCCCTCCCGCCCCTTTTACCTAGTGTAAGCCATCTCTTCTCAGATGTGGAATCCAGTCCATAGACCAGACAGATAACAGCAGGGGGCAATCTTCTTCCTATGAGAACAATGAAAGCCCTGCCCCCCTTGACAAGTTTTTCAGGTTTTTCCCTTATCTTAATTGAAGATTGTCCCTCTCTGGAGTCTACCTGGGCACCTCCCTTCTGCTCTGGCTGAGCAGTGTTACATCACTAAAAGGGGCGGGAGGGGGATACTTTGTCATTGAATTACTCTTGAACTACAACTCTGACAGAATTGAAATAACACTCTCCAAAGTCCAAATACTATGATGATTAATTAGAGATGCTTTTATTATGAAACATTACTATCCCTTTAATACAAACTATCAGTAGAAGACACTGGGGGATAATCTGTTGCAATATATTATACCTACTAAACATAACTTTATCTTCAAAATAATCTACAGATTTTAAACAGGAATTAGCAACTTCAATTCTCAAGAAAAATACCCCTAACAACATTAATATTAATATGTGTAATTAGCTAATGAATTAGGGAGCAAAAAAGGTGGGCATAACCACTGTATAACCTGCATACACATCTATAATAAAACACGTTTCCTCCTTTAAAACAAAAGGAACATTTACAATCAAACACTATATTTCCTGGACTACGTTATGCTGTTTATGTGATCGAAATGTCCATGTAGGAAACCATATATTGACGCATCACCAGAATAATGAAGGAAAGATTGAGAGAGCACAGGAACAAATCACAGATATACTCTGTCCCAAGACATATGATCAATTGTCCTCATTTTAAAAACTTCCATAAATTTACATCACAGGGATAGCATAGAAGAGAGGAGAAAATAGAGCCAGCATCAAGAGATTTACTGGATTTTTAAATTGGGCATGATGATCCTCCATGGAAGGAATGAAGAACTGGACTCATATAGAAGGAATCACCGATCCAGACCCATAACAGACATTAAGCAATGGATATTGAAAAACTGGAAAATCTGGACACTTGTTGATTTACGATTACAGAAATCAGTTACCCAGAACATTTCTCCACCAGCGATAACAGCATCAAAAGAAAATCCATCTGGAAGCCACCGGAAGTCCCTTTTGTAACTTGTTACAATCCAGTTAATACAGATTATCAGTAGAAGACACTGGGGGATAATCTGTTGCAATATATTATACCTACTAAATCTAACTTTATCTTCATGTCCCTCCATGGAAAGAATGAAGAACTGAACTCATATGGAAAGATTTATATAACTGGATTAATAAAGAAAATGTCTTTAAAATTGTTCCAAGCAGAGGCGTAACAAGAAGCCTCCGGGTCCTGGTACAAGAATTGATACGGGCCCCACCACCACCACATTGGCACCCCTGACCACATTGACCCCCTCCACAATGCCCCATCTCCTACCTGGAGCTCCCGCGCGGTCCTCTTAGTAATACAATGCGCTGGGAGATGATGTCATGGAGATGATGTCATCTCCCAGCTCTCTGCATTACTAGAGTTCCGGAGGGAGAATGCGAGCGCCAGGCTGAGGGGTCGCAGGGGGAGTCCGGTCCCCTGGAGTGCACGGGCCCGGTCACAGGTGCGACCCCTGTGACCCCTCCACCTTTGATAAACCTCACAGAGAGATGATATACTTAATAGGGCATTTGTACTGCGTCCTTTCAATACACGACATGACAATCTCGCACTGTCATGCTGACATTTTTATTCATGCAACATGTTAAATGGCTCAAATGGTCACGCTCTCTTTCACGTGTGACCATTTAAATGGATACTGCAGAGGACATACTTATAGGTGATAGATCCACTTTAAAGGGATAGTAATGTTTCACAATAAAAGCAGCTCAAATTAATCTTCATTGTATTTGGGACATGGAGAGTGTTATATCAATACTGTCAGAGTTGTAGTTCAAGAGTAACTGAATGATAAAGTATCCCCCTCCCGCCCCTTTTACCTAGTGTAAGCCACCTCTCCTCAGATGTGGAATCTGGTCACTTGACCGGACAGGTCACAGCAAGGGACAACCTTCTTACTGTGAACATAAAGAAAACCCTGCCCCCCTTGACAGGTTTTTCAGGTTCTTCCCTTATGGTAATTGAAGATTGTCCCTCTCTGCAGTCTACCTGGGCACCTCCCTTCTGATCTGAGGTGAGCAGTGTTACATCAGTAAAAGGGACAGGAGAAGGACACTTTATCATTCAACTACTCTTGTACTACAACTCTAACAGTAGTTAAATAACACTCTCCATGGCCCAAATACTATGATGATTAATTGGATCTGCTTTTATTGTGAAACATTACTATCCCTTTAATGGAAGTATATAGTGATCAATATGTGTTTGAAAAAAAATATTCTCAGTTGCAAATTTTCTGCGATTTTTCTCAAATAGTCATATTTATAAATTGATTTTATTCTTTTATAAGTATGACCCGACGTTATGAAGTTTAGCAACAGTTCTTAAATGTACACTAGGAAGGCTTTTTATTAATCTCCCCCCAGTGCTTTTAAAATGAGTAGTAACAGCAACATCTAAATTCATTTTGAATAAATACTGATGGAAATCTGCTCTTAAAATGCTCTACATTTATTATTGATCTCTTACTGATTAGAATTGTTTTATTTAAAAATCTTGGATAACAGTAAACAGAGAATACATAGGGCTCGATTTAAAGGCAGCCGTTAACCAAAAAAAACACTAACGGGTGCGTTAAGTGTCATGTTGCAATTCAAAGATCCGTCTAAACAACAGCTAACGGCAGTTGCACAATTCCTACGGCCGCTACACTTACGTGCATTCAGACGCATGGAACAACATGGAACAACATACCCCAGAGCTATTCAAAGGCTTGCGGTACTGATAACGGCTGAAAAAAAGACACACCTAACGGCTAAAAGTTAAGACCCACTTCTCACACACGTTAGACACTTAACGGCCAAAACTAAACACCCGTTACAGAGGAAAACACACAAAAGGCTTACCGCACAACCATGTAAATGGGAAAATTAACCCGTGCAATGCCAAAACAACACAAAAACATGCACACACAACACAAATCACTACACACAAAACAACAACCAACACCACAGGAACAATGACACACAAAAAAACAACAACACAACATGGCACGGAACAATGGGGGTCATCACACAAAGCGGACCCTGCAAATACAAGCTCACCTGGGCAACATCAACACGCGACCTGCACCCCACAACTGCACGCCCGCAAATGGCACACACAGAACAAGCACAACACACCACATCTTATAACACACACACACACACCTGCAAACACTTACCTGGACACAAACAACTCTCCATTGGTCAGCACTCACCTCATCACCACACCTACACAACGCCCTAGCAAGTACTTAAAGGGACAACTCAACACACTCACTTGTGGCTTGTTTTCCACTCAGGGAGGGAGAGAGAGAGAGAGAGCGCTAGAGAGAGAGAGCTAGAGAGAGAGAGGTAGAGAGAGAGAGAGAGACAGATAGAGCAAACAGTATGTTGGGTTACATATTGTTGCGAAGACTGCGGAGAAGGCGTGCAAGGGAGAGAGCTAGGGAACATCAGCAAACCCCAAGCACGCCTCATCAACAGCCTCCACCTGTTGCAAGTGAGGAGGCTCTGGCTCAGCAGCCACACAGGAGTCCATCCCCACCTGGAGGGCACAGGATGTATAGACGACCACCAAGGCCCAGGGTATACCGCCCAAGGGTCACACTCTTTGGAATGGCTGATGACGAGGTCATTGATCGCTACAGGTTGAGGCCTGACAGCATCATTGCCTTGTATGAGGTCATCAAGGAGCAGGTGGATCCCATCTACATCCACAACCATGCCCTAACTGGCCTGCAGAAACTACTCTGTGCCATACACTTCATGGCAAGCGGGGCCTTCCAGTCCACTGAGGGTTACGCATCTGGCATGTCCCAGGCCACATTCTCCAGAGTGCTGGCCCAGGTCCTGCCAGCCCTCAAAATCAAGGCCAGTACCCATATACATTTTCCCACCACCGACATGGACTGGATACACGTCAAGCAGGCCTTTTACGCAAAGGGAGGCATGCCCAGGGTCATGGGTGCTATAGATTGCACCCATGTCCGGATTAAGGCCCCAGCACGTGACGCACAGATATTCATCAACAGGAAGAACTTCCACTCCATCAACGTGCAGATGGTGTGTGACAGCAACATGAGGATCATGAATGTCTGTGCAAAATATCCTGGCAGCACACATGATGCATACATTCTACAAAACTCCTCAGTCCACAGAGATTTTGAGAATGGAACCTTTACAGGGGGATGGCTACTGGGTGAGTTCACAAAACAAAATCACACCACATACACAGGCGTACACACCACTCAGCTCAGCATGCACCTGACCCACACCTACTACGTCCACCACACAAAACATCATTCACACAACATGTGCTCCCTGTTTCACCATGTCACTCACATTACACAGGTGATGCTGGCTATGGATGCAAGTCCTGGCTACTGACCCCTCTGGCCAATCCCCAAACACATGCCCAGGAAAGCTACAACCAGGCTCATGCCAGAACCAGGAATGCTATTGAGCGGACATTTGGGCTCCTCAAGTCAAGATTCCGATGTCTGGACCACTCTGGGGGAGCACTGCAGTATGCACCGGCTAAGGTGTGTGACATCATTGTGGCGTGCGCAATACTGCACAATATCGCAGTGGACACCAGGCTGCTGGAGCACATCCCGGACCCCCCCATACAGGAAGTGCCCATGGACATCGGGCATGTGGAGGAGACCATGAGAGGGGCACAGATCAGAGACAGGCTCATCACGGAATACTTCACCTGTGAGTATAACACAGGCATGCAAACAATCCATGCAAGTCCCCCAGCAGTCCTGTGACACTAACCACACTGCACATTTTGTTCTGTCTCACCCCACAGGAACAGTGACACAGCACTGCACTGGCAGTGGACGTGGAAAATTGTGTGTGTGGACTCAGCAACCATCCTCCATTCCACTCTCCACGTTGACATACAGACCCCAAGGATATCACGCACACCCTCAGGAGAAACAAGGTACAACATATTACCCATGTTCATCACCTTACACGGCTTGATTGACAGCAACTAACTGGATATGCCATGATTAGAGCCTGAACAACCATGCTAGCCCAGTAGTGAAAGAGTATTATCTAATGATTTGCATGAGAAGGGACATCAGACTCAATATGGGACCTGTACTGTGCTACAGCTGAGAAGAGCAGCACAGGGGTGGATGTACAGTGGTATGGGCACACAATGTAGAGGTCATGAGACGTAGATCAGATTACCACGGACTCCATGCAGACCTGTGAGTGTGCAGACGTATGTGCCCCTGACATGAATACACACATCAACAAATGTGTCCTAACAGTTCCATGGAACAAATGACATTGGGCTGCCACTGTCACTTTCACAGTGGCAGCACAATGTCATTACTTCCATGGAGCTCTCAGAACACTTGTTAATGTGTGTATACATGTCAGGGGCACATATCCCTAGGACTGATGCACATGTCCTTAGTTCCCCACAGAATTGGTTACAGATGAGTACACAACACATTGTCAAGCAATGGTTTGTGCACTCACCTGTAACTGTGAAAACTGAGGGGATGAAAAAGACTAAATTGTTGTTGCTTGATGATCAGTTCAGGTCTACTGCTCCAAATCCTGTCCTCTTGTCCCGCAGGCATCCGTAACATGATCCATCCTTGAACTGAAGATCTTCCATGTGACTGGATTGATGTCTTGACAACACCTTCATGAAGATCACCCCTTGCTGTTTATGGTGATGTTGTTGGTGATGCAAAGTTTGACCTGAGGTTCACACAAACCTCTACTGGAACATTCTCATAGAGACACAGAAAACACTAATTCTTGAGTGTTGTAACCTGTACAGTCAGGATGCTCAGCTACAGAGTTGTCAAACCTCATGGACAACACATGAGCAGGGCAGCAGTGTTACTGAAGTATTACAATTTAGTTTCAAAGTACATTTAGTGTTCTCATACAGGTGTTCAATGCATATAGGCAATACACACACAAAACACATGTACATTCTAATGTACTTTGAGACACAATAAAGATGAACCATCACCATTCTATCTGTGTCTGTAGGAGGATATATTTGAGAACACATATGTCAATGTGTTACCACACCCAGGGTAGAGTATGCCCCATACATGGAAAGGCAACACCCACATCACAGGAGTCCACCACTTGTTTGCCAGTGACTGGACTCTGTGATGTATCAATGCAAACAGATGATGGTGGCAGTGATGCACCAATGTGTTGTGGGAGTGATGAAGAGGTGATACAGGGGACATACTTCCACAGTGAATACCTGTCCACAGTATCTGTATTGCTCAGTATAATCCATGTTCGGAGATTTTGCTCCACTTTGACATATCTCAGTACATGGGCTAACGAACAACCAGACTAAGTGGACATGTGTTATCACTGGTGAAGTCTGTTACACCCTTAGGGAAACAGCAACTCAACTTACAGGAGACCCCAATGCTCAGCCCAGGATATCAATGTGTGTGCTACACGTTGAAATCCTAGGTTAAAAACATTGGCTTCTTCAGTAAGTCAGTTGCACAATGAGTGTGTGAATCCAAGACAACATGGATACATGTCCCATTTATCTATCCTGCTTATAATGTCCCTGCTAAATCACAGAGCTGTTTGTCTGGTTATCCCATTAACCCACTGAGTGCAAGAGTGGTCCCCAACGCATTTCTTGACAATGCGTTGTCTACCACTCTGGCACTCAAAGGGTTAAACACAGCACATGATGTAGACAAATGTTCAGTGTTGTACAATTTGTTGTGCTAAGGGGTATGTTTTGTTGTTCAAATTCAACACACAACACCGCCATATAACACAGTGGTGTAATATGGCTCCAGGGATGTATTACAAGTTGAATTTGTACAACGGTGTGTGTGTGAACCCATGTTGTAGCATCCCACTAACATTTCACATAGGCAGAGGTTGTGTTCACTGCATTGTATGGCAATGCATTGGAGACAACCCTGCCACCCAATCCATAACTGAAGACACAACAGATCAGACTGGAATTAAAAAAAAAATGTTTTCTTTATTGAGGGGAAACTTAACAGGTTGGGCCTTTCATTTTTTCTTCTTTGGGTGGGGGGCCTTAGCCTGGGTGCCAGAGGTGGATGCCCTTGTGGATCTCCTGGTAACCCTCTGCCCCCTAGGTGTTGCTTCAGGGGTAACACTAGAGGGGGTGGTGGTTGCAGTAGACCCCTCAGTGGAACGCAAGTTCTCCCTCTCCATCCTCAGGTTCTCCCTGCGGTTTATCTCCCTCAGCTCCACAAGGACCTGTGTTAACATGTCCATCACACCAGTCCTGAGCTGCTGGAGTAGTGTATTCCCCCTGGACACCTCCGACTCCAAACCTTGGATCCTGCTCTCCAATTGGACAATGTTCCTCCTGGATTGCCTCCTGCTCCTGGTGATATTGCTGTCAGTACTCCTGCTCGACCGGAGTAGTCTCCTCTGAAGGGCCATACACTCCGCCTCCATCCCTGTGAGGCGTGCGGTGCTGGAGGTGGATGTGCCCGGTGTCCCTGGTGCTGCTGTTTCTTCCTCTGCTGCTGAGGGTGCTGTTTCTTCCTCTGCTGCTGAGGGTGCTGTTTCTTCCTCTGCTGCTGAGGGTGCTGTTTCCTCCTCTGCTGGAGGTGCTGTTTCCTCCTCTGCTGGAGGTGCTGTTTCCTCCTCTGCTGGAGGTGCTGTTTCCTCCTCTGCTGGAGGTGCTGTTTCCTCTGCTGCTGGAGGTGCTGTTTCCTCTGCTGCTGGAGGTGCTGTATCCTCTGCTGCTGCTGAGGGTGCTGTGGCTGCTGTTGGAGTGGCTGGTGCAGATGATGGGCATATGCCCACCACATCAAGTGATGCAGAGCTGCCCAGAGATGTGTGTGCTGGTGGAGGTGTGAATATGTCCCTGGGTAGGGGGCGCTGGGGCTCACCAATCAGGCCCAGGTGTGTGTAGTCCAGTGGCCAAGGGTCATATGGTGGCCACTGATAGGTGGTGGGACCCCACCTTGGATCATACCTTGGGGCATGCTGTGGAGCCATCCAGGAGGGTGGGTTGATCTGGGAGGCATATGGCCCATATTGGGTGTTGGCCACTGTCCCTGGCAGCCATTGCCTCCCTGGCGGTGGTGGTGCTGCTGATGGAGGGTAGTAGCTGGTGGAGGTGGATGGATGTGTCCACCTCTCCTCCTGTGGCATCCAGCCACTGTACTGGGGAGGTGCAGCTGGAAAGGGTGGTGCAGCCTGTGGTGGTGCAGCTGGAAGGGGTGGTGCAGCCTGTGTTGGAGGGGATGGTGATGGTGGGTAAGGTGACCACCGGCTGGTCCCCTCCTCTGTGTCCTCCTCACTGGGGGGTGACATAGCCTCCTCCACTGTCTCCTGCTGGGCTTGACGGCCGTAAGCTGTGTGGAGGAAGAAGATGTTGTGATTAGTGACCTTTGCCATATGTTTGTGGAGACAATTCTACTTTGATATGTGTTGAAGAAAAATATATGTGTTTGTGTTAATCCCCCTGGGTAAACAAGGGTACTCCCACTGCTGAAAGGTGTTTGAGTTATTATGGGTGAAGGTTTCATTTTGAGGTGCAATATCACAGTGGCCAGAAATAGTACAGTGGGGCTGTTGCTACACCCTCCCATGTAGATATCTGGTCCCTGTACCAGAGCTGTCCATATGATTGTGTAGTAACAGCACCACTGTACAATATCAGGCCACTAGGATATTGCCCCTGACATATCCATGTCTGAGCTGTGATACCTTTTGCATCAACACACCTTTCAGCAGTACGAATAACATTGTTTAACTCGGGGGGGGGGGAGATCCAACAACATATATTTGTCTTCACAACTTGTAGGGATGGCTATCCCTCCAGGGGGGTGGCAAAGGTTAAGTCCACCTTGATGTCAGATTGTAGACATTGTGGGAACAGATGTTGTTCTCTGTTAGTCCTATCCTTCCTACCCTCATGGTTGTTCAGATAATGCTCTATGTGACGGATGTAGATTTCAGTCATTTGTCTACACGAGGGATTTTCAGCAGAGACAAAATCAACCCATTTAGAGAACAATACTTAATTGGAATGGTGTACAGGGTGTGCATGATTTACAAGCACACTCTGTGGACCATTCCAAAGAGGTATTTCTCTCTATATGTTGTGACTTTGGCTCTGCTGAAGAGCCTCCGTGTGGTCAAATGATGGATATCTTCACCTGTCACATGGAGCAATATCTGTATAACCATGAGTGTTGGAGGGATGGGACTTAGATCAAGACACATCTGTTAACGATGGCAATGATATGACATCATGATGACATTACCCATTGCTATCCCATTACAGTGACACACAAGTAGAAATGGTCATATATGTATGTGGATATGTACCCTTCATATGGATGGAGTAATATCCTTCCAAGATGTGATGCCAGAGAGCATTTCATTAGGTGTGATTGCCTTACTGGCTATATATGTGCACCCATCCAACAAGACATTGTATTGATATGATGGATATGAACATACCTCGTATATCCCATCTACGTAGGGTGTGATATACTATGTATGTGTATTTGGATGGTAGCAATGTAGGTTGATATGTGATGGGTGCACATATCTGGCCAGTAAGGCAATCACATCCAGTGAAGTGATCTCTGTGTTCACATCATGTTGGAACATATTTAGTAACATTTGAATCCTAAGGGCAACAATCCAGCCAGTAGTGAGGGATATCTTTGATTGAGGCCTGTTTTTTTGTCTGTGTATGAGCCCATCCATCCTTCTGTGTGAGGCAACCGTACTCAGTCCTAGATATCCATCAGTCATGGCCTGTTGGTGACCAAGGTACAATGTTTGCTATTTGTTTCCCATATGTATCCTGCATAGAGATGCTGGTGTACCATCGATCCATGGCATCAGCACCCCTGTGGATCCATGTGGGAATCAGATATGGGATATGTCATTTCAAGTCAGAGAAATGATTGCAGCCACAACACCAATGCCTACTTTTTCCTGCTTGAATTCTGTAAAATAGTTTTCGGCCTGTGTGTTGCACCTACAAGCATTTATTCTGTGTGACACTGTGATGTGTGATCTGATGCCCCCTTTTGTGATTCAGTAAGCGGTGATGTTGAACCGATGACATGAACATGATGGTGACTTCTCCAGTGATCTCCTTTCCCCATTTCCAGTGTTTTCCATGGAGTCTGTACAATGGGACCCTATGAACTTGATTCTTGTTTTGGCATATTCTCCATGGACTAACACTGGTACTGGTGAAGTGAGGGTGTGTGAGGGTTACTTTGTGTCCACCATGTGTTTGTCACCGCTTAGTGAATGTCCCCTGTGTAGCATGTGATCGTTGGCCTATTGACTTGTTTGTTGTCAGGTTAACCCCTTGAGTCCCAGAGGGGTTGCCAATGCATTGTTGATCGATGCATTGATGATCCCTCTAGCACTCACGGGGTTAGGGTGGGGGTGGGGACATGGGTGACATTGTGTGTGAACAGTGATGATCTATTACAGTCGACAATTTGAAAATGAAGGTTTGTGTATTGTGTGTAATGAGCACAGCGACAGGAGGGTTGAAGTAGGACTTTGACAGGTTTGTCCCAAGTTGGACGTTGCCATTTGTCCAGGTGTTGTGTCCTTTTTTTAACCCTCATGGTGCTGTGTTGGTGCAGTTGTATGGCTGAGTGATGGCCATGTGTTGAGGTGTGAGTGTGTGTGCAGCTGGTGTTGGTTGCTGTAGTGTGTTGTTCTGTAGTGTTGCACTTACCGGTAGTGTGGAGGCTCCTCTCATCCCCAGTGTCAGTTCCTCCCACGACCCCCTCGATCATGGTCGGGGACATGTTCTGCCGCACCATCTCCTCCCAGCCGCAGAATGTGATGGGCACAGATGGGCCACCTCCGGTGCCTCGGGCTTGTTTGGCCATGTCAGACATCTTGTTCTTGACCACCCTCCGGCAGTCGCCCCATCTCTTCTTCACAGACTCCACGTCCCGCCTGCATGTTGCCACCGCGTTCACCCGGCTGCAGATCTGGTTCCAGGCTGCCTTCCTCCGCGCTGCCAGGCCAGGGACCTTTGCCGTCGGGTGGAGAACACTCTGCCTCTCCAGGACAGCTTCCACAAGAGCCGTGTTCTCCTCCTCACTATATCTGGGATCCCTGATCCTGCCCTCATCAGCTCCGGCATGGGAGGATTCAGAGCCGGAGTGCCCTGCCTGGTCTGACCCTGCCTGTGTGGGGTGCTCCCCAGGAACTACCCCTCGTCCCACTGCAGGTTCTGTCCCTGTCCTGCGTGTTCCTGCTCTGGTGGGCCTGGTCCCCCTCCGCCCTGCGGATCTCCCTCTCCCACCCCTGCTCTGCTGAGGGATCCCCTCCTGACCTTCCTCCTCCTCCACTACTCTCCCCATCCCTCTCTCCTGTCCTCCTCTCCTTGACATCACTCACCCAGTCACACCCAGGCACTCCCACAGGCCCTCACAGACACACTCGATCCAGTCACTCTCTGTCACACACTTTCACTCCCAGATTCACACTGTCAAAATAAAAAGTAATATGTGTAAGGTGTTATGAAATAAAAGGACTATGTGTATGTATGTGTATGTGTTTGTGTTTGTATGTGTGTATGTAATATGTGCAAAAGTGTGATATGTGTATATATAGTGCACCTCTCTCCTCTCTCCAAACTGCAAAACTCCTCTACCTCCAATGAACGCGCCTCTCTCCCTCTCTCTAATGACTATCCTCCGCTCCTGGGTCCTGATATCTGGCTCTGAAGAACTCGATAACAGACAGTGTGTGGCGGTTATTTTTGGGTATATATAGGTGTATTTGAAGTTATTTGATACATTGGGCCTTTGGGATTGGATGTGTGTTTGAATTTGTTTTGGCATCAATCAGGGTTGCTTGACAACGGCAGCCGTTATGTTACATGTTGTTTGGAGCTCAGTTATCGTGTGATTTGTCCGCCCGTTGTGCATTAACATGAGCGACAACGGGTTTTGTGTTACGTGTTTTTTGTGTGCCTACGCTCGATAGCTATTCTCGTAGAGTAGCTATTGAATCTGCCGTAACTCCTGTATTATTTGCGAGCGATGTGCCTTTTTCACTTAGCGGCTGGTTTAACGGTTGGCTTTAAATCGAGCCCATAATGTATGATAAGATTCCCTATTAAATGATACATTTGAACATGTATCCAATGCACTCCAATAGGGGTAGAACCAACTCCTCAGCTATGTAGCATTTAGATACTATTCAAATTATTACTTATAAATAAGAAGCATTCCTACGTCTATATAATATTATTGTATGTGAAATTACTTTGTATGGATCCACTGTCTGATATTTAATATTTTTAAAGGAGCGGTAAAGTTTTTTAATGAAAAAATATATATTTTAGGGTGTTTCCTGTTGAGTAAAATAAGGGTACTCCCACTGTTGAGAGATGCATATTTCCAGAGTTATTACTGTTTAAACATGTGTTTTTTTTTACATTAGCAGTGCCCTCTAGTGGTCAAATTCTAATTAGATTTTCTGTTACTTTGTCATGAAGAGGAAAGTCAGTGACATACAGTTCTCCATAGAATGTGATACAAACTGCAGAGTTACTTCCTGTCTGTTAGAACTAACAGGAAGTAATCACACAGTAAATTCACTTCAGAGTCCACAAACTGTGATGTGAATGGATCTAGGCAGAGTCCACACACCATGATATGAATGGATCTAGTCCACACACTGTGATATGAATGGATCTAGTCCACACACTGTGATATGAATGAATCTAGGCAGAGTGCACACACTGTGATATGAATGGATCTAGGCAGAGTCCACACACCATTATATGAATGGATCTAGACAGAGTCCACACACTGTGATATGAATGGATCTAGGCAGAGTCCACACACTGTGATATGAATGGATCTAGGCAGAGTCCACACACTGTAAAATGAATGGATCTAGGCAGAGTCCACACACTGTGATATGAATGGATCTAGTCCACACACTGTGATATGAATGAATCTAGGCAGAGTCCACACACTGTGATATGAAGAGATCTAGGCAGAGTCCACACACTGTGAAATGAATGCATCTAGGCGGAGTCCACACACTGTGATATGAATGGATCTAGTCCACACACTGTGATATGAATGGATCTAGTCCACACACTGTGATATGAATGGATCTAGTCTACACACTGTGATATGAAGGGATCTAGGTAGAACCCACACACTGTGATATGAATGGATCTAGGCAGAGTCCACGCACTGTGATATGAATGGATCTAGTCCACACACTGTGATATGAATGGATCTAGTCCACACACTATGATATGAATGGATCTAGTCCACACACACTGTGATATGAATGGATCTAGTCCACGCACTGTGATATGAATGGATCTAGTCCACACACTGTGATATGAATGGATCTAGTCCACACACTATGATATGAATGGATCTAGTCCACACACTGTGATATGAAGGGATCTAGGCAGAGTCCACACACTGTGATATGAATGGATCTAGGCAGAGTCCACACACTGTGATATGAATGGATCTAGTCCACACACTGTGATATGAATGGATCTAGGCAGAGCCCACACACTGTGATATGAATGGATCTAGTCTACACACTGTGATATGAATGGATCTAAGCAGAACCCACACACTGTGATATGAATGGATCTAGGCAGAGTCCACACATTGTGATATGAATGGATCTAGGCAGAACCCACACACTGCAATATGAATGGATCTAGTCCACACACTGTGATATGAATGGATCTGGGCAGAGTCCACACATTGTGATATGAATGGATCTAGGCAGAACCCACACACTGTGATATGTATGGATCTAGGCAGAGTACAGACACTGTGATATGAATGGATCTAGGCAGAGTCCACACACTGAAACATAGAAACATAGAAACATAGAAGATTGACGGCAGAAAAAGACCACCTGGTCCATCTAGTCTGCCCTTTAGTATTCCTTTATTGTTATCTTAGGATAGATACATGTTTATCCCAGGCATGTTTAAACTGTGTTACTGTGGATTTATCAACCACCTCTGCTGGAAGTTTGTTCCAAGTTTCTACTACTCTTTCAGTGAAATAATATTTTCTAATGTTTTTCTTGATTTTTCCTCCAACTATCCTCAGATTGTGCCCCCTTGTTCTTGTATTCAGATTCTTATTAATCACACTTCCCTCCTGAACCTTGTTCAGTCCTTTAACATATTTAAAGGTTTCAATCATGTCCCCCCTTTCTCTTCTTTCCTCCAGACTATACATATTTAGATCTCTGAGTCGTTCTTGATAAGTTCTATGCTTTAGACCTTCCACCATTTTTGTAGCTCTTCTTTGAACCCGCTCAATTTTAGTTATATCCCTTTGCAGATGAGGCCTCCAGAACTGTACACAGTATTCCAGATGTGGTCTCACTAGAGCTCTATACAGAGGGATCACAATCTCCCTCTTCCTGCTTGTTATACCTCTAGCTATGCAGCCAAGCATACGATTTGCTTTCCCCACCGCCTGGTTGCATTGGTTACTCATCTTGAGGCTGTCAGAGATGACCACCCCCAAATCCTTCTCTTCTGAAGTCTTTGCTACCACAGAACTGCCAATACGATAGTCAGATTGAGGGTTTCTTTTCCCCAAGTGCATTATTTTACATTTGGAAACATTGAACTGAAGTTTCCATTGTTTTGACCACTTATCTAATAGTGCCAGATCATTCTCCATATTACAGACACCTCCTGGAACATCAACCCTATTACACACTTTTGTGTCATCAGCAAACAAGCAAACCTTCCCTGCCAAGCCTTCCCTTATGTCACTTACAAACATGTTGAACAGAACAGGGCCCAGAACAGATCCTTGTGGCACTCCACTTGTAACCAGTCTCTGCTCAGAATACACTCCATTAACAACAACCCTCTGGTTTCTGTCCTTCAGCCAACTGCAGATCCACTGAACTATCCAGGGGTTAAGTCCAATTCTTGATAATTTATCTATCAGCTCTTTATGGGGAACTGTATCGAAAGCTTTACTGAAATCCAGGTAGGCGATATCCACAGCACCACCTTCATCCAGCACTTTAGTTACATAGTCAAAGAAATCAATGAGATTAGTCTGACAGGATCGGCCCTCAGTGAAGCCATGCTGGTTTGGGTCCATCAGGTTGTTTTTTGTTAGATGGTCAATTATCTTCTTCTTTAGAAGAGTCTCCATCATTTTTACCACTACAGATGTCAGGCTGACTGGCCTGTAGTTACTAGCTTCTTCTTTACTACCCTTCTTGTGAATGGGTACAACATTGGCCATTCTCCAATCATCAGGAACTTCTCCCGTAAGAAGGGACTGGTTATACAGATTAGTCAGGGGGCCAACTATGACAGATCGGAGTTCTTTAAGAACTCTAGGGTGGATTCCATCCGGACCCATCGCTTTATTTGACTTTAGCCGGGCAAGTTCCTCTAGAACATCGGCCTCTGAAAACACTGGGGCTAAAATTATACAACTAGAGGCAATGCTGTGTTCAGCCATTTTCTGATTATGAGGGCCGCCGTCTGAAAAAACTGAGCAGAAGTAGTTATTCAGATGGTCAGCGACCGCCTTTTCCTCTTCTATAAACTGATTTTTTCCGTTGTTAATTTTTGTAATCCCGCAGTTTTTCCTCTTCCTGTCACTGATATATCTGAAGAAGGTTTTATTCCCCTTCTTAACAGATTTGGCCATTTCTTCCTCTTTTGAGGCTTTAGCAGCATTTATCATCTGTTTAGTCTTCTTCTGTATAGTTTTATACCCTTCTCTGTCCGCTTCACTTCCAGTCTCTTTATATCTCTTATAGGCAGACTTTTTATCTTTCACTATAGCTCTTACCTCTCTAGTAAACCATAGTGGATTTCTCTTTCTTTTCCTCTTGCTAATTTGTCTAACATGTAATCTTGTTGCCTTTAAGAGGACTTCTTTGAGTGTCTTCCACTGAGTACTCACTCTCGGTGTTTTATCCCACCCTTTTAATTCTTTCTTTACATATTCTCCCATATCCTCAAACTTCGTCTTCCTAAAGTCCAATACTTTGGTTGCAGAATGGGATTTCTCGTAGTCAGTCTGGATTCCGAACCACAAACATTGGTGGTCACTGGAACCTAGATTTTCTCCCACCTTCACCTCAGATACCAGGTCTCCATTTGTGAATACTAAGTCTAGGATATTGTCCCCTCTAGTTGGCGCCTTCACCAGCTGTTTTAGGGACATCCCCGTCAGGGCTTCTACGATGCTCCTACTTCTACATGTGGACGCACAAGGGATATTCCAATCAACATCAGGCATGTTGAAGTCTCCCATAACTACTATATCTCCCTTTACTGCCATTTGGGTAATCTCGTCCACTAGCATGTTGTCTTGCTCTTCAGATTGCCCCGGAGGCCTGTAGACTGCACCTATTCTTGTAACTGATCCCTTTTTATTCTGCAGACAGATCCAGAGAGTCTCCAACTCTTTACATGAATTCTGGATCGCTGTGGATTTTATGCTATCTTTAACATAAATGGCTACCCCACCCCCTCTTCTCTCAGCCCTATCTTTCCTATACAACGTGTATCCCGGAATGGCTATTTCCCAGTCATTACAGTCCCTGAACCATGTCTCTGTTATTACAATCAAGTCCAAGTCATCTCTACAAACTATTGATATTAGCTCGCTGAGCTTGTTGCCTAAGCTGCGAGCATTTGTACACATTACACGAAGAACATTACATTTATCACCAACAACAACTCTATCTACCGCACCATCATCTACCTCACCAACATCTGTATGTAAAGCACCAGCAACTTCCTGTGCACCAACATCTGTATCTATCACACTAACAAACTCAGAACCCTGGTTCACCAAAACTGTTCGGGGACAGAAATCAATCTTCTCAATGAAATTCCTGCCCCCTCCATCTAGTTTAAATGCCTCTCCAAGAAACACCTGAACTCTTCTCCAAGTACCTCAGTTCCTCTGTGTGACGGGTGCAGACCATCTCTCTTGAACATTTCTTTACATCTCCACCTTCTACCACTGTGACTGACAAATCCAAAACCTTCTTCTTTACACCACTGTCTTAGCCAACCATTGAACTCCAGGATACGAAGTCTCTTACTATTTTCAGAGCGGACTGGCAAAATCTCTGAAAAAGTGATAGAGTCTGTCATTCTGCTCAGCTCCAGGCTGAGACTTTGAAATTCCATTTTCACCTCTTCAACACTTTTCTGGGACAAATCGTTTGTACCAAGATGAATGATCAGATCAACTTCAGTCTCCTTTGTTGCAGCCTTGACAATATTTGAGATGCGTCTTTTATCCCTGCTTGCAGTAGCACCAGGAAGACATCTCACCTCCTTCAGTCCATCCTCATTCTGCCCTAAAGCAACACCTCTAACAATCGAGTCACCAACAAGGAGATGCTTTCTCTTCTTTTTAAGTCCATTTTCTGCTCCTGACTGCTTGTTACAATTCTCTCCTTTGGGACTCACAACATCCCGTACCTGAGTATCTGTGCTTTTATCTTCTGAAATCTCACTTTCCAATTCAGACAGGACACCAAAGGGATTACACACCGAAATACCAACAGTGTTGTGCTTCTGCTCCACAACTCTCAACCTCCCTGAACCAACTGTCTTCCACACAGCCCTTCTCTTCATGGGCCGTTGGGGCTGCGGTGGTGGATTACATGGTTGCTTGACTTCACACTCTAGCTGGGAAAGATTCACTTCTTTTGATTGCAGATAACACACCAAAGACTGCAGCCTGGAAATTTCACCATACAATGTGGACAGATGCAAACATACTGGACAACACCCCAAACTCCAGAGAGTACTGCGGAACACAACAGCCAGACAAGTGTTACACTGCACCAAACCAGACATCTTAGAATTAAAGCAGTTACTCACCAAACTGACAAAACCAGTGCCTTCACCAAACTCCTGCCGTTTTCAAACTACTGCAGTTTTTGAAACTACACACTTCTGTCTGTCTGCTGCACTTGTGTCTGGCTGCAAACTACTTACAGAGTAAACTCACAGAGTTGAAACCTCCTATAAATACACCTACTGCAGTTGATACGCTAACGAAGCGAGCCAAGCCTTTTCTTATGCTAATCTAATGAAACCAGTTACCAGCTACACCCAAATAGACACCTATGCACACTATGCAGAAACCAAAACAAGCCAAATACAAACTTAAGCACTAATGATCCAAATTAACCAAAGTAAATAAACACACAATTCAAACTAAATACTAAATGCAACACAATTCCAAGTACTACAACATAAGCAGTATTAAAGAATGATAGTAAGATTTTTTTTTTATTATTTTTTTTTTTTTTTTTTTTTTTAAGTTTTTTGTCTACAATAGAAAAGAAGAGAGAAGTAAGAGTGAAGTAATAGTAATAGCCTGAGCTTACCTCAAGCTTGACTTAAGTACTGCAGTTTTTGAAACTACACACTTCTGTCTGTCTGCTGCACTTGTGTCTGTGATATGAACGGATCTAGGCAGAGTCCACACACTGTGATATGAATGGATCTAGGCAGAGTACAGACACTGTGATATGAACGGATCTAGGCAGAGTCCACACACTGTGATATGAATGAATCTAGGCAGAGTCCACACACACTATGATATGAATGGATCTAGGCAGAGTCCACACACTGTGATATGAATGGATCTAGGCAGAGTCCACACACACTATGATATGAATGGATCTAGGCAGAACCCACACACTGTGATATGAATGGATCTAGGCAGAGTCCACACACACTATGATATGAATGGATCTAGGCAGAACCCACACACTGTGATATGAATGGATCTAGTCCATACACTGTGATATGAATGGATCTGGGCAGAACCCACACACCGTGATATGAATGAATCTAGGCAGAGTACACACACTGTGATATGAATGGATCTGGGCAGAACCCACACACCGTGATATGAATGAATCTAGGCAGAGTACACACACTGTGATATGAATGGATCTAGTCCACACACTGTGATATGAATAGATCTAGGCAGAGTCCACACACTGTGATATAAATGGATCTAGTCCACACACTGTGATATGAATAGATCTAGGCAGAGTCCACACACTGTGATATGAATGGAACTAGTCCACACACTGTGATATAAATGGATCTAGTCCACACAATGTGATATGAATGGATCTAGGCAGAGTCCACACACTGTGATATAAATGGATCTAGTCCACACACTGTGATATGAATAGATCTAGGCAGAGTCCACACACTGTGATATGAATGGATCTAGTCCACACACTGTGATATGAATGGATCTAGGGTATAGTCCATACACTGTGATATGAATGGATCTAGGCAGAGTCCACACACACTGTGATATGAATGGATCTAGTCCACACACTGTGATATGAATGGATCTAGGGTATAGTCCATACACTGTGATATGAATGGATCTAGGCAGAGTCCACACACACTGTGATATGAATGGATCTAGTCCACACACTGTGATATGAATGGATCTAGTCCACACACTGTGTTATGAATGGATCTAGGCAATGTCCACACACTGTGATATGAATGGATCTAGTCCACACACTGTGATGTAAATGGATCTAGTCCACACACGGTGATATGAATGGATCTAGTCCACACACTGTGATATGAAGGGATCTAGTCCACACACTGTGATATGAATGAATCTAGTCCACACACGGTGATATGAATGAATCTAGTCCACACACTGTGATATGAATGGATCTAGTCCACACACTGTGATATAAATGGATCTAGGCAGAGTCCACGCACTGTGATATGAATGGATCTAGTCCACACACGGTGATATGAATGGATCTAGTCCACACACTGTGATATGAAGGGATCTAGTCCACACACTGTGATATGAATGAATCTAGTCCACACACTGTGATATGAATGAATCTAGTCCGCACACTGTGATATGAATGGATCTAGTCCACACACACTGTGATATGAATGGATCTAGTCCACACACTGTGATATGAATGGATTTAGTCCACACACTGTGATATGAATGGATCTAGTCCACACACTGTCATATGAATGGATCTAGTCCACACACTGTCATATGAATGGATCTAGTCCACACACTGTGATATGAATGAATCTAGGCAGAGTCCACACACTGTGATATGAATGGATCTAGTCCACACACTGTGATATGAATGGATCTAGTCCACACACTGTGATATGAATGGATCTAGGCAGAGTGCACACACTGTGATATGAATGGATCTAAGCAGAACCCACACACTGTGATATGAATGGGTCTAGTCCACACACTGTGATATGAATGGATCTAGTCCACACACACTGTGATATGAATGGATCTAGTCCACACACTGTGATATGAATGGATCTAGGCAGAGTCCACACACTGTGATATGAATGGATCTAGGCAGAGACCACACACTGTGATATGAATGGATCTAGTCCACACACTGTGATATGAATGGATCTAGGCAGAGTCCACACACTGCGATATGAATGGATCTAGTCCACACACTGTGATATGAATGGATCTAGGCAGAGTCCACACACTGTGATATGAATGGATCTAGGCAGAGTCCACACACTGTGATATGAATGGATCTAGTCCACACACTGTGATATAAATGGATCTAGTCCACACACTGTGATATGAATGGATCTAGGCAAAGTCCACACACTGTGATATGAATGGATCTAGGCAGAGTCCACACACTGTTAAATGCATTTCATTGTGTGGATACTACTCTGGCATTCATAGGGTTAAACTTCTCTTAGGTGACAGGTCCATTCCAATCAATCTACTTTAGAAATGTGATCACTTGGCGGTGCTGTTTCATTAGTCCCTATGTAGAATTTCGGGCATAGACTATAATGCATCAAAGACCTAATACACCAGGGGACTCCAGACCTGCAGGTAAAACTAATGAATCCTTAATTTATACAAATACACAGAGAGTACAATAGCACATCACCATATACTTATCACTGTGTCTCACCCAAAAAAGATGACTTAACTGTGCTTAGTCATAGACCAAGTCTGTAATGCTCTTCAAACACCAAAACAGAGGGATATGGGGGCTGATGTACTAGGGGACAATTAAAAATATCCCTTGATTAAAATTGGGGGGTTTAACCCCTTCGAAATTTAGAGAGGTAATTGAAGAAGACATACGAGGAACGACTAGACAAACTTGGTTTATTTACTCTAGAGAAAAGACGACTAAGAGGAGACCTTATCACATTGTACAAGTATATGAGAGGTCAATACAAGGATCTCTGCGGTGAGCTATTTATTCCAAGGCCTGATCAGGTGACCAGGGGACACCCCTTGAGATTAGAGGAAAGGAGGGTAGACTTCAGCAGAGGAAGGGTTTTTTTACAGTAAGGTCTGTTAAATTGTGGAATTCTTTGCCCAAGGAGGTGGTTATGGCAGATACAATGGATACATTTAAGAGAAGATTAGACACATTTCTTTCCAAAGGGAACATACAGAGTTATACTGTTTATTAGCAGGCTGATCAGGAAGGTCTGATAAAGACTAAATTATTTGGTAGCAGGGAAGCTATATAATCCTCATGTCTCTGGCTTATGAGGCAAAGGTTGAACTTGATAGACGTGTCTTTTTTCAACCTAATTTACTATGTAAATATATAATTTCCTTTTCTTTTTTTTTAAAATCTAACTATTCCTTTAACTCTTTGAATGCCAAAGAGATATGCAATGTGTCGGATACCTCTCTAGCACTCAAAGGGTTAATTGATCTCTCATTTTCCATCCTGTAAATAGAAAATCAATAGCGTGCAGGTCAGAGAAAGGCAGCTCTAGCGATCTTTCTATCCGCGGCTAATCAGCCCTGAGCCCGTGGAGATGGAAATCCTTTATGGCTTATTGTTCACAACCAATTAATTTTCTATTGGTTATTTTATCAGCAGAGACTGGGCAGAGATTGCCTTTTATTTAATTAGAAATGTAAGAGGTTGAGTGGAGATGATTACACGAGCCGGACACGATTGCCACACAGTCGAGGTGGGAAATATACTTTATTCCTTCTTAAAGTAATAGTATGACCTCAGATCTTAATGCGATATGATCCGAAAGGAGCCGACATCCTCTTAAAGGAACCTTAGCACCTTCTAATAATAACCACCTCTTACATCAAATGACTAGTAACCTTTTATTTCAAATTCATATATACTGCCACAGCATAATATGAAAATACACATTTTCGAAACTTTTTATTATTTCCTTTTTATCTTTACCTTTCTGTCAACGACTGTGAAAGCAGAGACAGTGATACAATGTAGAAAAGGTACAATGTAAACAAGATAGAACACAGAGCACTCTGTGCAACAGGGATAGTGATACAATGCAGAAAAGATACAATGTAAACAAGATAGTACACAGAGCACTCTGTGCAACAGGGATAGTGATACAATGTAGAAAAGATACAATGTAAACAAGATAATACTCAGAGCTCTCATTGCTGCAGGGATAGTGATACAATGTAGAAAAGATACAATGTAAACAAGATAGAACACAGAGCACTCTGTGCAACAGGGATAGTGATACAATGTAGAAAAGATACAATGTAAACAAGATAGTACACAGAGCACTCTGTGCAACAGGGATAGTGATACAATGTAGAAAAGATACAATGTAAACAAGATAGTACACAGGGCACTCAGTGCTGCAGTGATAGTGATACAATGTAGAAAAGATACAATGTAAACAAGATAGTACACAGAGCACTCATTGCTGCAGGGATAGTGATACAATGTAGAAAAGATACAATGTAAACAAGATAGTACACAGGGCACTCAGTGCTGCAGGGATAGTGATACAATGCAGAAAGGATACAATGTAAACAAGATAGTACTCAGAGCTCTCATTGCTGCAGGGATAGTGATACAATGTAGAAATTATATAATGTAAACAAGATAGTACACAGAGCACTCATTGCTGCAGGGATAGTGATACAATGTAGAAAAGATACAATGTAAACAAGATAGTACACAGGGCACTCAGTGCTGCAGGGATAGTGATACAATGCAGAAAGGATACAATGTAAACAAGATAGTACTCAGAGCTCTCATTGCTGCAGGGATAGTGATACAATGTAGAAATTATATAATGTAAACAAGATAGTACACAGAGCACTCATTGCTGCAGGGATAGTGATACAATGTAGAAAAGATACAATGTAAACAAGATAGTACACAGGGCACTCAGTGCAACAGGGATAGTGATCCAATGTAGAAAAGATACAATGTAAACAAGACAGTACACAGAGCACTCAGTGCTGCAGTGATAGTGATACAATGTAGAAAAGATACAATGTAAACAAGATAGTACTCAGAGCACTCATTGCTGCAGGGATAGCGATACAATGTAGAAAAGATACAATGTAAACAAGATAGTACACAGGGCACTCAGTGCTGCAGGGATAGCGATACAATGTAGAAAAGATACAATGTAAACAAGATAGTACACAGAGCACTCAGTGCTGCAGTGATAGTGATACAATGTAGAAAAGATACAATGTAAACAAGATAGTACACAGAGCACTCAGTGCTGCAGTGATAGTGATACAATGTAGAAAAGATACAATGTAAACAAGATAGTACACAGGGCACTCAGTGCTGCAGGAATAGTGATACAATGCAGAAAGGATACAATGTAAACAAGATAGAACACAGAGCACTCAGTGCAGCAGGGATAGTGATACTATGTAGAAAAGATACAATGATACAATGTAAACAAGATAGTACACAGAGCTCTCAGTGCTGCAGGGATAGTGATCCAATGTAGAAAAGATACAATGTAAACAAGATAGTACACAGAGCACTCAGTGCAGCAGGGATAGTGATCCAATGTAGAAAAGATGCAATGTAAACAAGATAGTACACAGGGCACTCAGTGTTGCAGGGATAGTGATACAATGTAAATAAAATAGTACACAGGGCACTCAGTGCAGCAGGGATAGTGATACAATGTAGAAAAGATGCAATGTAAACAGGATAGAACACAGAACACTCGGTGCAACAGGGATAGTGATACAATGTAGAAAAGATGCAATGTAAACAGGATAGAACACAGAGCACTCGGTGCAACAGGGATAGTGATCCAATGTAGAAAAGATGCAATGTAAACAAGATAGTACACAGGGCACTCAGTGCTGCAGTGATAGTGATCCAATGTAGAAAAGATGCAATGTAAACAAGATAGTACACAGGGCACTCAGTGCAACAGGGATAGTGATCCAATGTAGAAAAGATGCAATGTAAACAAGATAGAACACAGGGCACTCAGTGCAACAGGGATAGTGATCCAATGTAGAAAAGATACAATGTAAACAAGATAGAACACAGGGCACTCAGTGCAACAGGGATAGTGATCCAATGTAGAAAAGATACAATGTAAACAAGATAGAACACAGAGCACTCAGTGCAACAGGGATAGTGATCCAATGTAGAAAAGATACAATGTAAACAAGAGAGTACACAGAGCACTCAGTGCAACAGGGATAGTGATCCAATGTAGAAAAGATACAATGTAAACAAGATAGTACACAGAGCACTCAGTGCTGCAGGAATAGTGATACAATGTAGAAAGGATACAATGTAAACAAGATAGTACTCAGAGCAGTCATTGCTGCAGGGATAGTGATACAATGTACAAAAGATACAATGTAAACAAGATAGTACACAGGGCACTCAGTGCTGCAGGAATAGTGATACAATGTAGAAAGGATACAATGTAAACAAGATAGTACTCAGAGCACTCATTGCTGCAGGGATAGTGATACAATGTACAAAAGATACAATGTAAACAAGATAGTACACAGGGCACTCAGTGCCGCAGGGATAGCGATACAATGTAGAAAAGATACAATGTAAACAAGATAGTACAGAGAGCACTCAGTGCAGCAGGGATGGTGACACAATGTATTACATCACACAGAGAAATCAGTGCTACAGGGATAGTGTTACATTGTATCACTGTACTGCTTTGATAGTAGACTCATCATAAAATTCTATGGTCAGTCAACATAAAGGTTTGAAAATGAAGATAAAGTAATTAAAGGCACAGGAAATTGTACTTTATTTATTATGCATTTGTACAATATTTAAAAACAAAATAAAGGGTTACTATTGCTTTAATCTGGACAAAGTGAAATCCTGATGACCACTATGAATTAGTTTAGTGTGCATCGGTTCCCCAAAATGATTCTTTATTTAGTACTAGATGCCATGTCTAGAATGCAGGGCTCCAAAATGCTTCCCGAGGGTTAATAACCCTTTGAGTGCTAGAGATGTATTTTGCAAGGTTTCAAAATTATCTTACATGGCTTTGATTTTTCTCATTCTTAAAGGGATAGTAATGGCAGAATAAAAATGTATCTCCGATTGATCCACGAGCATCATGTAGTGCTGTATTTCAATAGTTTACGTTTTGTAGTTCAAGAGTAGGATTCCCCTTTCACCTACGTCATGCTGCCTCTCTGAGCCGGCCAGATGGAGCGCAGAGAAGGACAATCTTCATTGAGAATGTGACGGAACCGTCGTGGAGCTCTGTACTATGCATTGTTTGGACAGATATTTTTTCCCCGCTAAGGAGTGAAATTCAGGGGGCAGAACTATGACAAGCCGCCATTGACACAACATGGGAAAAGCAGGAAGTTTCCGGATTGGCCAAAGCCCTGGGTGACAGGTTTAAAGGTCCCCCATAGAGTTAACATGGGGGGAAAGTAGGCCACCCAGGGATTGGTCAGCCAGCTGCCCGCCCAAAGGGTCTGATTGGCTGAGGCAGCCATGACTAGTGCAGCCAGGATTCGTCAGCCAATTCTAGGCGCTGGATTGGCCAGGGGTTGAAGCGGAATATTCAAAGATGCTTCAACCCCCTGGCCATTGTTTAGGAATGTGTATCTGAGCCCTTCAGGCTTTTGTCCCAATGTTTATCCATGGTTACGTCCTTTATCTAGATAACCTAATCATGTCTGCTCCTTTGTATCATGTATTTACCGTATGTTTCAGTCTTTTGTGTGCATTGGGTGATTCTTGTGATTAACAGTATATATAAGTCCAAAGGGATGTGCAATAAAGAGTTCTAAGTTTTACCCTCCAAACTGGTCCTGTCTGGTTCTTGGAGGGGTTACGGTGAACAAATGATGGCGATTGGGATGTTGGTGCAGCAGAAGCAGAGAAGTGACGGTAGTACTGACCTCTAGTACCAGGACTCACGTCACAGAGCATATGGAAAATCCTGCACTCCTTTGTCAAGGGGGTGCAGGGTTTTCCTTATACTCTGTGAATGAAGATTGTCCCTCGCTGAGCGCTGTCCAGTCCCATGACCGGATTGGTTCACTTTTAAAAGGTTGCATGCAAAAAAAGCGTACAACCACATAACACATTAATACATGTTGCCATGATAAAAATGGCAACATGAGAATCTCGCACTGCATGACAGCACAAGATTCTCATGTTGCATACTGAAAGGTCGCATAGCATATGTGCCAAGAAGAAATCAGTTGCCTCTACATTCAATTATCCTTAGATGTTTTGCTGCCTGCTGTCCGGCAAATGTGTTTCCTAGCAGGGGTGGGTGGGTGTGTGTGAGAGCCCCTCATCCATTCTGAAGCACAGACGTGCTAAGCTGGTTCCTCTGCTGCTATTTAATTTCACGCTGCAGAGATCAGCAAGACCAGGGTGAGGTTGGACTACAACTCCCATCATCCTTAGCCATCTTGCTGAGCACTGCAATGGCTCTCTCTCCCTTCTCTGCATGCAGAACACGCAGTAGTTGAGAACAATCATTACTGATTGTAGTTGGTAAATAAGGCATGGGGAACGCCAGATACTGGAAGAGCATAGTACAAATGAATGAGGTATGAAATAGCTGCGGAGGCACCAGCTTAGCACGTCTGTGAGAAAGGATGAGGGGCTCCTACACATACCTGCACCTGCTGAGAAATACATTTGCTGGGCGCATGAGCAGAAAGCAGGCAGCAACCCAACGAAGCATAACTAAAGCAGAGGCAACTGATTTCTTCTTGATACAAATGGTATGGGACCTTTCAGTAGGCGACATGAGAATCTCGCTCTGTCATGCAGTGCGAGATTCTCATATTGCCATTTTTATCATGGTGACATGTTGAATGTGTTATGTGGTTGGACGCTCTTTGCGTGAGACCTTTTAAAAATGATACCAACCAGATTACAGATGTGAGCGGAGGCAGTGATGAGCAGGAAGAGAGAACTTTCCCTAGACCTTTCAGAATTCATCCGCGTAAGTGACTTGGTAAGTATGCTGTTTTAAGTTTTGCTTGGTACATTTCTGTTCTCAGAACATCTTGCTCTTTTGATGGAGACCAGTTTTTAAGCAGGGTTCTTTAATTTGTAGTCTTTCATGCACACCTAAACAACGGAAATTAAAAGGAAAATAGAATTATGTCACTGACAATCAAACCATTGTTCTTATCTGACTGGGTTTGGGTATGTGTAGGGGAAGCCACCAATCAGAGTTCAGTGGTATGCCTCTCTCAATTCTTTACTTGGTCATATTGATGCAAATGGAGTACTACAGCTTAAAGGGATAGAAATGCTTCATAATAAAAGCAGCTCTAATTAATCATCATAGTATTTGGACTTTGGAGAGTGTTATTTCAATACTGTCAGAGTTGTAGTACAAAAGTAATTCAATCACAAAGTATCCCCCTCCCATCCCTTTTACTGATGTAACACTGCTCAGCCAGATCAGAAGGGAGGTGCCCAGGTAGACTGCAGAGAGGGACAATCTTCAATTAAGATAAGGGAAAAACCTGAAAAACTTGTCAAGGGGGGCAGGGCTTTCATTGTTCTCATAGGAAGAAGATTGTCCCCTTCTGTTATCTGTCTGGTCTATGGACTGCATTCCACATCTGAGAAGAGATGGCTTACACTAGGTAAAACTGGGGGAGGGGAAACTTTGCTTGTGAATATCTCTCAAACCATAAAGGTTTGAGAGATAAGACTTATATCGTTCTTCATGTTTTTTAATGTCTACAAAATAAAATAAAAATAAAACGAAGTATTACTATCCCTTTAAAAAATCATATGAAATATAAAAACAAGAAACTTTCATGTAAAGTTCCATTGCTTATAAAGTCGATGTGTTTTCTAAGGATTCTTGTTTACATACATATTCTGTGTTTTAAGAAGGTTGCTAAAACCCAGATTAGGAAAGAACATAGTGCCAAAAATTCTACTCACCAACAGTTATGGGCACTGATGAGACCCAGTGATGTCAAAGCGGCTGTGCAGGAGTGGATTCTCTTGGCTCTGCAATTCTCTATATGCTGTGGTTTAAAGTATTAAAGTGACTGCATCAATACCCCATGCCAAAAACACAAGTTTGCATATTGTTTTATCAACATTAAAAGTTCCACTTGACTTACTCTAGCCTGAATGCCAGAAAATCCAAATGAAAATTATTCAGTTCTAAAAAGAACCTTTATGGTTTGAGAGATAATCGCTCCTAAAGTTGCCCTCTCCCTCCCCCTTCCCCGTAGTCAGCATTCTAGCTGACTGCAGGGAAGCCAGTCATACGACATTCAGACGGCTCTCCAGCACAGCCGCGATCTCGTTAATAAAAAATAAATCTTTCACTGAAACGGTCTTCTACGTGTGCTTGGTTTGCAGTGTGTTTGGTTTGCAAGAACACGTAGAAGACCGTTTTTGTGAAATATTTTTTTTTATTAACGTGATCTCGGCTCTGCTGCAGAGCCGCCTGATGATCGTAAGACCGGATTTCCCTTCAGTCAGCTACAACGCTGACTTCGGGGAAGGGGGAGGGAGGGGGGAAATTTAGGAGCGATTATCTGTCAAACCATAAAGGTCTGAGAGATGACACTGGGGGCAATACATTTATTTTTAATAGGACTTTACTATAGGGATTAGTAATTATTAAGTATTACTATCCCTTTAAGGACCCATGATGTTCCAGGACCGTTATGGGAAAACTTCTGTTAAGGACTCATGATGGTCCTGATAGGTCATGGAATTCACGAGTAACGGTGCGGCTGCACTCCATTGCATGAGGGACAATAATGTGCCGGCATAAGGAAAACCCTGCCCCCCTTCATTTCCTTATACAGACAATATTACCCCTTGTAGCGATCCATCCGGTCAAGCGACCGGCTTTCAGATCTGAGAAGATACTGCGTGACGCACGGTAAAGAGGCGGGAGGTGAAATTTTAAAATAAAATTACACGAAGAACACATTATTATGGATATTTACAAAGGTAAGTTCGTTATAAAAAAAATATATATAATGAATACTCGATCTTCACTTCATATGCAGACGTTACTGTCTCTTTAAAGAGTTAAACACAAGGGACAACAGAGCGATGACAATTCTAGCTATATCTGATTTACTTCACTTATTCAGTAGTTCAAGTCTTGGCACACACACAGTGCCTAATCACAGGCAGCTAATGAGTACTGAGAAGAGCAGACACTCTGCAAATCTGTGTTATTATTTTCAACGCGCTGTCATCAACCCCCCTCTCCTTGCTCTTCGAATAATTAAGATTGTTCTTTATGTTCCCTGAAACCCTTATCTCCCACTTCACAGCTTACTCCTCCTGCTTAAATGAAGGCCTGTCAAGGAAGCCAACAGGCGTAAGAGTGAGGCATTTAAAATGAAAGCATCGAATCCGGCGAGCTCTATTAAAATCCATTGGGAAGAGGCTTATTGAAATGGCGGTGTGTTGCTTAATACAGTTTTTTTTTTTCAGAGAGAAAAGAGGATATCTCCTATAGAGAGAGAAAAAAGGGACTTGATGAAAATAAGGGAACAGAAACAGAAAGACTGTCTGCATTATTATTTCCTAACGCCTTCAGGCTCTGCGTACCGTACAACACACAGCAGCACGCCCGCCCTGACAGCACAAAACTAAGTATCAACAGAAAGAGTCGCACTCCGGAAGCCTGGAGAATTTTTAATAATGGAACTTTGTGTATCAAAAAAACTAACGCAAATGCCTCCGCTTTGCTTAAGGGAGAGTCGATTTAACCCTTTGAGCACTGCATTGCATACCTCTCTGGCTCTCATTGATATGAAGAAGAATTAACACCTAATATGAATCCCTCACTTACCTTACTGTGGTCTGAAAATTCTAATGGCCCATACGAGCTTTCCCCCTTGTTCCTCGGTTCAAGAAATAACATCTTCAGTCAGATCCTGGACGTTATGTATATGGAGATGGAAATGACAGTTGGTAAAAGGACCACAGAACCTCAGACTCTGCTCATGGTACATGCTACACTTAAAGGGATAGTAATACTTTATTATTACTATCCCTCATATTGTAGATATTTGTAAAACAAGTTAATAGCCCCCAGGTTCACCTCTCAAACCTTTATGGTTTGAGAGATAACCGAACACAAAGTTCCCCCCTCCCTCCCCCTTCCCTGAAGTCAGCGTTGTACTGACTGCAGGGGAAGTCTGTCGTACGACAGGCTTGCGGCTCTGCAGCAGAGCCGAGATCCCGTTAGTGACAAAGAATTATTTCACTGAAACGGTCTTCTACATGTGCTTGGTTTGTGCTTGGTTTGCAAGCACACATAGAAGACCATTTCAGTGAAATAATTCTTTGTCAGTAACGCGATCTCGACTCTGCTGCAGAGCCGCATGATGAAAGTCAGACCGGATATCCCTGCAGTCAGCACAACGCTGACTTCAGGGAAGGGAGAGGGAGGGGGAAACTTTGTCTTCGGATATCTCTCAAACCATAAAGATTTGAGAGATGAACCTGGGGGCTATTAACTTATTTTACAAATATCTACAATATGAGGGATAGTAATAATAAAGTATTACTATCCCTTTAACCCTTTAAAGACCACATGCATCTGGTCTTTAAATGATTAACCCCTTAAGGACCAAGGACGTAAGTGTACGTCATGGGGTGAACGTGCCTAAAGGACCCATGACGTACATGAATTCAGGGTTCCCCGCACAGATGCATGCCATTCGGGGAACTCTGATTACGATAAGGAAAAATGCTCAGTGGTCCTTAAGTGCCGGCCGTGCGGCTGGTCCTTAAACGGTTAATCAGGCTCGTGCCAGCAACTGTCATGTCCGTCTCATTGCACATCACATGTAGAACTGACGGAAGACGTTCTATTGAACAAGGATAAGATTTGCAGGAGCCATTAAGTTTTTCTGGCCACAAGGTGAGTTGAGAGTTATTATCAGAAGGAGGTTTTCCTTGTAAAAGGGATCACTTACTTAGATATAATTCAGGTCATGTAGGTGGGGAACGTACAAACACAATTACCAGAAAAAGCAGACACTGCGATTAGTTTTCTAACCCTACTGCTGCCTAACGCAAATTCACTAACCTGTGTACGCCTAAAATTCTTCTCTGAAAGGGATAGTAATGTTTCACAAAAACAGCAGCTCCAATTAATCTTCATGGTATTTGGGTCATTGAGAGTGTTATTTCAATACTGTCAGAGTTGTAGTATAAGAGTAATTGAATGATAAAGTATCCCCCTCCCGCCCCTTTTACCTAGTGTAAGCCACCTCCCCTCAGATGTGGAATCTGTTCTCTTGACCGGACAGATCACAGCAAAGGACAATCTTCTTACTGTGAACATAAGGAAAACCCTGCCCACCTTGTCAGGTTTTTCAGGTTTTCCCTTATTATCACTGAAGATTGTCCCTCTCTGCGATCCGTCCGGACAGTCTTGTTGCTCTGAGGTGAGCAGTGTTACATCAGTAAAAGGGGCGGGAGGGAGATATTTTATCATTCAATTACTCTTGAACTACAACTCTGACAGTATTGAAATAACACTCTCCATGACCCAAATACTATGAAGATTAATTGGAGCTGCTTTTATTTTGAAACATTACTATCCCTTTAATGTCGCAAGCACCAAATCGAAGGTAATGGAATTTTGGGGCAATTCTTTGCTCTGTGTCTTGATTAACCCTTGAGGTGCCAGAAGGGTACACAACTCATTGTGGAGCAAAGTGTTGCACACCCCTCTGGTACTCAAAAGGTTAAAGGGATAGTAATACTTCGTTTTAACTTTATTTTATTTTGTAGGTATTAAAAAAACATGAAGAATGATATAAGTCTTATCTCTCAAACCTTTATGGTTTGAGAGATATTCACAAGCAAAGTTTCCCCTCCCGCCCCTTTTACCTAGTGTAAGCCATCTCTTCTCAGATGTGGAATGCAGTCCATAGACCAGACAGATAACAGCAGGGGGCAATCTTCTTCCTATGAGAACAATGAAAGCCCTGCCCCCCCTTGACAAGTTTTTCAGGTTTTTCCCTTATCTTAATTGAAGATTGTCCCTCTCTGCAGTCTACCTGGGCACCTCCCTTCTGATCTGGCTGAGCAGTGTTACATCAGTAAAAGGGGCGGGAGGGGGATACTTTGTCATTGAATTACTCTTGTACTACAACTCTGACAGTATTGAAATAACACTCTCCAAAGTCCAAATACTATGATGATTAATTAGAGCTGCTTTTATTATGAAACATTACTAACCCTTTAATGCCATATATTAGACAAGGGGCAGAGGAATTTCAGTAACTTTACACCATTTCCCTATGGGTAGGCGTATGACTCTTACTGACAATAAAGACTTGACGTGTTTGCACTGGTATGTAGGAAAGCGATCATTTACTCTAGGACATATCCTGAATTTGTACCTGCTTTGTGGGACTCGTACACTTACCCCAAAGACTCTGAATGGCTTATTAGAATATAAAAAACTAGTTGAACAGCCCGTTACACAGGCCACAGTGCCACTGCCACCCGGTCACGGACCAGTCACGCGCAGTGGAGACTGCCCGCGCCACGACTGATACAGAGCTGGATGCTCCTTCTGAGCGTCCAGCTCTGTATCAGCCGCGGCGCGGGCAGTCTCTACTGCGCATGACTGCAACACGCGCAGCAGTCTCTACTGAGCATGACGCGGCGTTACACACGATTTAGCGAATTATTATATAGGATAGTTCAAATCATTCAAATGAGTTAAAGTAATAAACTATTAAAAACGTTCCACAACAGGAGGTATACATAAAGGGGAACTTTCAGCCCAAATAAAATCCCCCACCCCAACAATTAGCCATCTATCGATTATCTTACCAATAGTAGTATTATCCAGCCTAATTACCATGTTACTCAGAAATCCTACTTCTGCCGAGACTGACAGCCAGGAAACAGAGCTTTGGAGGAATCTGCACGTCTGCACTGTCAGTCCATTCCTGTTACCATAATGGACAAAGCAGCGCCTCCTAGAGGAGACCGGTACTGACAGCGCAGGTGCACAGATGTCTGTAAGCAAAAGATGTCTGTGCTGTTGCCTGACCTCAGTCTCGGCACAAGTAGGATTTCTGACTACTAATTTTAATAGTTAAAAGACAAATACAACTCAAATGGGTGCTAGGATGTTACCCTCTGAATGAAATATATAGTGTCACAACAGTTTTGAAAATGTTTAACCCCTTAACGACCCTTTACGGTCCTGGTACGTCATGGGTAAAAGTGACTGAACGACCCATGATGTACCAGGACCGTCATGGATTTCAGGGATCCTCACGGGGCTGCACACCATTCGGGGAGCCCTGAGTTGGATCAGCACATTAAAAAAAAATGCTCTGTGATCCTTTAGTGACCACCTCGTGCCTGCACGGCCGGTCATTAAGGGGTTAAGAAAATGGTGTGTGAAGAGGATATTCATATAAATGGCATTTTCACACAAAGATTTAAAAAAGAGACAAAAAAATGTTTTTTTACAGTGTTAAATAACGGATTCCTGAATGATAAGCATCAACTACAATACTTTAATACTTTTTAATAAATGATCAAATAAAACCAGTTTGTGATGTGGAGTCACGTTTGGATAGTGAAATAAAGCCGTTGATACTGGACTTCATCACTGCATACATAGAAAGGGATTGTCTTGAGATGCAATGTGTTTGGATAGACAACTGGTTAAATGATAGAATGCAGAGAGTTGTTGTAAATGGAACCTTTTCAAGCTGGTCTAAAGTTGAATCCCTCAGGGTTTGGTCCTGGACCCAATGTTTTGTTAAAGGGATAGTAATACTTGCAAATTACTAATCCCCATATTGTAGCTTTGTTAAAAAGAAACTTATTGCCCCCAGTGTCATCTCTTAAGCCCTTATGGTCTGAGAGATGATAGCGCTCAAAGTCCCCCACTCCCCGTTCCATGACTGAACGCTGACTGCAGGGATATCCGGTATTACTTGCATCAGGTGGCTCTGCAGCATTGCCGAGATCACGTTTATAAAAAAGAAATCTTTCACTGAAGCAGTCTTCTACGTGTGCTTGTAAACCAAGCAGATGTAAAAGACCGTTTTAGTGAAAGATTTCTTTTTTATAAACAAGTTCTTAGCAATGCTGCAGAGCCACCTGATGTACATTAGACTGTCATACGACAGCTTCCCCTGCAGTCAGCATTCAGTCAGGGAGGAGGGAACTTTGAGCGCTATCATCTCTCAAACCATAAGGGTTTGAGAGATGACAATGGGGGCAATAAGTTTCTTTTTAACAAAGCTACAATATGGGGATTAGTAATTTGCAAGTATTACTATCCCTTTAAAGGGATAGTAATACTTCATTTTATCTTTATTTTATTTTGTAGGCATTAAAAAAACATGAAGAACGATATAAGTCTTATCTCTCAAACCTTTATGGTTTGAGAGATATTCACAAGCAAAGTATGCCGCCCCCGTTCAACCAGATCAGAAGGGAGGTACCCAGGTAGACTGCGGAGAGGGACAATCTTCAATTAAGATAAGGGAAAAACCTGAAAAACTTGTCAAGGGGGGCAGGGCTTTCATTGTTCTCATAGGAAGAAGATTGTCTCCTGCTGTTATCTGTCTGGTCTATGGACTGCATTCCACATCTGAGAAGAGATGGCTTACACTAGGTTAAAGAGGCGGGAGGGAAAACATTGCTTGTGAATATCTCTCAAACCATAAAGGTCTGAGAGATAAGACATATCGTTCTTCATGTTTTTTTAATGCCTACAAAATAAAATAAAGTTAAAACGAAGTATTACTATCCCTTTAAAGGGATAGTAATACTTCGTTTTAACTTTATTTTATTTTGTAGGCATTAAAAAAACATGAAGAATGATATAAGTCTTATCTCTCAAACCTTTATGGTTTATGAGATATTCACAAGCAAAGTTCCCCTCTCCGCCCCTTTTTCCTAGTGTAAGCAATCTCTTCTCAGATGTGAGTCTGGTTGTATGACAGTACAGATAACAGAACGGGACAATTTTCTTTGTATGAAAACAATGAAAGCCCTTCCCCCCTTGACAAGTTTTTCAGGTTTTTCCCTTATCTTAATTGAAGATTGTCCCTCTCTGCAGTCTACCTGGGCACCTCCCTTCTGATCTGGTTGAACAGGGGGGGGGATACTTTGTTTGTGAATATCTCTTAAACCATAAAGGTTTCAGAGATAAGACTTATATCATTCTTCTTGTTTTTTTAATGCCTACAAAATAAAATAAAGTTAAAATGAAGTATTACTATCCCTTTAAGTAATGGTCTTGAAATAGGTATTGAAAGCCACGTCTCAAAGTTTGCTGATGACACTAAATTGTGTAAGGAAACGCACAAAAAAATATAAATGTATTCTCTACAGAAAAAACTGGAAAAACTGAGTGATTGGGAAGAAACATTTAATGTTAAATCTAAGTTTATGCATCTGGGTTTCAAAAACAAGCAGCCTACACACACATATATATATTAATATGATTTTTATATTGTTTGTCTTCTGTTTTTAATTCCACCACACTGGGACCCACAAGCATTTCAAAGAAAGTGTTTAAAGGGTCCCCCCTCCAACGCGTTTCCTAAAACATTTCTTCAGGGATTTTTAATTTAGACAGGTATTTAAAGTGGAAGTTTCAGATAATAGCAAGTCGCCATGCATTAATTAAATGCATGGCGACTAGCTCGAACATGTGTGTCTTACCGTAAAAAAATACTTGTGTCTATAGGAATCCATCCCGTTTGGAGACCAGAACTGAGGCTAGAGTGCAGACATCTTGTATGTGCACATGCACCGTCAGTCCCGGTCTCCATAGAGTAGACCGCTTTGCACCATATGGTCACCGGAAGAGAACAGACTGACGGTGCAGACTCACAGACCACGCTAACCTGCCCGTCAGTCCCAAAACGGGATGGATTCCTTTACACACAAGTATTTTTTTATGGTAAGACATATATTTTCAAGCTAGTTGCCATGGATTTAATGAATGCATGTGCTCCCTCTTCAGCACTCTAGTAATTACATCATCTCCCAGCGCTCTGCATTACTGAAGAGAGGACTGCGCGGAAGCTCCAGTGTCTGAGATCTGTGGTAGACACTGGGGGAGCAATGTGGAGGCAATTTGGATATTGGTAGCAATGTGGAGATTGGGAGCAAATGTGGGGGCAATGTGGAGGCAATGTGGGGGCAATGTGGAGATTGGGACAACGTGGATATTCGGGGCAATGTGGGAGCAATGTGGAGATTGGGACAACGTGGATATCCGGGGCAATGTGGGAGCAATGTGGAGATTGGGGGCAATGTGGGAGCAATGTGGAGATTGGGACAACGTGGATATCCGGGGCAACGTGGGAGTAATGTGGAGATTGGGGGCAATGTGGGGGCAATGTTGATATTGGGAGCAATGTGTAGGCAATGTGGCGATTAGGGGCAATGTGGGGCAATGTGGAGGCAATATGGGGGCAATGTGGAGACTGGGGGCAATGTGGATATTGGGAGCAATGTGGAGGCAATGTGGTGATTAGAGTCAATGTGAGGGTAGTGTGGAGGCAATATGGGGGCAATGTGGAGATTGGGGCAATGTGGAGGCAATGTGGATATTGGGAGCAATGTGGAGGCAATGTGGATGTGGCCAGTGGGGGGGCAATGTGGATGTGGCCAGTGGGGGGGCAATGTGGATGTGGCCAGTGGAGGTGGCCAATGGGGGAGGGCAATGTGGTTGGGGGGGCACATGGCAATTTTTGCACTGGGCCTGGTGGCTTCTAGTTACGCCTCTGCTTCTGACACCCCCAAATGGTAAAATGTGATAACTGCCCTTCAAGGACCTGAGGGATGGCACTGCTTTGCAAATAGGGTGACCACATGTCCTGGATTGCCAGGGACAGTCCCGGAATTTATGTGTGTGTCCCATGTCCTGGGCAACCCCCTTCAGGAACAACACAAAGTCTCTGAATAAAGAATCTAACAACACTAGAAGTAGAACTGCCTATTGCCTACAGTGACACAAAGTGATGTCTCTGCTGGGCTACAAGAAAATGGCTTCCAGGCAGAGCTCTAAGACAGAATTGAGCCTTGATCCTGACATCAAACAGGAGCTGCAGTACAACTTTATTGTAGTGTAATACTAGTCTAAGGCTTTGGGCTTGATGTACATTTTCAGGTAGCCTACCACAGGCATCACTTTCTGTCACAGCACTCAATAGACAGTTCTCCCCCTAGTGTTTAGAACTCAGTGGTGCGCCAGTTAAAGTGCAATTTGCACACTGATGTCCAGTAATGTATAGTGACCCATCCTGCATAACTGTCCTGGAGCTGGAGAGAAGTGCTCTGGTCACCACACTGTCTCTGAATGGCAGAATGGTAATGTGGTCACCCTAATTGCAAAGCACTTAAGAGGCTCAAAAAAAGCATTGACCACAGAGGTGAGATGTTGATGCTCTACATAATCATTGCCGGTTTTGTGATGGGGATCCCCCTTTTCCTACATTAAAATTATGGAATCCTTTTATCAACCTCTGGACGTATCACATTTTAGATAACTTTCATGTGAAATGCGCCCCCTTCTAAAAGCTCTGAAGTTGTAATATAAATTAGTATTGAGTAACACCTCTTGGATATTTCTGGATATAGAAATGTAATAACAAAAACACAGGATTATTCTAGAGCCATCCGTCAGCGTAATGAAGCTGCAGGGAAAATGATTAAACTAAAGGGAGGATTAAAATGATTACTCGTTTGCATCAATCAAACTAATGTTAGACTAATGAATCACGTAAAAAATAAATCCAAGGAGGTTCACAGAGAAGTAAAAATGCATTTGAATTTTCATGGTTATTAAAGCCGAGAAATGTTGACAGGTTGTATTGTCATTAACCCTTTGTGCACCAGAGGGGGTATCGCAATGCATTGGATACCCCTCTAGCAATTAAATGGTTAAAGGGATAGTAATGTTTCATAATAAAAACAGCACTAATTAATTATCATAGTATTTGGACTTTGGAGAGTGTTATATCAATTCTGTCAGAGTTGTAGTACAAGAGTAATTCAATGACAGTGTCCCCCTCCCGCCCCTTTTACTGGTGTAACACTGCTCAGCCAGATCAGAAGGGAGGTGTCCAGGTAGATTGCAGAGAGGGACAATCTTCAATTAAGATAAGGGAAAACCTGAAAAGCTTGTCAAGGGGGGCAGGGCTTTCATTGTTCTCATAGGAAGATTTTCCCCTTCTGTTATCTGTCTGGTCTATGGACTGGATTCCACATCTGAGAAGAGATGGCTTACACTAGGTAAAAGGGGCGGGAGGGGAAACTTTGCTTGTGAATATCTCTCAAACCTTTATGGCTAATATCGTTCTTCATGTTTTTTTAATACCTACAAAATAAAATAAAGTTAAAACAAAGTATTACTATCCCTTTAATATTAACATGCTCATCTGACATTCAATATTTTGCTTTATGTTTTCTACTGCTCCCCCAACATCTATTATATAGTTACATAGTAATTTAGGTTGAAAAAAGACTTGTGTCCATCTAGTTCAACCCTTTTCCTTTTCCTGTTTACCGTTGTTGATCCAAAAGAAGGCAAAATAAAAAAAAAACTCAGTACAGCAATTTCAAAGTCTGCTTTGAATGGGTGGGGGGGAAATTACTTCTTGATTCCAAGTGGCAATCAGATTTCTCCTTGGATCAACAAACCCTAACTAAATATTAATCCCAATACTAGCGTACATAGCCCTCTATGTTCTGCTCTTTTAAATAAGTATCCAGGCCCTTTTTAAAGTCATCTAATGTATTCGATAGCACCACCTCCTCAGGCAGTGAATTCCATACCCTTACTGTCCTTACTGTAAAGAATCCCTTCTGCTGTTGGCAACATTAAAAAGTGAACTAACACCTTTTAATAACCTCCCCTTTTACCTTACTATGGACAAAAAAAAATCTCCATGGCCCCTATGGATTTTGGTGAAGAAATAAGATCATCAGTCAATCCGAAACATCCTGTCCTTGAAGGTAAACATGAGATTTGATTAAAAGAACTCAGACTCTGCTCAGTGTACTTGGTAGTTTTAACTGTTTAAGAAATAGAGGGGTGTGCAATGCATTAAAGGGTCAAGTAGACTCATGCACTCTGGAATGCAAGGGTTAAATAACCAGTATAGAGGCTGAAGTAGTTAAAGATCTAGAGGAATTCTGGCATAAACCAGCTCGGGAAGATATAAAAGATTCCACTGACTTAAATGGTGTGTTTAAAGTGATAGTAATGTTTCACAATAAAAGCAGCTCCAATTAATCTTCATAGTATTTGGGCCATGGAGAGTGTTATTTCAATACTGTCAGAGTTGTAGTTCAAGAGTAATTGAATGATAAAGTATCCTCCTCCCACCCTTTTACCTAGTGTAAGCCGCCTCCCCTCAGATGTGGAATCTGGTCTCTTGACCGGACAGATCACAGCAAGGGACAATCTTCTTACTGTGATCACAAGGAAAACCCTACTCCCCTTGACATGTTTTCCTTATGATCACTGAAGATTGTCCCTCTCTGCGATCCATCCAGACAGTCTTGCTGCTCTGAGGTGAGCAGTGTTACATCAGTAAAAGGGGTGGGAGGGGGATACTTTATCATTCAATTACTCTTGTACTACAACTCTGACAGTATTGATATAACACTCTCCATGGCTGAAATACTATGAAGATTAATCAGAGCTGCTGTTTTGTGAAACATTACTATCACTTTATTCACATAAATGCATTGCTGAGCAACATGTTCAATACATCTCTTGCATGCAACAGGTTAAAAACCTTGTTTAAATCCAAGGAACATTTGGTTGCAGTTGATTTAATCTAGAATTAATCCAGTTAGCCTGCAGAGTTCATTGTCTGCTCCGGAAGAACGTTGGTTCTCTATTCCTGCTGCTGCATTCTGGGTTATGTTCTAGAGCAGTCTCCAATGTAAGACTCTACAGCTGCTGCGAGACTACAGCTTCCATCATCCCCTGCCAGCCAACGGGAGATGTAGTCTCACAACACCTGGAGGGCCCCACGTTGTCCACCAATGATCTAGAATGTACGAAAACCAGTGCATATCAGTGCACACACTGAGCCACTTTAATGCCTGCAAGCTTCCCCAATAGCATGCACAGGGAATGACATGCACTTTTTTCCTTAAAGGAGCAGTAAACTTTTTTTATGAAAAATTATATATTGTAGGGATTTTCCTACTGAGTAAAATAAGGGTACTCCCACTGCAGGGAGATTTATATTTCCAGAGTTATTACAGTTTAAACCCATGTTTTTTTTTACATTAACAGTGCCCTCTAGTGGTCAAATTCTAATTAGATTTCCTGTTAGATTCTAAAGGAGAGGAAAGTCAGAAAAGTCAGAGACATACAGTTCTCCATAGAATGTGATAGAAACTGCTGAGTCACTTCCTGTCAGTTAGAACTATCAGGAAGTAAACACAGTAAATTCACTTCCTGTCAGTTAGAACTATCAGGAAGTAAACACACAGTAAATTCACTTCCTGTCAGAACTATCAGGAAGTAAACACAGTAAAGTCACTTCCTGTCAGTTAGAACTATCAGGAAGTAAACACAGTAAATTCACTTCCTGATTATTCAAACTGCTATAATTTTTGAATAAAACATCTGACAGCGATGGGAGTGACCTTGTTTTATTCAGCAGAAAATGCTCTATAAAATATGTGTTTTCATAAAAAAAAAGTTTACTGCTCCTTTAATGGCATGGTGTTGAACACAGTGTGGATGAAAGAGTCGCTGTGAAATGGCCGAACACTTCCCCCACTGTCCTTCCCTTAGCAAGAGTGGAATACAGGTGACCATTTTCAGACTAAGTAGCTTAGTAAATTGGAGGTTTGCAGTTGCAGAGCTAAGAAATCATTCCAGTGCGTATAGTCTTTTTGGGGGGAGAATTATAAAAGAGGATTTAAGAATAAAGAAGCGTTAAAATGGCTGTAACCGTGTCTCTGACAGTTAAAATATTAATAACGCCATGTAGTATTTTTTCTTGTTTTTGTCTTATTTTTTTAACGGAGTAACAACTTTGTAAAAAGTTGCGAATTTAATTTATAGAGAGATATAGAATATTCCCCAGAATCTTATCGCCAGGTATGTTCTGTCCTTAAGCATTTCAGGGGTTAACATCAGAGTAATAATCTAATACTTATAAAATGCCTTTAATCTTATAAATCAGACCAGTCGTTATCTCTAGTTACCATGACGTAAGCACAGTTCTTTAACACCTTAACGACGCAGGACGTACATGTACGTCATGAGATGATGTCCCTAGAGGACCCCTAACGTACATGTACGTCATCGATTTCGGGGCTTACCACGTGGCTGCACACTGTTCAGGGAGCCCAGAATCGGAAATTTAAAGGGATAGTAATACTTTATTATTAATATTCCCCATATTGTAGATATTTGTAAAATAATTTAACAGCCCCCAGGTTCATCTCTTAAACCTTTATGGTTTGAGAGATAACTGAAGGCAAAGTTCCCCCCTCCCTCCCTCTTCCCTGCATTGTACTGACTGCAGGGGAAGTCAGTCGTACGACAGGCTTGCGGCTCTGCAGTTGAGCCGAGATCCCGTTAGTGAAAAATAATTATTTCACTGAAACGGTCTTCTACATGTACTTGGTTTGTGTTTGGTTTTTAAGCACATGTAGAAGACCGTTTCAGTGAAATAATTATTTTTCACTAACACGATTGCGGCTCTGCTGCAGAGCCGCCTGATGAAACTCAGACCGGGTATCCCTGCAGTCAGCACAACACTGACTTCAGGGAAGGGGGAGGGAGGGGGGAACTTTGCCTTCGGTTATCTCTCAAACCATAAAGGTCTGAGAGATGAACCTGGGGGCTATTACATTATTTTGCAAATATATACAATGTGGGGGATAGTAATAATAAAGTATTACTATCCCTTTAAAAAAAACTGCTCTGTGGTCCTTAATTGCCGGCCTCGTGTTTGCGCACCAGTCTTTAAGGGATTAAAAAAGCACTAAGAACGTTTTTTATAAATCTCCCCCTGTATGTTTAATATTTTTGTTTATTTAACAGATGGCAGCAACAAATGCTTCATTCATAAAACAGTGTTTGGACACTAGTATCGACATGTTTCTCACCAAATCTCTGAAATACGACGTAAGCCAGCTAATGTCAAAATGGCCCTAAAAAAACTATTCCTTACTAGTGCAAAGAAGGGGGAGGAAATCCCTGCTGGGTTTACACAACACAGACATTTAATAGGTATGTTTCTAATTCTCAGATTGGATTGCTATATGGTACAACATGGCTGATTACTCAGAGATTTAATTATCGGTCTAAGTAAGCTCTGTGATTAGAATGGCTATCATTTCCCTGGCAGATGATGCAATTTCACAACCAAAACACAGTCTGCCATGTTAGAAATTATTCCACGTTTTTACTGATCATTATGTCTTAGTGATAAAATCAATATGTTTATAAACTGGAAAGAAAAGCAAGATTGACTAGGAAGTTAATTCAAGGTGGAAATATGAAGACAGAATTTTCTGTGTGTAACTCGTTAAGGACCAGTGTGGTACATGATGCATTGCTCAGTCTGGTATTAGAATTAAAAGAGCATCTTGTAATATTGCAATTATACGTCATGTGCCACATTTCATTCGTCAATATCATACTTGATGTAGCTTTAGCTACATTTAAACAGTTAGGTGTTTCTTGACTGCAAGTCAAGCATTAGACTGGCCAGGTGGCAAATCTGCGGAGTAGGACAAGCTGTCTCCAGGGCATTCGGCAAAGTGTGAACGATTTGATGCCCTTTAGCAAGAAAGTGATGCTATGTTTTGGAAACATTCCCGATGACTGATTAGATAGATGCTTTGTTTTCTAGCGCCAATTGAAAGAGAAATTCATGCCACGTGTGATTTGAAGGAGGGAAAAGCCTGCGTGAGCATGCCAAAATGCCATTAGGCGTCTCTTAGTTTGGTTTGGCGCCATCAAATGACATTCTACAACAGTCTACAAAAAAACAATGATGTTAATGAGGACTAGCTGAACTTCCTCCTCGTTAAAACTCAAACTGGAATAGCGTAACGATCTTAACAGTGAATGAGAAAGGATTTTGCCCTCTTAAAATACAATATTGAGGCTGTTTATGTTAGGATTATTATGATGAAGAATCGAAGCGATCCAAGGTGGAGAATGGAACAATCACTAGATTATGACATAGTCTGGTCTCGTTCACTCATTTAGCCCCATCTTTGTAATCGATTTGTGTTTTAGTTAGGCTTTCAATCAACGAAAGCGTCATCAACGAAACAACGCAGTATCCGTGAATTAAATGCATAGAATGGAATCTGTATCTCGCTAAAGTAAAACCTTTGAGTTGAATTAGGGCTTCAAATAGACTCGTTTCCACTTAAAAACATCTGGTAATGGAAATCCATCTAATTCATGCTGTGCCATCTTGACAATTCTCAATTTTGTGTCTCCGAGAAGCAAAATAAATAAATTAAAAAGTAACGAAAATGTAGCCTAATTGCTAATGAATTGGGAAGAAGCAGTTACAACCCACACACCCACCTCTTTTTAGCTAAAGCGTTTCATCTGTTTAGGATTCTTAGCGGTAAGCCAGAATTTCATTATCTACGCGGATGGTGCTTTTTACGTCTCATGTCAAAACGCCAACACCTAGAGGTGTAATTACACTGAGATTTCTAGTCTGTTTTGGTAACACCCTCATTGTGGAATAGTAATGACTATATATGTATTTATTTACATGCGGTAATTACTTGCTAAGTGAGCGCATGTTTCACAATGAAAGATTTGCCAAATTATGTATTTAAATTGGCACATTATTTAAACGGGGCACGTGTTGATTCCATTTCTTGGCAGACTGATCAGGTGGCGCGGGAAGCTCTTCCAAGACAGTTTATTGTTAGATAACACGTGCCCCGTCCCCTCAGTGCCCAGGAGAATAACACGTGCCCTTGCCTTGGAACAGTGCTGAGTCTTCCATATGGCTTATACTTGGCTTAAAGGAGAACTGACACCTCTAAATAATAATCCCCCCCACTTAATTTACTATGACCAGAAAATCTTAAGGGCCCTTATGAATTTGACTCTTGTGCCTTTGTTCAAGAGATAACATCTTCAATCACACCTGGAGGTCAGGTCCGTGTAGGCAGACATGACAGTTGCTGTATTTTTTCAAACTGAAGAAGGCAGAACGCATGAGATTGCTTAACTTTTTAAAGGGATAGTAATGTTTCATAATAAAAGCAGCTCTAATTAATCTTCATAGCATGTGGACCTTGGAGAGTGTTATTTCAATTCTATCAATTATATCAATACTGTCAGAGTTGTAGTAAAAGAGTAATTGAATGATAAAGTATCCCCCTCCCGCCCCTTTTACTGATGTCACACTGCTCACCTCAGAGCAGCAAGACTGTCCGAATGGATCGCAGAGAGGGACATTCTTCAGTGATCATAAGGAAAAACCTGTCAAGGGGGGCAGGGTTTTCCTTATGATCACAGTAAGAAGATTGTCCTTTGCTGTGAGCTGTCCAGTCAAGAGCCAGATTCCACATCTGAGGGGAGGCAGCTTACACTAGGTAAAAGGGGCAGGAGGGGGATATTTTATCATTCAATTACTCTTGAACTAAAACTCTGACAGTATTGAAATAACTCTCCATGGACCAAATACTATGAAGATTATTTGGAGCTGCTGTTTTTGTGAAACATTACTATCCCTTTAAAGACTAGAAAGGTATGCAACACATTGCAAAGGGTTTAGATTAACTTTAACCCTTTAACAGTTTGTGCCCTGTCTTCCTTCTAGTAGCGGCCATGTCTGCTTCCATGGATATGAGATCCAAAACGAATTGATGATGTTATCTCTTGAGTAAAGGCAGAAGGACACAATTCATAGGGTTTTCTGGCCACAGTACAGCAAGACGGAGGTTATATTAAGAAATTTTAGTTCTCCTTTAAGTCACCCCATGCCTGGTTCTGGTTGTTTCATCAAGCCATTGAACACCAGAACGGAATCCAGTGTATTTCTCTGCCAGTGTATCGGACACCCCTCATCCATTCAAAAGGATTAAAGCATCCTAAGAATTAGCCTTCCTGATTAATTCTGAAAAAAAATAATAATAACCTGGACACAGAAAATTAACCCCTTGGATGTTAGAAATGTACCCAAACCATAGTGAAGCAATGCACTGGCGTTGTCTTTAGAGCACCTGTAGGTGTTTAAAGGAATCCTAGCAACTGTAAATCCAACATTACAGCATGGAACATCACCATACTCCTCTACTACGAGATTATTTAAGAAAATATGAATTTAATCCTGGAGCTGTAAAGTCCTAAAATTGCTCTTGTAGAAAGCTGGGTTTCTGTTCTCTGCAGCCAGTGACGGATTATCTGCTTGGTTCAGTGTGTAATGAGAGACGGGGTGGGTGGATTATGCACTAAGGTGGGATAAAGTTTTAATAAAGTGATAAGGAGGAGATCACTTATCCACTGTTATAAACTCGCAAAGACATATGTTACTCTATGGGGACTGTGCATTCAGAAGAAAGCGCATTGGGGAACTGATCTCCTCTTTATCACACCTTAGTGCATCCCCCCACCCCCCCCATCTAAATTGGTTACATTTAAGATTAACCCTTTGAGTGCCAGAGGGGTATGCAACGCATTGCAGTGCATTGCTTACTTCTCTGGCCCTCAAAGGTTTAATGTCATACCTTTTCCTAAAGGCTGTTATCTCATATTTGACTCTTTGCATACATTGCTATTCCAATAACGTTTGAGACTTCTATCAAGCTTATTTAACCCTTTGTGTGCCACAGAGGTACCCAAAGCATTGCAATGGCACTCACAAGGTCAAAAAGAGAACTGATGCTGACTCATAATAACCCCCCATTCTTTAGATAGAAAATCCTAAAGTCCCTCTATGAATTGTGTCTGAGAGATGGATCTATGTATGTATGTATAGCTATTAGTAATGGCACCACAACGTGTATGCATCGCCATACAACATAACTTGTTACAATAAAAGGGTTAAAATAAACGTCAAAATAATAGAAACAATAGGAAAGGTGTCCCTGCCCCAAAGAAATTACAGTCTAAATGGGTCACAGGAGACAATCATCAGGGTGCGAGTTACATTGCTGTTTTATCAGTAAGCAGTGCTTGGTGTTAGCGATCCAGAAGATAAGATGTCAGGGTGGATTTAAAAATTGAAGAGGGAAGGTTCTAGATGTAGGGAAAGAGGAATGGAAATCCAGAGGTAAGTAGCTAGAAGGGCAAAAGGCTTGAGACGGGAGAGGGCAGAGGGTACGGCTGGTGTAACAAGAAGTACACTGTGTGTTAAGCAAAGGAGGTGACCAGGAACATAATCAGAGATGAGGGAAGAGATGTAAGGGGTGGAGGCAGAAAAGTGCAGAGCGATAAAGAAGGAGGACTTTGTAGGTGACACGGTGCTGAACTGGGAGACATGAGATGACTATGAATGATGTGAGCAGGTTGTCTTTTTGGAGAGAGTGTGGAGACTTGTTCAGCTGAGTTTAGCAAAGACTGCATAGGAGTAAGATGGGAAGCCGGGAGGCCATTAGTAAGAACGTTTCCTTTTAATTGGCAACCAAGAAAACAGTGCATTCAAAATGTCTCCTGGTTCAAAAGAGACATCAGAATCTTGCCTGCATGAAAACAGTGAGATTCTGATATCTCAGGCTTAAGTGTCCAAGATGTATAGTTCAAAGCCGTGTGTCTGTCTTTTTCTGTGTCTGTCTTTTTCTGTTCAAAGCGTGTGTCTGTCTTCACATCTGTGCGTCTACCCGTGCTGAGCAGGACACAATGTGAAGGGTTGCAGGGCCGGATTTACAATAAGGCAGAGTAGGCATTTGCCTACAGGCGCACCCCACAGAGGGGTGTCTGTGATTGTGATAGTTGTTTCTTTTTTTTTTTTTTTTTTTTAATTTGCAGCACCAATCTTCACCTCCACTTGCTGACAGAAGGGTGATGGCTTCCAGCCCAGCAACTAACTATAACCTCCGCTCCACTACTAACAACTCACTGACTATTCCACACTACCTGAGCAGTATGATCACTCCAGATCTCCATACTAACTATAACCTCCACTACTAACAACTCACTGACTATTCCACACTACCTGAGCAGTATGATCACTACAGATCTCCATACTAACTATAACATCCACTACTAACAACTCACTGACTATTCCACACTACCTGAGCAGTATGATCACTACAGATCTCCATACTAACTATAACCTCCACTGCACTGCTAACAACTCACTGACTATTCCACACTACCTGAGCACTATGATCACTCCAGATCTCCATATTAACTATAACCTCCGCTACTAACAACTCACTGACTATTCCACACTACCTGAGCAGTATGATCACTCCAGATCTCCATACTAACTATAACCTCCGCTCCACTACTAACAACTCACTGACTATTCCACACTACCTGAGCAGTATGATCACTCCAGATCTCCATACTAACTATAACCTCCACTACTAACAACTCACTGACTATTCCACACTACCTGAGCAGTATGATCACTCCAGATATCCATACTAACTATAACCTCCACTCCACTGCTAACAAATCACTGACTATTCCACACTACCTGAGCAGTATGATCACTCCAGTTCTCCATACTAACTATAACCTCCACTTCTAACAACTCACTGACTATTCCACACTACCTGAGCAGTATGATCACTCCAGATCTCCATACTAACTATAACCTCCACTACTAACAACTCACTGACTATTCCACACTAAAACGATAGATTTGTGCCCAATCAGGACACTACCATAGTTTCAATGTCCAGACCTCGGCTTGCTAGCACTATAGTAGTGCCCTGTCAGGACCTGAAGGTCCTCACACAGCAAGAACCTATCTTCAGTGCAAGAGGAGAAGGCACAGCATTACTTCTCCACATAAATCTTTTACGTCTGCTTCTGGAGGGGGCATCCTGCTCATTGGAGGTGGGTAGTTGGAGGAAATGGGGGAGATGGCAGATAACAGTACTGAGGTGGGGAGAGGTGTTCCAGTGGAGAGAGGCTGAAACAGAGAGACAGGAAAAATAGAAAAGAGGGCAAATCCTTGCAGAGATTTTGCCAGGTGGGCATCATTCCCCTCACAACTCCTGGCAAAATCACATCCCTCTGGCTGGTGTGGGGAAAATTAGAATATCCGCTCCTTACGGACACCCTGGAGTGTGGCTGGCACAGGCAGAGAATTTTGGTCAGCCTTCTTTTATAATACAGTATATATCTCAAGTATAGGAATACCATATTCTTACCATTTGATTATTTTTATTGCTTTCCATCATTTCCCAGATCCAGCCTTACATCCATATGGAACACAAGAACCATGGAACCGTGCAAAGATTCCATGGTTCCTGTGTTCCATATTGAATATAAGAGAAATTGGATTGGGAAGTACTAAAGATGGTATATATTTAGCACTTCCCAATCTAGTTTCTTTTATGTCCAATATGGAACACAGGAACCATGGAATCTGTGCACGGTTCCATGGTTCTTGTGTTCCATATAGACTAAATAAAAGGATTTAACAGTAAATTCGCTAAAACCCTATTTTCTTCCAATTTGTGGTAGTTGTTGTCTGGATTCTCCACCATTTTTGAATTAACACTTTACTTTTGGATTAAATGGTGTTTTAATCCTTTGGCTGCCAAAGGATGTCCGGCACATTCCAAAGCTATGCATCGGACACCCCATGGAACCCAAATTATTAAACATACTATGATATGTTCTTGCTCTTTGTCTTTTTCGTTCCCATAAATTAATATCAAAACTGGAAATTACATCAATACATGAACTAGTAAATAAATATTACATTAATATATAAACTTGTGATTAAACTTTATGGATTACTATATAATCAGGACATTAGAGTAATATATAAACTAGTAACTAAACTTGCTGGATTAGTATTTAAACTGGGCATTGCAACAATATTGTCAGGGATACAGGAGACTGGATCCCAATAGCCGGACAAAAGGGATGATATGAAGTCTACGGGTCATGGTCTCTGCAGTGGAAGCTAGAGACTTGACTTGATTCAGAAGCTGAGGAGCACAGCTGGAAACCAGTGTACCCTTGCTGCATTTGAGACCATATTTAAGGTGCTGGCCATGAAGCCAGATATCCCATTCCCCGTTGAGCCAGGGGCTGGACCAGGATACGTACTCTGGTAGGACAGGGAAAGCAGAGATACTGGAGGTGTAGACTGAGAAGTAGTTGAGGCAAGCCAATAAGTCAAGGCGGAGAGAGTTTATGCGAAGTCAAGGTACAAGCCAAGGCTGAGACAGACGGGGTTCAAGAGAAGTTAAAGGAGCAGTAAACTTTTTTATGAAAAAATATATATAATAATAATAATAATCCTTTATTTATATAGCACACACAGATTCCGCAGCGCTTTACACTCATATTGGTTCCTGTCCCCATTGGGGCTCACAATCTAAATTCACCTATCAGTATGTTTTGGAGTGTGGGAGGAAACCGGAGTACCCGGAGGAAACCCACGCAAACACAGTGAGAACATCCAAACTATTGTAAGATGTTTCCTGTTGAGTAAAATATGGGTTCTCCCACTACTGAGAGATGCACATTTCAAGAGTTATTACCATTTAAATTGTGTTTTTTTACATTAGCAGGGTACTCTAGTGGTTAAATACCAACTAGTTATTCTGTTACATTCTAATGGAGAGGAAAGTCAGTGACTTACAGTTCTCTATAGAATGTGATAGAAACTGCTGAGTCACTTCCTGTCAGTTAGAACTATCAGGAAGTAAACACAGTAAATTCACTTCATGTCAGTTAGAACTATCAGGAAGTAAACACAGTAAATGCACTTCCTGTCAGAACTATCAGGAAGTAAACACAGTAAATTCACCTTATTATTTGAATTGTTATATCATTTGAATAAAACAACAACCAGCAGTGGGACTGACCTTGTTTTACTTAGCAGGAAAAAACTGTATAAGGTTTTCATAAAAAAGTTTAATGCTCCTTTAAGGTACAAGCAGAGGACAATCAGAGAATCAAACAAACAGGAAGTTGAGTCTTCACCACCAGGGCTAACAACTGAGCACTTGGAGCTCAGGCAGGATGGTTTAAATAGTCTCTAAACAAGTTACAGCTGGACGCCAATAACCAATAGGAGCCAGGAAAGCCAGAAAGGGAAAAGAGGACAATGCATGTACACACCAGGACACAGGCGAAATGTCGTCTGGTGGCAGCAGTGTAGTTCACAGGACCAACAACCCACAGATGCTGGTTCAAGTTCAACAAGTGACAAGTCCAGATGATGGGTTGTGACAAATATATAAATTAGTAAATAAACTGAAAACTACAGCAGTGCATATAACCTGGTAAATAATCTTCTTAGGTTAGCGTATAAACTGGACATTACGACAATATATAAACTAGCAATTAAGATGAACATTAAAGCACTAAAAAAATACATTTACTTGATTAGTGTTTAAACTGGAAATTACAGCAATATAAAACTAGTAAATAAAGTCTCTGGATTAGTAAATAAACTGAAAATTACAGCAATATGTATAAACTGGTAAATAAGTTTTTCAGATTAGTATATAAACTGGACATTAATATACAGATTGGTAAATCACTAGAGGTTACAGTAATGCATAGACTAGTAAATTAACTTGTTGGATCAGTATATAAACTTGACATTAAGGCAATACATAAAGTTGCTGGATAAGAATATAAACTGGACATTACGTAAAGAGATAATCAACTAGGAATGAGTCTGACCTAGAATTAAGCAGGTTCTAGAGGAGTGGTGTTCCACCCAGGGTGCAGTCTCATTAGTGCCTCTTAGTGTTGAGCGAGCATGCTCGGCCGATGCTCGGATCGGCTCGAGCATCGCTCTGCTCGGCACATGGCGGTACTCGTACGAGTACCGCATGTGCTCGCCCGCCATGTTCGGGTCTCCTCCCCGCACTTTTTGCGGCTGCTGCGCAGCCAATAAACGTGCAGGGAGGCTCTGACATCAGTGTAATGCCAGCAGCCATGTTGGCTGCTGGCATTACACTGATTGGCTGGCCAGAACCCGTGGTCGGGTGCTGTATAGCACCTGACCAGCGAGTTCGGCTCAGTCTTAGCCAGGGAGAGATGAGGATAGGAAGGGAAAGTCAGTGTAGGGAGAAAGAAAGCAAATTTGTGAAAAAAAAAGAACCAAAAGTCCTTTTTAGGACTACTGTGTGTGGGGGCAGCAGTTTATTTTGTGTGGGGGGAAAAAACAAAAAAAAAAATTTCATATATTCTGTTTAGTGTGCAAAGTTGCAGATTAGAGCACATTCTGTTTAGTGTGCAAAGTTGCAGATTAGAGCACATTCTGTTTAGTGTGCAAAGTTGCAGATTAGAGCACATTCTGTTAAGTCTTCAAACTCAAATATCAAAGTCACATATTCCATTCAGTGTGCTTCGCCGCAGTTTAGCAGCCTATTCTGTGTACTCTGCACAGTTGCAGAATAGGAAGAAATACTGTTAAGTCTTCAAACTCAAATATCAAAGTCACATATTCCATTCAGTGTGCTTCGCCGCAGTTTAGCAGCCTATTCTGTGTACTCTGCACAGTTGCAGAATAGGAAGAAATACTGTTAAGTCTTCAAACTCAAATATCAAAGTCACATATTCCATTCAGTGTGCTTCGCCGCAGTTTAGCAGCCTATTCTGTGTACTCTGCACAGTTGCAGAATAGGAAGAAATACTGTTAAGTCTTCAAACTCAAATATCAAAGTCACATATTCCATTCAGTGTGCTTCGCCGCAGTTTAGCAGCCTATTCTGTGTACTCTGCACAGTTGCAGAATAGGAAGAAATACTGTTAAGTCTTCAAACTCAAATATCAAAGTCACATATTCCATTCAGTGTGCTTCGCCGCAGTTTAGCAGCCTATTCTGTGTACTCTGCACAGTTGCAGAATAGGAAGAAATACTGTTAAGTCTTCAAACTCAAATATCAAAGTCACATATTCCATTCAGTGTGCTTCGCCGCAGTTTAGCAGCCTATTCTGTGTACTCTGCACAGTTGCAGAATAGGAAGAAATACTGTTAAGTCTTCAAACTAAAATATCAAAGTCACATATTCCATTCAGTGTGCTTCGCCGCAGTTTAGCAGCCTATTCTGTGTACTCTGCACAGTTGCAGAATAGGAAGAAATACTGTTAAGTCTTCAAACTCAAATATCAAAGTCACATATTCCATTCAGTGTGCGTCACCGCAGTTTAGCAGCCTATTCTGTGTACTCTGCACAGTTGCAGAATAGGAAGAAATACTGTTAAGTCTTCAAACTCAAATATCAAAGTCACATATTCCGTGTAAGATGAAGAAGGCGGGTAAAAAGGGACGGGGAAGTGGACGTGATCCTGATAGTTCAGGGCGCGGGTCAGGACGCGGAGAAACTGTGCCTGGTGCCAGAGCACAAGAAAGAAAGACATCCACCATACCTAGCTTCATGTCTCATTTTACAGGGCGTCGCAGGACATCACTCTCGAGGTCCGACCACTGTGAACAGGTGGTCGGTTGGATGCCAGCTGATACTGCTTCCAGTCGGTTAAGCACCACCCTGTCTTCCACCAAGTCCACTCTCAGTAGCCAAGAGTCTGGTCAACATAATCCTCACTCTGATCATCCTTCCTCCCACCATAGACGGTCTGGTCAAAGAAGTGATCCCACACTGGGATATAGTGAGGAGCTCGTCTCATCACCAATCCTTCATTTGACCCTCTCTCCAAGCACGCTTGCAGAGGAACATGACATCTTATGCCCTGATTCACAACCTCTAGAGGGTACCCAATCACACGAAGATGACAGATGTGAACGGCATTTAAGGTCAAAGGAAGTAGTGGATGATGATGATGATGATGAGACACAGTTGCCATTAAATCAACCACTATTACTGTCTCAAGACCTTGTTGAGGAGGATGTTATACAGTTGTCAATGACTGAGTATGTGGTGGGATCAAGACATGAGGAGGATGATCAGAGTGAGGAAGTGGAGGAGGACTTGGTGGACGATGAGGTGACTGACCCCACCTGGGAAGGTGTAGAGCCGAGCGATGACAGCAGTCCTGAGGGTGAGCCATCTGCAGCACCGCAACAGGCTGGAAGAGGCAGTGGTGTGGCTACAGAAAGAAGGCGGACCGCACCAAACCGGCCCGCAAATGTTCCATGGAGCACCCCCTTGCGTAAATCTACCTTGCCAAGGGGTAGGTGTTCCGCGGTATGGCGTTTTTTTAAGGAAAGTGCGGACGACAAAAGAATTGTAGTTTGCAACCTGTGCCACACCAGAATGAGCCGAGGCATGAACACTAGAAACCTCACCACCACCAGCATGATCCGACACATGGCATCCAAGCACCGTAATAAGTGGGAGGAACGCCTGGATCGCCCATCTGTGTCTGCAGGCCACACCACTGCCTCCTCTTCCCCTGTTTTCGGTGCCGGCCAATCGCCTGTCGAAGGCGCAGGCCCGCATACCTCCCGCCCTGCACCTGTACCATCTGAAGCACCATCAGCGACCACATCCACTTCCCTGTCCCAGCACAGCGTCCAAATGTCGTTACCCCAGGCATTTGAGCGCAAGAGAAAATACCCAGCCACCCACCCACAGGCCATAGCACTAACCTCACACCTTTCAAAATTACTGGCCATCGAAATGCTGCCATTTAGGCTTGTGGACACTGAGTCCTTCCGCAGCCTGATGGCAGCAGCTGTCCCTCGGTACGCGGTCCCCAGCCGCCACTACTTTTCCCGGTGTGCCATCCCCGCATTACACCACCATGTGTCCCGTAACATCACCCGTGCCCTGACCAACGCAGTTACTGGGAAGGTCCACTTAACGACTGACACATGGACAAGTGCTTGTGGCCAGGGACGCTACATTTCCCTGACGGCACACTGGGTGAATGTCGTGGAGGCTGGGAGCGACTCGGACCCTGGGATGGCACGGGTGCTACCCACGCCGAGGATTGCGGGCCCTACCTCCATTAGGGTTTCCGCCAGCACCTACGTTATTGGCTCCTCCTCCTCCGTTTCCACCTCCGAATTCTCTACACGCAGCGCCGCTCCCCCATCAGCCAGTAGCTGGAAGCAGTGTAGCACTGCAGTGGGGAAGCGTCAACAGGCCGTGCTGAAGCTGATCTGCCTTGGGGACAAACAGCACACGGCCTCAGAGCTGTTGCAGGGGATTAGTCACCAGACCGAGCAGTGGCTCTCGCCACTCAACCTGCAACCAGGCATGGTTGTGTGTGATAATGGGCGTAACTTGGTGGCGGCTTTGGAGCTCGGCAAGCTCACACACGTACCATGCCTAGCGCATGTATTTAATTTAGTGGTTCAGCGATTTCTAAAAACCTACCCCAATGTGCATGATCTCTTGACCAAGGTGCGCCGCGTGTGTGCACATTTCCATAAGTCATCTACAGCTTCGGCCGGCCTGTTGAAGCTGCAGCAGCGCTTACAATTGCCAGCTCACCGGCTGCTGTGTGATGTGAGCACGCGCTGGAACTCCACCTTCCACATGTTGGCCCGGCTTTGTGAGCAGCAGAGGGCAGTAGTGGAGTACCAGCTGTTACACGGTCGTCGCCTCTCCGTTCAACTTCCTGTAATCAGAAGTGAGGAGTGGGAATGGATGTCAGACCTCTGTGAGGTTTTACGCAATTTTGAGGAATCGACACAGATGGTGAGCGGCGATAACGCTATTATCAGTGTAACCATCCCACTTCTGTGTCTACTGAAACGCTCGCTGCTCACAATTAAAACTGACGCTTTGCATGTGGAAGAGGTGGAAATGCGGTAGGAAGAGCTTACACAAGGTGATAGCCAGAGCACCCTCACTTCGTCTTCTCAGCGACAATTGGAGGAGGCGGAGGAGGAGGAGGAGGAAGACACGGTTGCCTCCGCTACAGAGGGTAGCCATGGAACTTTAGTTCCATCTCTTCAGCGTGGGTGGGCAGAAGAGGAGGAAGAGGATGAGGAGATTGAGAGTCATCCTCCTGGTGAGGACAGCGAAATCTTGACTGTTGGTACTCTGGCACACTTGGCTGACTTTATGTTAGGCTGCCTTTCCCGTGACCCACGCGTTATACGCATTTTAGACAACACGGATTACTGGGTGTTCACCCTTCTGGACCCCCGCTACAAAGAGAATTTCTCATCTCTCATTCCTCCGGTGGAGAGGACAAGCAAAATGGTGCAATACCAGAAGGTTCTTGTTGAAAAATTGCTCCAAAATTTTCCATCTGACAACGCTGGCGGCAGAGTACGTGCTACCTTGGCCAACCGAGAAGGGGAGAAAAGGGGAGCACACAGCAGTTCCGACAAAGGCAGGGCAACACTCTCCAAGGCGTGGGACACCTTCATGACACCCCGCCAGCACCCTCACCCTGATGCGCAGCCTAGTGTCACAAGGAGGGAAAAGTTTTGGAAGATGGTGAAGGAGTACGTAGCAGACCGTGTCAGCGTCCTCAATGATCCCTCTGTGCCTTACAACTACTGGGTGTCCAAGCTGGACACGTGGTATGAACTGGCACTCTACGCCTTGGAGGTGCTGGCCTGCCCTGCCGCCAGCGTTCTGTCTGAGCGGGTATTTAGTGCTGCTGGTGGCATCATAACAGATAAGCGTATCCGCCTTTCCACCGAAAATGCTGATAGGTTGACACTTATAAAAATGAACAAGGCCTGGATTTCCCCTGACTTCTCCACTCCACTGGAGGAAAGCCCCGGGGGAACATAAACTCACTTTATATATGTTATTTACAATGATGGGAATACTCTGTATTCCCATTCACCCCTTCCACCCAAAAAACGGGTATATGGTTGACTCTTAATCTTCTCATCCTCCTCCTCCTCTTCCATATGCCCTGTGATATAATTTTTATATAGGGCCAGCTCACCAGCGGGCCCTGTTTGACAATTTTTATATAGGTCAGCTCACCAGCGGGCCTTCTCATATAATGTTTTATTGGGTCAGCTCTCTAGCGGGCCCTCTCATATAATGTTTTATAGCGTCAGCTCACTAGCGGGCCTTCGCATATAATGTTTAGGATGGTCAGCTCCGCAGCAGACCCTCACCCATAATGTTTTAGATGGTCGGCTCAGCGCACGTTTCCCTCTTAATCATGGCCCCAGTTCAGAAAAATCGAGGAAATTTTTGGGAGAATTTGCCTTTGCGCACGTTTCCCTCTTAATCATGGCCTCAGTTCAGAAAAATCTAGGAAATTTTTGGGAGAATTTGCCTCAGCGCACGTTTCCCTCTTAATCATGGCCTCACTTCAGAAAAATCGAGGAAATTTTTTGCAGAATTTGCAGATGATATACAAGTAAATATACAGCAAATACTGTTTGGTAACAATTTTTCGCCTAAAGTCGTTTTTATTTTCCTTTTTGTGTGTTTTACGGTCAGTCTGTAAAAATGGCGTACTACGGGCGAAAGATCGTTCCCAGCAGCGATGTTGGAGTCCAAGATGCATCCAGACATCCTCCCTATGCTGTCCCTGAACCATTTCTGTGGTGTTTCCATCCTTTTCTGCCCTTTTCCTATGGACCAGGCACCCTCCCCTCATCAGAGCAGGGGGTGCCTGGTGTAATGCTCGAGTCCTCCCATTGACTTCAATGGGGCTCGGGTGCTCGGCCGAGCACTCGAGCCTCCGGGGGCGCTCGGTCAGAGCACCCGAACACCCGAGCATTGGGGTGCTCGCTCATCACTAGTGCCTCTCACCAAGAGGAAAAAAGCAGTCCAACCACAAAGTGCAAGTCAATTAATCTCTGAGCAAGAAAAGCAGCCAACCCCAGAAGTATGTTTCAGGCTTGTAGTGTCTCATCAGTGAGGTGTAGTTGATCTCTCTAGGCACTGTGGGCAAGGGGTCCAATGCTGGATTACCCTGTTACTCTTGGGGTGACTAATCCCCCAAATAATTTGCATATGTAAAGAAGGAATCGGAGATGCTGAACTAGGAACGAGCCTGCAATATGATGCAATCTATTTTGGCTCACTAGTGCCTTTTACAGAGAGGAAATATCCTAAAGCACATCATATTGGTCCTGCCCTGATTTAAACAGGTATTTTACCCCTGAGGGAGATGTACAGTGGAAGTCAGAGACGCTCAACTAGGAACAAGTCTGCAATACAAATTTGCAGACTCTCTAGGAGTGATGTCCTACCCAGGGTGCAATCTCTTTTAGCCCACTAGTGCCTTTCACAGAGAGGAAATATCCTAAATCATATCATATTTGTCCTGCGCTTACAGCAGTCCAACCACAAAAATGCCAGACAATTCCTCTCTGAACAAGAGAAACAGCCAACCCCAGACGTACGTTTCGGCCTTGTTGGGCCTCATCAGTGAGGTGCTGCTGACCTCTCTAAGCACTGTGAGCAAGGGGTCCAGTGCTGGATTCCCCTGTTACCCTTAGGGTGACTAATCCCAAGGATAATTTGCATATGTAGATTGGGAGACTGAGACACTCAACTACTAATGAACCTCCAATACAAATTTGCAGGCTCTATATGAATGGTGCCCTACCCAGGGTGCAGTCTCTTTTAGCCCACTAGTGCCTTTCACAGAGAGGAAATATCCTAAATCATATCATATTGGTCCTGCCCCAACAGCATTCCAACAACAAAATGCCAGGCAATTCCTCTCTGAACAAGATAAGCAGCCAACCCCAGATGTACATGTCAGCCTTGGTGGGCCTCATCAGTGATGTGCAGCTGATCTCTCTAAATACTGTGATCAAGGGGTCCAGTGCTGGATTACCCTGTTACTAGTGATGAGCGAGCACCCCAATGCTCGGGTGTTCGGGTGCTCTGACCGAGCACCCCCTGAGGCTCGAGTGCTCGGCCGAGCACCCGAGCCCCATTGAAGTCAATGGGAGGACTCGAGCATTACACCAGGCACCCCCTGCTCTGATGAGGGGAGGGTGCCTGGTCCATAGGAAAATGGCAGAAAAGGATGGAAACACCACAGAAATGGTTCAGGGACAGCATAGGGAGGATGTCTGGATGCATCTTGGACTCCAGCATCGCTGCTGGGAACGATCTTTCGCCCGTAGTACGCCATTTTTACAGACTGACCGTAAAACACACAAAAAGGAAAATAAAAATGACTTTAGGCGAAAAATTGTTACCAAACAGTATTTGCTGTATATTTACTTGTATATCATCTGCAAATTCTCCCAAAAATTTCCTCGATTTTTCTGAACTGAGGCCATGATTAAGAGGGAAACGTGCGCAGAGGCAAATTCTCCCAAAAATTTCCTTGATTTTCAGAACTGAGGCCATGATTAAGAGGGAAACGTGCACAGAGGCAAATTCTCCCAAAAATTTCCTTGATTTTCAGAACTGAGGCCATGATTAAGAGGGAAACGTGCGCAGAGGCAAATTCTCCCAAAAATTTCCTTGATTTTCAGAACTGAGGCCATGATTAAGAGGGAAACGTGCGCAGAGGCAAATTCTCCCAAAAATTTCCTTGATTTTATTGAACTGAGGCCATGATTAAGAGGGAAACGTGCGCTGAGCTGACCATCTAAAACATTATGGGTAAGGGTCTGCTGCAGAGCTGACCATCCTAAACATTATATGCGAAGGCCCGCTAGTGAGCTGACGCTATAAAACATTATATGAGAGGGCCCGCTAGAGAGCTGACCCAATAAAACATTATATGAGAAGGCCCGCTGGTGAGCTGACCTATATAAAAATTGTCAAACAGGGCCCGCTGGTGAGCTGGCCCTATATAAAAATTATATCACAGGGCACGCTGGTGAGCTGGCCCTATATAAAAATTATAGCACAGGGCACGCTGGTGAGCTGGCCCTATATAAAAATTATATCCCAGGGCATATGGAAGAGGAGGAGGAGGATGAGAAGATTAAGAGTCAACCATATACCCATTTTTTGGGTGGAAGGGGTGAATGGGAATACAGAGTATTCACATCATTGTAAATAACATATATAAAGTGAGTTTATGTTCCCCCGGGGCTTTCCTCCAGTGGAGTGGAGAAGTCAGGGGAAATCCAGGCCTTGTTCATTTTTATAAGTGTCAACCTATCAGCATTGTCGGTGGAAAGGCGGATACGCTTATCTGTTATGATGCCACCAGCAGCACTAAATACCCGCTCAGACAGAACGCTGGCGGCAGGGCAGGCCAGCACCTCCAAGGCGTAGAGTGCCAGTTCATACCACGTGTCCAGCTTGGACACCCAGTAGTTGTAAGGCACAGAGGGATCATTGAGGACGCTGACACGGTCTGCTACGTACTCCTTCACCATCTTCCAAAACTTTTCCCTCCTTGTGACACTAGGCTGCGCATCAGGGTGAGGGTGCTGGCGGGGTGTCATGAAGGTGTCCCACGCCTTGGAGAGTGTTGCCCTGCCTTTCTCGGAACTGCTGTGTGCTCCCCTTTTCTCCCCTTCTCTGTTGGCCAAGGTAGCACGAACTCTGCCGCCAGCGTTGTCAGATGGAAAATTTTGGAGCAATTTTTCAACAAGAACCTTCTGGTATTGCACCATTTTGCTTGTCCTCTCCACCGGAGGAATGAGAGATGAGAAATTCTCTTTGTAGCGGGGGTCCAGAAGGGTGAACACCCAGTAATCCGTGTTGTTTAAAATGCGTATAACGCGTGGGTCACGGGAAAGGCAGCCTAACATAAAGTCAGCCATGTGTGCCAGAGTACCAACAGTCAAGATTTCGCTGTCCTCACCAGGAGGATGACTCTGTAGCGGAGGCAACCGTGTCTTCCTCCTCCTCCTCCTCCTCCTCCTCCTCCGCCTCCTCCAATTGTCGCTGAGAAGACGAAGTGAGGGTGCTCTGGCTATCACCTTGTGTAAGCTCTTCCTCCCCCATTTCCACCTCTTCCACATGCAAAGCGTCGGTTTTAATTGTGAGCAGCGAGCGTTTCAGTAGACACAGAAGTGGGATGGTTACACTGATAATAGCGTTATCGCCGCTCACCATCTGTGTCGATTCCTCAAAATTGCGTAAAACCTCGCAGAGGTCTGACATCCATTCCCACTCCTCACTTCTGATTACAGGAAGTTGAACGGAGAGGCGACGACCGTGTAACAGCTGGTACTCCACTACTGCCCTCTGCTGCTCACAAAGCCGGGCCAACATGTGGAAGGTGGAGTTCCAGCGCGTGCTCACGTCACACAGCAGCCGGTGAGCTGGCAATTGTAAGCGCTGCTGCAGCTTCAACAGGCCGGCCGAAGCTGTAGATGACTTACGGAAATGTGCACACACGCGGCGCACCTTGGTCAAGAGATCATGCACATTGGGGTAGGTTTTTAGAAATCGCTGCACCACTAAATTAAATACATGCGCTAGGCATGGTACGTGTGTGAGCTTGCCGAGCTCCAAAGCCGCCACCAAGTTACGCCCATTATCACACACAACCATGCCTGGTTGCAGGTTGAGTGGCGAGAGCCACTGCTCGGTCTGGTGACTAATCCCCTGCAACAGATCTGAGGCCGTGTGCTGTTTGTCCCCAAGGCAGATCAGCTTCAGCACGGCCTGTTGACGCTTCCCCACTGCAGTGCTACACTGCTTCCAGCTACTGGCTGATGGGGGAGTGGCGCTGCGTGTAGAGAATTCGGAGGTGGAAACGGAGGAGGAGGAGCCAATAACGTAGGTGCTGGCGGAAACCCTGATGGAGGTAGGGCCCGCAATCCTCGGCGTGGGTAGCACCCGTGCCATCCCAGGGTCCGAGTCGCTCCCAGCCTCCACGACATTCACCCAGTGTGCCGTCAGGGAAATGTAGCGTCCCTGGCCACAAGCACTTGTCCATGTGTCAGTCGTTAAGTGGACCTTCCCAGTAACTGCGTTGGTCAGGGCACGGGTGATGTTACGGGACACATGGTGGTGTAATGCGGGGATGGCACACCGGGAAAAGTAGTGGCGGCTGGGGACCGCGTACCGAGGGACAGCTGCTGCCATCAGGCTGCGGAAGGACTCAGTGTCCACAAGCCTAAATGGCAGCATTTCGATGGCCAGTAATTTTGAAAGGTGTGAGGTTAGTGCTATGGCCTGTGGGTGGGTGGCTGGGTACTTTCTCTTGCGCTCAAATGCCTGGGGTAATGACATTTGGACGCTGTGCTGGGACAGGGAAGTGGATGTGGTCGCTGATGGTGCTTCAGATGGTACAGGTGCAGGGCGGGAGGTATGCGGGCCTGCGCCTTCGACAGGCGATTGGCCGGCACCGAAAACAGGGGAAGAGGAGGCAGTGGTGTGGCCTGCAGACACAGATGGGCGATCCAGGCGTTCCTCCCACTTACTACGGTGCTTGGATGCCATGTGTCGGATCATGCTGGTGGTGGTGAGGTTTCTAGTGTTCATGCCTCGGCTCATTCTGGTGTGGCACAGGTTGCAAACTACAATTCTTTTGTCGTCCGCACTTTCCTTAAAAAAACGCCATACCGCGGAACACCTACCCTTTGGCAAGGTAGATTTACGCAAGGGGGTGCTCCGTGGAACATTTGCGGGCCGGTTTGGTGCGGTCCGCCTTCTTTCTGTAGCCACACCACTGCCTCTTCCAGCCTGTTGCGGTGCTGCAGATGGCTCACCCTCAGGACTGCTGTCATCGCTCGGCTCTACACCTTCCCAGGTGGGGTCAGTCACCTCATCGTCCACCAAGTCCTCCTCCACTTCCTCACTCTGATCATCCTCCTCAAGTCTTGATCCCACCACATACTCAGTCATTGACAACTGTATAACATTCTCCTCAACAAGGTCTTGAGACGGAAATAGTGGTTGATTTAATGGCAACTGTGTCTCATCATCATCATCATCATCCACTACTTCCTTTGACCTTAAATGCCGTTCACATCTGTCATCTTCTTGTGATTGGGTAGCCTCTAGAGGTTGTGAATCAGGGCACAAGATGTCATGTTCCTCTGCAAGCGTGCTTGGAGAGAGGGTCAAATGAAGGATTGGTGATGAGACGAGCTCCTCACTATATCCCAGTGTGGGATCACTTCTTTGACCAGACCGTCTATGGTGGGAGGAAGGATGATCAGAGTGAGGATTATGTTGACCAGACTCTTGGCTACTGAGAGTGGACTTGGTGGAAGACAGGGTGGTGCTTAACCGACTGGAAGCAGTATCAGCTGTCATCCAACCGACCACCTGTTCGCAGTGGTCGGACCTCGAGAGTGATGTCCTGCGACGCCCTGTAAAATTAGACATGAAGCTAGGTATGGTGGATGTCTTTCTTTCTTGTGCTCTGGCACCAGGCACAGTTTCTCCGCGTCCTGACCCGCGCCCTGAACTATCAGGATCACGTCCACTTCCCCGTCCCTTTCTACCCGCCTTCTTCATCTTACACGGAATATGTGACTTTAATATTTGAGTTTGAAAACTTAACAGTATTTCTTCCTATTCTGCAACTGTGCAGAGTACACAGAATAGGCTGCTAAACTGCGGTGACACACACTGAATGGAAAATGTGACTTTAATATTTGAGTTTGAAAACTTAACAGTATTTCTTCCTAGTCTGCAACTGTGCAGAGTACACAGAATAGGCTGCTAAACGGCGGTGACACACACTGAATGGAATATGTGACTTTAATATTTGAGTTTGAAAACTTAACAGTATTTCTTACTATTCTGCAACTGTGCAGAGTACACAGAATAGGCTGCTAAACGGCGGTGACACACACTGAATGGAATATGTGACTTTAATATTTGAGTTTGAAAACTTAACAGTATTTCTTCCTAGTCTGCAACTGTGCAGAGTACACAGAATAGGCTGCTAAACGGCGGTGACACACACTGAATGGAATATGTGACTTTAATATTTGAGTTTGAAAACTTAACAGTATTTCTTACTATTCTGCAACTGTGCAGAGTACACAGAATAGGCTGCTAAACTGCGGTGACACACACTGAATGGAAAATGTGACTTTAATATTTGAGTTTGAAAACTTAACAGTATTTCTTCCTAGTCTGCAACTGTGCAGAGTACACAGAATAGGCTGCTAAACGGCGGTGACACACACTGAATGGAATATGTGACTTTAATATTTGAGTTTGAAAACTTAACAGTATTTCTTCCTAGTCTGCAACTGTGCAGAGTACACAGAACAGGCTGCTAAACGGCGGTGACACACACTGAATGGAATATGTGACTTTAATATTTGAGTTTGAAAACTTAACAGTATTTCTTCCTATTCTGCAACTGTGCAGAGTACACAGAATAGGCTGCTAAACGGCGGTGACACACACTGAATGGAATATGTGACTTTAATATTTGAGTTTGAAAACTTAACAGTATTCTTCCTAGTCTGCAACTGTGCAGAGTACACAGAATAGGCTGCTAAACGGCGGTGACACACACTGAATGGAATATGTGACTTTAATATTTGAGTTTGAAAACTTAACAGTATTTCTTACTATTCTGCAACTGTGCAGAGTACACAGAATAGGCTGCTAAACGGCGGTGACACACACTGAATGGAATATGTGACTTTAATATTTGAGTTTGAAAACTTAACAGTATTTCTTCCTAGTCTGCAACTGTGCAGAGTACACAGAATAGGCTGCTAAACTGCGGTGACACACACTGAATGGAAAATGTGACTTTAATATTTGAGTTTGAAAACTTAACAGTATTTCTTCCTAGTCTGCAACTGTGCAGAGTACACAGAATAGGCTGCTAAACGGCGGTGACACACACTGAATGGAATATGTGACTTTAATATTTGAGTTTGAAAACTTAACAGTATTTCTTACTATTCTGCAACTGTGCAGAGTACACAGAATAGGCTGCTAAACTGCGGTGACGCACACTGAATGGAATATGTGACTTTAATATTTGAGTTTGAAAACTTAACAGTATTTCTTCCTAGTCTGCAACTGTGCAGAGTACACAGAATAGGCTGCTAAACAGCGGTGACACACACTGAATGGAATATGTGACTTTAATATTTGAGTTTGAAGACTTAACAGTATTTCTTCCTATTCTGCAACTCTGCACAGTACACAGAATGTGCTGCTAAACTGCGGCGAAGCACACTGAATGGAATATGTGACTTTGATATTTTAGTTTGAAGACTTAACAGTATTTCTTCCTATTCTGCAACTCTGCACAGTACACAGAATGTGCTGCTAAACTGCGGCGAAGCACACTGAATGGAATATGTGACTTTGATATTTTAGTTTGAAGACTTAACAGTATTTCTTCCTATTCTGCAACTCTGCACAGTACACAGAATGTGCTGCTAAACTGCGGCGACGCACACTGAAAGGAATATGTGACTTTGATATTTTAGTTTGAAGACTTAACAGAATGTGCTCTAATCTGCAACTTTGCACACTAAACAGAATGTGCTCTAATCTGCAACTTTGCACACTAAACAGAATGTGCTCTAATCTGCAACTTTGCACACTAAACAGAATGTGCTCTAATCTGCAACTGTGCACACTAAACAGAACGTGCTCTAATCTGCAACTTTTCACACTAAACAGAATATTTTTTTTTTTTTTTTTTTTGTTTTTTTCCCCCCACACAAAATAACCTGCTGCCCCCACACACAGTAGTCCTAAAAAGGACTTTTGGTTCTTTTTTTTCACAATTTTGGTTTTTTTCCTCCCTACACTGCCTTTCCCTTCCTATCCTCAGCTCTCCCTGGCTAAGACTGAGCCGAACTCGATGGTCAGGTGCTATACAGCACCCGACCACGGGTTCTGGCCAGCCAATCAGTGTAATGCCAGCAGCCAACATGGCTGCTGGCATTACACCGATGTCAGAGCCTCCCTGCACGTTTATTGGCTGCGCAGCAGCCGCAAAACGTGCGGGGAGGAGACCCGAACATGGCGGGCGAGCACATGCGGTACTCGTACGAGTACCGCCATGTGCCGAGCAGAGCGATGCTCGAGCCGATCCGAGCATCGGCCGAGCATGCTCGCTCAACACTACCTGTTACCCTTACAGTGACTAATCCCAAGGATAATTTGCATATGTAGATTGGGAGACAGAGACACTCAACTAGGAACAAACCTGCAGTACAAATTTGCAGGCTCTCTAGGAATGGTGTCCTACCCAGGGTGCAATCTCTTTTAGCCCACTAGTGCCTTTCACAGACAGGAAATATCCTAAAGCATGTTATACTGATCCTGCCATTAAAGCAGTCCAACCACAAAATGCCAGGCAATTCCCCTCTGAACAAGAGAAGGAGCCAACCCCAGACATACGTTTCAGCCTTGTTGGGTCTCATCAATGAGGTGCTGCTGATTACTCTAGACACTCTGAAAATGTTCCACTGGTTAATTATTTGAAAAGAAATCCTGCACTAATTTCCATTTACCTACATGGAGGGTTTACTCCTTTGAATGTTAAGAAGTCTCTAATGTATTGAGAGGCAATGCTATGGAGATGTCCGAGGCACTCAAGGTGTTAAAACCCCCATTGAAATCGTGTGGAAATGATTATTTGCTCATTAGGTTAATTTGGATTGTCCTAGAATCGAATAGTTCTTTTAGTACCTCTGCTTCTGTATTCTGAAGAAATAAGTGACCAGCATATTAACCGTAAAGAGTGCAGCTATTGAAGTAGGGTGCGTGTAATGACTCCCGGTTTCCAATGTATTAATTTTAGACCTTGATAATATAGGCCGGAGAAACCATTACATACAAGGCAGGGAGGTGTACAAATCCCATGGAGCAGTTCATTTTCTGCACATGGAAGTGCGGCTGCACTTTAGAATATGTACTTGAGCATATGAACTTTTTAGTGCATAGCCGCACACACACTCCGCTGTTATTAAAGGGATGCTAACCCTTAATTTTGAACAATTTAAAAAACCAAAAATTACAAATAAAAACTATGAGTACTCCCACTGATTAGAGACGATTGGGGAGATTCTTTGAGCTATAGCTCCCCTGATGAAGCTGGCTCTAGTCCGGTGAAACGCGTTGGGCTATAAGACAAGCATAAGAGTTGTGACCTGTTCAAAATCTGATAAGAAAATATCAAATATAATTGTAAATGAGCGATCCTAGGTAGATAGCAACTAGTTAGACTCTTGACCTCCGAACTGACAAATGGTGTTTTACCCCACCAGTTCGAAGAGAGATCAACAGTGGGAATACTTAGATAGACAAGCTAGTTTGCTCATTGTAGCAACGGAAAAAGCCAAAAAATTCAGAGATGAATGTAGAATATCTCAACGGCTTTTGAACACTAGCGTTAATCACTAAAGATTTAAGAAGTGGATACATAGTTACAGACAGATAGAGACTGGATCTGAATACTGGGGAATAGGAAATACAGGGCTACTTGATCAATAGAGCCGGGTACCTCTCAGATTCATCCAAAGTAATTAAAGTGTTAGTAATGTCCAAAAAAAGTTTTTTGCATATAGAAGAGCTTAAAAAGCTGAGCTAAATGCAAAAAACGTATCTCTCAAACCGCTATGGTTTAAGAGATACAGGCATTTAAAGTTTGCTGTTTCCTACTGACAGCTGTAAAGCTGTCAGCAGGAGATTCGTGTCGGTCGACACGGAGGCGCTTGAGAAGTGCCGGGATCTCGTTACTTACACGGAATCCCTTCATTGGAATGGTATAAAACGTGTGCTTGAAAACCAAGCACACCTCCGTGTCGACCGACACGAATCTCCTGCTGACAGCTTTACATCTGTCGGTAGGAAACAGTGAACTTTAAACGCCCGTATCTCTTAAACCATAGCGGTTTGAGAGATACGTTTTTTTGCATTTAGCTCAGCTTTTTAAGCTCTTCTAAATGCAAAAAACGTTTTTTTGGACATTACTAACACTTTAAATAAGATTAAAATAAAGGTATCTTGAGTACCCTAAAAATAGTACTCAGTTTCTCACCAGTGAAAGACGTCTAGAGTTACGATATAAAACCCTAACAGCAGACAATAAACATTGGAGGAAAGTTATACAATAGAGAGTCTCATAATAAAAGCAAGGACAGTGGTTATAAGCAGATATTTACTGCTGGTCTTATAGAAAATGGCAATACCTAGGACAAATAACTAATGAACGAACGGAAGTGAAAGAGTTAAAAAACAGATTAAAGTTACTCTGGAGACAAGCAACTCTATAACAACTAACGATGTAACTCTATTTCATTATGTACAGATTATATAAAGAATAGGTACCTCACACTGCGTTAGAAATAGAGGCTTTTAGGATCGTAAGTGTAAAAGTCACCGGCGATCCAAACTTTTTAAATGTATATGTCTGAATATATTGTTAATAAAGAATGGATTTTAATCAATAAAACCCCCTTGGAAATATAATAATTATATGTGGGGTGTGAACTATACAACAACCAGAAAAAAGCACTGAACTGGTCTTACAAGACACCAAGAGGGTACAGAATTAACCCTTTGAGGAGTCAAAAGTTTTTTGGTTTTTTGGGGGGGGTTGTGATTTATGTTACTTCTTTGTTCGTCTTCTTTAAAGGGACAGTAATACCTAAAATGTAAAAAAAAAATATGTTGTAGGGTTTATCCCCCTGAGTAAAACAAGGGTACTCCCACTGCTGAAAGATGTTTCATTCAAAAGTTATTAATTTTCAAAGTTGAATTTTTTAGGTGCAATATCACAGTGGCCTGAAATTGTACAGTGGTACTGTTGCTACACGATCCTATGGACAGCTCTGGTCTCAGGACCATAAATCTCCATAGGATGGTGTAGCAATAGCGCCACTGTAAAATTTCAGGCCACTGTGATATTGCACCTAAAAAATTCAACTTTGAAAATTAATAACTTTTGAATGAAACATCTTTCAGCAGTGGGAGTACTCTTGTTTTACACAGGATGATAAACCCTTCAACATATTTTTTTTTACATTTTAGGTATTACTATCCCTTTAAGTATATCATACTAGTTGAAGAGCCCGTTACACGGGCCACAGTGTCACTGCCAGCCAATCACGGTGCAGTCATGCGCAGTAGAGACTGCCCGCGCCACGACTGATACAGAGCTGGACGCTCCTTTGGATCAGTCTCTACTGCGCATGACTGCAGCACGAGTAGCAGTGTCTACTGCTCATTATTGCATCGTTACACACATTTTAGCGAATTATTATATAGGATATTGTATTGATCAGATATCACTTGGAGCAAAAACTGTACTTATATAACTTCCACTTTATGTCTGTATGTATATGTGTCCTGTCGTTTCTTCAATAAAAAATATTTTGAAAAACAAAAATGACAATACATCAATATATCAATACATTATACATTTAGAGTTATACTTTACACATTCCAAGCACCGCACCTTGATAGGGTTTGTAACTTTATTTAGACATCAAGAAAACACCGGGACGGTGGGGTGTGGGTAGAGATAGCGGGTGGGCAGCGGCTTGGGGGGAGTGGAGTAATGGGGCTGGGCAGGGACTTGACCATAACGGAAGAGATTTAAAGGGATAGTAATACTTTGTTTTATCTTTATTTTATTTTGTAGGCATTAAAAAAACATGAAGAACGATATAAGTCTTATCTCTCAAACCTTTATGGTTTGAGAGATATTCACAAGCAAAGTTTCCCTTCCCGCCCCTTTTACCTAGTGTAAGCCATCTCTTCTCAGATGTGGAATGCAGTCCATAGACCAGACAGATAACAGCAGGGGACAATCTTCTTCCTATGAGAACAATGAAAGCCCTGCCCCCCTTTACAAGTTTTTCAGGTTTTTCCCTTATCTTAACTGAAGATTGTCCCTCTCTGCAGTCTACCTGGACACCTCCCTGCTGCTCTGAGCTGAGCAGTGTTACATCAGTAAAAGGGGCAGAAGGGGGATACTTTATCATTGAATTCCTCTTGAACTCTGACAGAATTGATATAACACTCTCCAAAGTCCAAATACTATGATGATTAATTAGAGCTGCTTTTATTATGAAACATTACTGTCCCTTTAACACCTTAAGGACCCATGACGGTCCTGGACTGTCATAGCTTGTTATACACATAAGGACCTATGACAGTCCTGGATCGTCATGGAATTCCAGGCTCCCCACTCGGCTGCATGCCGTTCGGGGAGTCTGGAATCGGATTCTTAAAAAAAAAAAAAAAAAAAAAGGTCCATGGTCCTTAAGTGATGGCTGCGTGCATGCACGGCCAGTCCTTAAGGGGTTAATCTTCATTTCAGGTCTGCCTGTGACTCTCTGAGTGGTCTCTGTGAATCAACTTTAGACAGAGACCTGTTCTTCTCACCAATATCTTGCGCTAACAAATTTTATGGCAAAGACATGTTTTGCTATTATTTTTGTCTAGCAATGTGTTTACCAGATTAAATATTTTGTTGTGATCTCCAGGTTAAATATTAAAAAGAAATATTAAATATTAATATTCAGTATCAAAATATGAAAACATTATGAATTATGATTATACTGCACTCAGGGTTTTAATATTTTAATATTGTCAACATTTTATTGCATAGGTTTTTTGATAATGTATGGCTTTCTCCCAACGCAAACGTCCCTTTTTTGGTCACATGAGGTTCCTGTATGTTTATGCGGTTTCCATGACATTATACTCAAAGAGATGTGAGCAGCGCACACTGAGGCTGATGTACTAAGGGAACAAAGAGATGTGACCGGCGCACACTGAGGCTGATGTACTAAGGGAACAAAGAGATGTGACCGGCGCACACTGAGGCTGATGTACTAAGGGAACAAAGAGATGTGACCGGCGCACACTGAGGCTGATGTACTAAGGGAACAAAGAGATGTGACCGGCGCACACTGAGGCTGATGTACTAAGGTAACAAAGAGATGTGACCGGCGCACACTGAGGCTGATGTACTAAGGGAACAAAGAGATGTGACCGGCGCACACTGAGGCTGATGTACTAAGGGAACAAAGAGATGTGACCGGCGCACACTGAGGCTGATGTACTAAGGGAACAAAGAGATGTGACCGGCGCACACTGAGACTGATGTACTAAGGGAACAAAGAGATGTGACTGCGCACACTGAGGCTGATGTACTAAGGTAACAAAGAGATGTGACTGCGCACACTGAGGCTGATGTACTAAGGTAACAAAGAGATGTGACTGCGCACACTGAGGCTGATGTACTAAGGGAACAAAGAGATGTGACCAGTGCACACTGAGACTGATGTACTAAGGGAACAAAGAGATGTGACTGCGCACACTGAGACTGATGTACTAAGGGAACAAAGAGATGTGACCAGTGCACACTGAGACTGATGTACTAAGGGAACAAAGAGATGTGACTGCGCACACTGAGACTGATGTACTAAGGTAACAAAGAGATGTGACCGGCGCACACTGAGGCTGATGTTCTAAGGGAACAAAGAGATGTGACTGGCGCACACTGAGACTGATGTACTAAGGTAACAAAGAGATGTGACTGCGCACACTGAGGCTGATGTACTAAGGTAACAAAGAGATGTGACCAGTGCACACTGAGACTGATGTACTAAGGTAACAAAGAGATGTGACTGCGCACACTGAGACTGATGTACTAAGGTAACAAAGAGATGTGACCGGCGCACACTGAGGCTGATGTTCTAAGGGAACAAAGAGATGTGACCGGCGCACACTGAGGGTGATGTACTAAGGGAACAAAGAGATGTGACCGGCGCACACTGAGGGTTATGTACTAAGGGAATAAGGAGATGTGACCAGCGCACACTGAGGCTGATGTACTAAGGGAACAAAGAGATGTGACCGGCGCACACTGAGACTGATGTACTAAGGTAACAAAGAGATGTGACCGGCGCACACTGAGGCTGATGTTCTAAGGGAACAAAGAGATGTGACCGGCGCACACTGAGGGTGATGTACTAAGGGAACAAAGAGATGTGACCGGCGCACACTGAGGCTGATGTTCTAAGGGAACAAAGAGATGTGACCAGTGCACACTGAGGCTGATGTACTAAGGGAACAAAGAGATGTGAGCAGCGCACACTGAGACTGATGTACTAAGGGAACAAAGAGATGTGACTGCGCACACTGAGGCTGATGTACTAAGGTAACAAAGAGATGTGACCAGTGCACATTGAGGCTGATGTACTAAGGGAACAAAGAGATGTGACCGGCGCACACTGAGGCTGATGTACTAAGGGAACAAAGAGATGAGAGCAGCGCACACTGAGACTGATGTACTAAGGGAACAAAGAGATGTGACCGGCGCACACTGAGGCTGATGTACTAAGGGAACAAAGAGATGTGACCGGCGCACACTGAGGCTGATGTACTAAGGGAACAAAGAGACGTGACTGCGCACACTGAGACTGATGTTCTAAGGGAACAAAGAGATGTGACCGGCGCACACTGAGGCTGATGTACTAAGGGAACAAAGAGATGTGACAGGCGCACACTGAGACTGATGTACTAAGGGAACAAAGAGATGTGACCGGCGCACACTGAGACTGATGTACTAAGGGAACAAAGAGATGTGACAGGCGCACACTGAGACTGATGTACTAAGGGAACAAAGAGATGTGACTGCGCACACTGAGACTGATGTACTAAGGGAACAAAGAGATGTGACCGGCGCACACTGAGACTGATGTACTAAGGGAACAAAGAGACGTGACTGCGCACACTGAGACTGATGTACTAAGGGAACAAAGAGATGTGACCAGTGCACACTGAGGGTGATGTACTAAGGGAACAAAGAGATGTGACCAGTGCACACTGAGGCTGATGTACTAAGGGAACAAAGAGATGTGACCGGCGCACACTGAGACTGATGTTCTAAGGGAACAAAGAGATGTGACCGGCACACACTGAGACTGATGTACTAAGGGAACAAAGAGATGTGACCGGCGCACACTGAGACTGATGTACTAAGGGAACAAAGAGACGTGACTGCGCACACTGAGACTGATGTACTAAGGGAACAAAGAGATGTGACCAGTGCACACTGAGGGTGATGTACTAAGGGAACAAAGAGATGTGACCAGTGCACACTGAGGCTGATGTACTAAGGGAACAAAGAGATGTGACCGGCGCACACTGAGGCTGATGTACTAAGGGAACAAAGAGATGTGACCAGTGCACACTGAGGGTGATGTACTAAGGGAACAAAGAGATGTGACCAGCGCACACTGAGACTGATGTACTAAGGGAACAAAGAGATGTGACCAGTGCACACTGAGACTGATGTACTAAGGAAACAAGGAGATGTGACCGGCGCACACTGAGGCTGATGTACTAAGGTAACAAAGAGATGTGACCGGCGCACACTGAGGGTGATGTACTAAGGGAACAAGGAGATGTGACCGGCGCACACTGAGGCTGATGTACTAAGGTAACAAAGAGATGTGACCAGCGCACAGTGAGGCTGATGTACTAAGGGAACAAAGAGATGTGACCGGCGCACACTGAGGCTGATGTACTAAGGGAACAAAGAGATGTGACTGCGCACACTGAGGCTGATGTACTAAGGGAACAAGGATATGTGACCGGCGCACACTGAGGCTGATGTACTAAGGGAACAAGGAGATGTGACCAGCGCACACTGAGGCTGATGTACTAAGGGAACAAGGAGATGTGACCGGCGCACACTGAGGCTGATGTACTAAGGGAACAAAGAGATGTGAGCAGCGCACACTGAGGCTGATGTACTAAGGGAACAAAGAGATGTGACCGGCGCACACTGAGGGTGATGTACTAAGGGAATAAGGAGATGTGACCAGCGCACACTGAGGCTGATGTACTAAGGGAACAAAGAGATGTGACCGGCGCACACTGAGACTGATGTACTAAGGGAACAAAGAGATGTGACCGGCGTACACTGAGACTGATGTACTAAGGGAACAAAGAGACGTGACTGCGCACACTGAGACTGATGTACTAAGGGAACAAAGAGATGTGACCAGTGCACACTGAGGGTGATGTACTAAGGGAACAAAGAGATGTGACCAGTGCACACTGAGGCTGATGTACTAAGGGAACAAAGAGATGTGACCGGCGCACACTGAGGGTGATGTACTAAGGGAACAAAGAGATGTGACCAGCGCACACTGAGGGTGATGTACTAAGGGAACAAAGAGATGTGACTGCGCACACTGAGGCTGATGTACTAAGGGAACAAAGAGATGTGACCAGTGCACACTGAGGCTGATGTACTAAGGGAACAAAGAGATGTGACCAGTGCACACTGAGGGTGATGTACTAAGGGAACAAAGAGATGTGACCAGCGCACACTGAGGCTGATGTACTAAGGGAACAAAGAGATGTGACCAGCGCACACTGAGGCTGATGTACTAAGGGAATAAAGAGATGTGACCGGCGCACGCTGAGACTGATGTACTAAGGGAACAAAGAGATGTGACCAGCGAACACTGAGGCTGATGTACTAAGGGAACAAAGAGATGTGACCAGCGCACACTGAGGCTGATGTACTAAGGGAACAAAGAGATGTGACCAGCGCACACTGAGGCTGATGTACTAAGGGAACAAAGAGATGTGACCGGCGCACACTGAGACTGATGTACTAAGGGAACAAAGAGACGTGACTGCGCACACTGAGACTGATGTACTAAGGGAACAAAGAGATGTGACCAGTGCACACTGAGGGTGATGTACTAAGGGAACAAAGAGATGTGACCAGTGCACACTGAGGCTGATGTACTAAGGGAACAAAGAGATGTGACCGGCGCACACTGAGGCTGATGTACTAAGGGAACAAAGAGATGTGACCAGTGCACACTGAGGGTGATGTACTAAGGGAACAAAGAGATGTGACCAGCGCACACTGAGACTGATGTTCTAAGGGAACAAAGAGATGTGACTGTGCACACTGAGGGTGATGTACTAAGGGAACAAAGAGATGTGACTGCGCACACTGAGGCTGATGTACTAAGGGAACAAAGAGATGTGACCAGTGCACACTGAGACTGATGTACTAAGGAAACAAGGAGATGTGACCGGCGCACACTGAGGCTGATGTACTAAGGTAACAAAGAGATGTGACCGGCGCACACTGAGGCTGATGTACTAAGGGAACAAGGAGATGTGACCAGCGCACACTGAGGCTGATGTACTAAGGGAACAAGGAGATGTGACCGGCGCACACTGAGGCTGATGTACTAAGGGAACAAAGAGATGTGAGCAGCGCACACTGAGGCTGATGTACTAAGGGAACAAAGAGATGTGACCGGCGCACACTGAGGGTGATGTACTAAGGGAATAAGGAGATGTGACCAGCGCACACTGAGGCTGATGTACTAAGGGAACAAAGAGATGTGACCGGCGCACACTGAGACTGATGTACTAAGGGAACAAAGAGATGTGACCGGCGCACACTGAGACTGATGTACTAAGGGAACAAAGAGACGTGACTGCGCACACTGAGACTGATGTACTAAGGGAACAAAGAGATGTGACCAGTGCACACTGAGGGTGATGTACTAAGGGAACAAAGAGATGTGACCAGTGCACACTGAGGCTGATGTACTAAGGGAACAAAGAGATGTGACCGGCGCACACTGAGGGTGATGTACTAAGGGAACAAAGAGATGTGACCAGCGCACACTGAGGGTGATGTACTAAGGGAACAAAGAGATGTGACTGCGCACACTGAGGCTGATGTACTAAGGGAACAAAGAGATGTGACCAGTGCACACTGAGGCTGATGTACTAAGGGAACAAAGAGATGTGACCAGTGCACACTGAGGGTGATGTACTAAGGGAACAAAGAGATGTGACCAGCGCACACTGAGGCTGATGTACTAAGGGAACAAAGAGATGTGACCAGCGCACACTGAGGCTGATGTACTAAGGGAATAAAGAGATGTGACCGGCGCACGCTGAGACTGATGTACTAAGGGAACAAAGAGATGTGACCAGCGAACACTGAGGCTGATGTACTAAGGGAACAAAGAGATGTGACCAGCGCACACTGAGGCTGATGTACTAAGGGAACAAAGAGATGTGACCAGCGCACACTGAGGCTGATGTACTAAGGGAACAAAGAGATGTGACCGGCGCACACTGAGACTGATGTACTAAGGGAACAAAGAGACGTGACTGCGCACACTGAGACTGATGTACTAAGGGAACAAAGAGATGTGACCAGTGCACACTGAGGGTGATGTACTAAGGGAACAAAGAGATGTGACCAGTGCACACTGAGGCTGATGTACTAAGGGAACAAAGAGATGTGACCGGCGCACACTGAGGCTGATGTACTAAGGGAACAAAGAGATGTGACCAGTGCACACTGAGGGTGATGTACTAAGGGAACAAAGAGATGTGACCAGCGCACACTGAGACTGATGTTCTAAGGGAACAAAGAGATGTGACTGTGCACACTGAGGGTGATGTACTAAGGGAACAAAGAGATGTGACTGCGCACACTGAGGCTGATGTACTAAGGGAACAAAGAGATGTGACCAGTGCACACTGAGACTGATGTACTAAGGAAACAAGGAGATGTGACCGGCGCACACTGAGGCTGATGTACTAAGGTAACAAAGAGATGTGACCGGCGCACACTGAGGGTGATGTACTAAGGGAACAAGGAGATGTGACCGGCGCACACTGAGGCTGATGTACTAAGGTAACAAAGAGATGTGACCAGCGCACAGTGAGGCTGATGTACTAAGGGAACAAAGAGATGTGACCGGCGCACACTGAGGCTGATGTACTAAGGGAACAAAGAGATGTAACCAGTGCACACTGAGGCTGATGTACTAAGGGAACAAGGATATGTGACCGGCGCACACTGAGGCTGATGTACTAAGGGAACAAGGAGATGTGACCAGCGCACACTGAGGCTGATGTACTAAGGGAACAAGGAGATGTGACCGGCGCACACTGAGGCTGATGTACTAAGGGAACAAAGAGATGTGAGCAGCGCACACTGAGGCTGATGTACTAAGGGAACAAAGAGATGTGACCGGCGCACACTGAGGGTGATGTACTAAGGGAATAAGGAGATGTGACCAGCGCACACTGAGGCTGATGTACTAAGGGAACAAAGAGATGTGAGCAGCGCACACTGAGGCTGATGTACTAAGGGAACAAAGAGATGTGACCGGCGCACACTGAGGGTGATGTACTAAGGGAATAAGGAGATGTGACCAGCGCACACTGAGGCTGATGTACTAAGGTAACAAAGAGATGTGACCAGCGCACACTGAGGCTGATGTACTAAGGGAACAAGGAGATGTGACCGGCGCACACTGAGGCTGATGTACTAAGGGAACAAAGAGATGTGAGCAGCGCACACTGAGGGTGATGTACTAAGGAAACAAGGAGATGTGACCGGCGCACACTGAGGCTGATGTACTAAGGGAACAAAGAGATGTGAGCAGCGCACACTGAGACTGATGTACTAAGGAAACAAGGAGATGTGACCAGCGCACACTGAGGCTGATGTACTAAGGTAACAAAGAGATGTGACCAGCGCACACTGAGGCTGATGTACTAAGGGAACAAGGAGATGTGACCGGCGCACACTGAGGCTGATGTACTAAGGGAACAAAGAGATGTGAGCAGCGCACACTGAGACTGATGTACTAAGGAAACAAGGAGATGTGACCGGCGCACACTGAGGCTGATGTACTAAGGGAACAAAGAGATGTGACCGGCGCACACTGAGGGTGATGTACTAAGGGAATAAGGAGATGTGACCAGCGCACACTGAGGCTGATGTACTAAGGGAACAAAGAGATGTGACCGGCGCACACTGAGGCTGATGTACTAAGGGAACAAAGAGATGTGACCGGCGCACACTGAGGCTGATGTACTAAGGGAACAAAGAGATGTGAGCAGCGCACACTGAGGCTGATGTACTAAGGGAACAAAGAGATGTGACCGGCGCACACTGAGGATGATGTACTAAGGGAACAAAGAGATGTGACCGGCGCACACTGAGGCTGATGTACTAAGGGAACAAAGAGATGTGAGCAGCGCACACTGAGGCTGATGTACTAAGGGAACAAAGAGATGTGACTGCGCACACTGAGGCTGATGTACTAAGGTAACAAAGAGATGTGACCGGCGCACACTGAGGCTGATGTACTAAGGGAACAAAGAGCTGTGACTGGCGAACACTGAGGCTGATGTACTAAGGGAACAAAGAGATGTGACCAGCGCACACTGAGGCTGATGTACTAAGGGAACAAGGAGATGTGACCAGCGCACACTGAGGCTGATGTACTAAGGTAACAAAGAGATGTGACCGGCGCACACTGAGGGTGATGTACTAAGGGAACAAAGAGATGTGACCAGCGCACACTGAGGGTGATGTACTAAGGGAACAAGGAGATGTGACCGGCGCACACTGAGGCTGATGTACTAAGGTAACAAAGAGATGTGACCAGCGCACAGTGAGGCTGATGTACTAAGGGAACAAAGAGATGTGACCGGCGCACACTGAGGCTGATGTACTAAGGGAACAAAGAGATGTGACCGGCGCACACTGAGACTGATGTACTAAGGGAACAAAGAGATGTGACCGGCGCACACTGAGGCTGATGTACTAAGGGAACAAAGAGATGTGACCAGCGCACACTGGGACTGATGTACTAAGGGAACAAAGAGATGTAACCAGTGCACACTGAGGCTGATGTACTAAAGTAACAAAGAGATGTGACCAGCGCACACTGAGGCTGATGTACTAAGGGAACAAGGAGATGTGACCGGCGCACACTGAGGCTGATGTACTAAGGGAACAAGGAGATGTGACCGGCGCACACTGAGGCTGATGTACTAAGGGAACAAGGAGATGTGACCGGCGCACACTGAGGCTGATGTACTAAGGTAACAAAGAGATGTAACCAGTGCACACTGAGGGTGATGTACTAAGGGAACAAAGAGATGTGACCGGCGCACACTGAGGCTGATGTACTAAGGGAACAAAGAGATGTAACCAGTGCACACTGAGGCTGATGTACTAAGGGAACAAAGAGATGTGACTGCGCACACTGAGGCTGATGTTCTAAGGGAACAAAGAGACGTGACTGCGCACACTGAGGGTGATGTACTAAGGGAACATCTCTTTGTTCCCTTAGTAAATCAGCCTCAGTGTGCGCAGTCACATCTCTTTGTTCCCTTAGTACATCAGCCTCAGTGTGCGCAGTCACGTCTCTTTGTTCCCTTAGAACATCAGCCTCAGTGTGCGCAGTCACATCTCTTTGTTCCCTTAGTACATCAGCCTCAGTGTGCGCCGGTCACATCTCTTTGTTCCCTTAGTACATCAGCCTCTGTGTGCGCAGTCACATCTCTTTGTTCCCTTAGTACATCAGCCTCAGTGTGCGCCGGTCACATCTCTTTGTTCCCTTAGTACATCAGCCTCTGTGTGCGCAGTCACATCTCCTTGTTTCCTTAGTACATCACCCTCAGTGTGCGCAGTCACATCTCCTTGTTTCCTTAGTATATCACCCTCAGTGTGCGCCGGTCACATCTCTTTGTTCCCTTAGAACATCAGCCTCAGTGTGCGCAGTCATATCTCCTTGTTCCCTTAGTACATCACCCTCAGTGTGCGCCGGTCACATCTCTTTGTTACCTTAGTACATCAGCCTCAGTGTGCGCCGGTCACATCTCCTTATTCCCTTAGTACATCAGTCTCAGTGTGCGCCGGTCACATCTCTTTGTTCCCTTAGAATATCAGCCTCAGTGTGCGCTGCTCACATCTCTTTGTTCCCTTAGTACATCAGCCTCAGTGTGCGCCAGTCACATCTCTTTGTTCCCTTAGTACATCAGCCTCAGTGTGCGCCAGTCACATCTCTTTGTTCCCTTAGTACATCAGCCTCAGTGTGCGCCGGTCACATCTCTTTGTTCCCTTAGTACATCAGCCTCAGTGTGCGCCGGTCACATCTCTTTGTTCCCTTAGTACATCAGCCTCAGTGTGCGCCGGTCACATCTCTTTGTTCCCTTAGTACATCAGCCTCAGTGTGCGCAGTCACATCTCCTTATTCCCTTAGTACATCAGCCTCAGTGTGCGCCAGTCACATCTCTTTGTTCCCTTAGTACATCAGCCTCAGTGTGCGCAGTCACATCTCCTTATTCCCTTAGTACATCACCCTCAGTGTGCGCTGGTCACATCTCTTTGTTACCTTAGTACATCAGTCTCAGTGTGCGCCGGTCACATCTCCTTGTTCCCTTAGTACATCAGCCTCAGTGTGTGCAGTCACATCTCTTTGTTCCCTTAGTACATCAGCCTCAGTGTGCGCCGGTCACATCTCCTTGTTCCCTTAGTACATCACCCTCAGTGTGCGCTGCTCACATCTCCTTATTCCCTTAGTACATCAGCCTCAGTGTGTGCAGTCACATCTCCTTGTTCCCTTAGTACATCAGCCTCAGTGTGCGCCGGTCACATCTCCTTGTTCCCTTAGTACATCAGCCTCAGTGTGTGCAGTCACATCTCCTTGTTCCCTTAGTACATCAGCCTCAGTGTGCGCCGGTCACATCTCCTTGTTCCCTTAGTACATCACCCTCAGTGTGCGCTGCTCACATCTCTTTGTTGACTTAGTACATCACCCTCAGTGTGCGCCGGTCACATCTCCTTATTCCCTTAGTACATCAGTCTCAGTGTGCCCCGGTCACGTCTCTTTGTTCCCTTAGAACATCAGCCTCAGTGTGCGCTGCTCACATCTCTTTGTTGACTTAGTACATCAGCCTCAGTGTGCACTGGTCACATCTCTTTGTTCCCTTAGTACATCAGTCTCAGTGTGCGCTGCTCACATCTCTTTGTTCCCTTAGTACATCAGCCTCAGTGTGCGCCGGTCACATCTCTTTGTCCCTTAGTACATCAGCCTCTGTGTGCGCAGTCACATCTCTTTGTTCCCTTAGTACATCAGCCTCAGTGTGCGCCGGTCACATCTCTTTGTTCCCTTAGTACATCAGCCTCTGTGTGCGCAGTCACATCTCCTTGTTTCCTTAGTACATCACCCTCAGTGTGCGCCGGTCACATCTCTTTGTTCCCTTAGAACATCAGCCTCAGTGTGCGCAGTCACATCTCCTTGTTCCCTTAGTACATCACCCTCAGTGTGCGCTGCTCACATCTCTTTGTTGACTTAGTACATCACCCTCAGTGTGCGCCGGTCACATCTCCTTATTCCCTTAGTACATCAGTCTCAGTGTGCCCCGGTCACGTCTCTTTGTTCCCTTAGAACATCAGCCTCAGTGTGCGCTGCTCACATCTCTTTGTTGACTTAGTACATCAGCCTCAGTGTGCACTGGTCACATCTCTTTGTTCCCTTAGTACATCAGTCTCAGTGTGCGCTGCTCACATCTCTTTGTTCCCTTAGTACATCAGCCTCAGTGTGCGCCGGTCACATCTCTTTGTCCCTTAGTACATCAGCCTCTGTGTGCGCAGTCACATCTCTTTGTTCCCTTAGTACATCAGCCTCAGTGTGCGCCGGTCACATCTCTTTGTCCCTTAGTACATCAGCCTCTGTGTGCGCAGTCACATCTCTTTGTTCCCTTAGTACATCAGCCTCAGTGTGCGCCGGTCACATCTCTTTGTTCCCTTAGTACATCAGCCTCTGTGTGCGCAGTCACATCTCCTTGTTTCCTTAGTACATCACCCTCAGTGTGCGCCGGTCACATCACCCTCAGTGTGCGCCGGTCACATCTCTTTGTTACCTTAGTACATCAGCCTCAGTGTGCGCCGGTCACATCTCCTTATTCCCTTAGTACATCAGTCTCAGTGTGCGCCGGTCACATCTCTTTGTTCCCTTAGAACATCAGCCTCAGTGTGCGCTGCTCACATCTCTTTGTTCCCTTAGTACATCAGCCTCAGTGTGCGCCAGTCACATCTCTTTGTTCCCTTAGTACATCAGCCTCAGTGTGCGCCGGTCACATCTCTTTGTTCCCTTAGTACATCAGCCTCAGTGTGCGCCGGTCACATCTCTTTGTTCCCTTAGTACATCAGCCTCAGTGTGCGCCGGTCACATCTCTTTGTTCCCTTAGTACATCAGCCTCAGTGTGCGCCGGTCACATCTCTTTGTTCCCTTAGTACATCAGCCTCAGTGTGCGCCGGTCACATCTCTTTGTTCCCTTAGTACATCAGCCTCAGTGTGCGCAGTCACATCTCCTTATTCCCTTAGTACATCACCCTCAGTGTGCGCTGGTCACATCTCTTTGTTACCTTAGTACATCAGTCTCAGTGTGCGCCGGTCACATCTCCTTGTTCCCTTAGTACATCAGCCTCAGTGTGTGCAGTCACATCTCTTTGTTCCCTTAGTACATCAGCCTCAGTGTGCGCCGGTCACATCTCCTTGTTCCCTTAGTACATCACCCTCAGTGTGCGCTGCTCACATCTCCTTATTCCCTTAGTACATCAGCCTCAGTGTGCGCCGGTCACATCTCCTTGTTCCCTTAGTACATCACCCTCAGTGTGCGCTGGTCACATCTCTTTGTTGACTTAGTACATCACCCTCAGTGTGCGCCGGTCACATCTCCTTATTCCCTTAGTACATCAGTCTCAGTGTGCCCCGGTCACGTCTCTTTGTTCCCTTAGAACATCAGCCTCAGTGTGCGCTGCTCACATCTCTTTGTTGACTTAGTACATCAGCCTCAGTGTGCACTGGTCACATCTCTTTGTTCCCTTAGTACATCAGTCTCAGTGTGCGCTGCTCACATCTCTTTGTTCCCTTAGTACATCAGCCTCAGTGTGCGCCGGTCACATCTCTTTGTTACCTTAGTACATCAGCCTCAGTGTGCGCTGGTCACATCTCTTTGTTCCCTTAGTAAATCAGCCTCAGTGTGCGCAGTCACATCTCTTTGTTCCCTTAGTACATCAGCCTCAGTGTGCGCTGCTCACATCTCTTTGTTCCCTTAGTACATCAGCCTCAGTGTGCGCCAGTCACATCTCTTTGTTCCCTTAGTACATCAGCCTCAGTGTCCTCCAGTCACATCTCTTTGTTCCCTTAGTACATCAGCCTCAGTGTGCGCCGGTCACATCTCTTTGTTCCCTTAGTACATCAGCCTCAGTGTGCGCCGGTCACATCTCTTTGTTCCCTTAGTACATCAGCCTCAGTGTGCGCCGGTCACATCTCTTTGTTCCCTTAGTACATCAGCCTCAGTGTGCGCAGTCACATCTCCTTATTCCCTTAGTACATCAGCCTCAGTGTGCGCCAGTCACATCTCTTTGTTCCCTTAGTACATCAGCCTCAGTGTGCGCAGTCACATCTCCTTATTCCCTTAGTACATCACCCTCAGTGTGCGCTGGTCACATCTCTTTGTTACCTTAGTACATCAGTCTCAGTGTGCGCCGGTCACATCTCCTTGTTCCCTTAGTACATCAGCCTCAGTGTGTGCAGTCACATCTCTTTGTTCCCTTAGTACATCAGCCTCAGTGTGCGCCGGTCACATCTCCTTGTTCCCTTAGTACATCACCCTCAGTGTGCGCTGCTCACATCTCCTTATTCCCTTAGTACATCAGCCTCAGTGTGCGCCGGTCACATCTCCTTGTTCCCTTAGTACATCACCCTCAGTGTGCGCTGCTCACATCTCTTTGTTGACTTAGTACATCACCCTCAGTGTGCGCCGGTCACATCTCTTTGTTCCCTTAGTACATCAGCCTCAGTGTGCGCCGGTCACATCTCCTTGTTCCCTTAGTACATCACCCTCAGTGTGCGCTGCTCACATCTCTTTGTTGACTTAGTACATCACCCTCAGTGTGCGCCGGTCACATCTCTTTGTTCCCTTAGTACATCAGCCTCAGTGTGCGCCGGTCACATCTCCTTGTTCCCTTAGTACATCACCCTCAGTGTGCGCTGCTCACATCTCTTTGTTCCCTTAGTACATCAGTCTCAGTGTGGCCGGTCACATCTCTTTGTTGACTTAGTACATCAGCCTCAGTGTGCACTGGTCACATCTCTTTGTTCCCTTAGTACATCAGTCTCAGTGTGCGCTGCTCACATCTCTTTGTTCCCTTAGTACATCAGCCTCAATGTGCGCCGGTCACATCTCTTTGTTACCTTAGTACATCAGCCTCAGTGTGCACAGTCACATCTCTTTGTTCCCTTAGTACATCATCCTCAGTGTGCGCTGCTCACATCTCTTTGTTCCCTTAGTACATCATCCTCAGTGTGCGCCGGTCACATCTCTTTGTTACCTTAGTACATCAGCCTCAGTGTGCGCTGGTCACATCTCTTTCTTCCCTTAGTACATCAGCCTCAGTGTGCGCTGCTCACATCTCTTTGTTCCCTTAGTACATCAGCCTCACTGTGCGCTAGTCACATCTCTGTTACCTTAGTACATCAGCCTCAGTGTGCACAGTCACATCTCTTTGTTACCTTAGTACATCAGCCTCAGTGGGAGGAGTTACTTGGGAAACTTACTAAATCTGGAGAATACGCCTTTTTCCCCTGGAGACACAGTATTTATTTCTAAAAACTGGGCAGATTAAGGAGTTACCAGGTATGCCCCAGGTATGCCCCAGGCATGCTTTTGGCCTTTAGTGGGCCTCATCAGTGAGATGCATTTGATTCCCTCTAGGCCACTGGCGCGTTTGGGCCCGTGCCTGGTATGCCCCTTCACTTAGGAAGTGTGATGTGACATAAGCAACAGAGAGTAACAAAGCTGGCACAAGTGCCTTGGATGACATTTTGGGCTGTCTCTGTGCCAGTCTTAAACCTCTGCAAACTCACTGTAAGTAGTCTGAAAAAGTCTCATGGTCTTAGGAACAAGTACAGTGCCAAGAGGTGCGCAGTGATCTGCAGGAGAAATGTTTGGCAGAGATAAGCCGGTTGCTCGATAAACTAAACTAAATGATTCATAAGGTAATGGAATTCACCTTTTATATTGATTCTTCTTTTCTGGGATGAAACTGCTCTAATGCTACAAACAAGCAGGCGATAAATCTTTATAGGGTGGCGGCATGGCTGGTGCACAAAAAAAGTGGGGTCATTCCAGGGTAAACCACCTGCACCGGAGGGGGACAAAAAATCATTGATTTATATAGGGTAACCTTTTGAGTGGCAGAGATTTATCCAGATGCATTGCATCTGGTCTGGCACTCAAAGGGTTATTGACCACTTAAATGCTACAAAGGTTTCAATCAATGTGTTTGAACTGATATAAATATATTGGTGAACTGATAAAATGAGTTGGTGAGCTGATACAATGTATTGGTGATACAATGTGTTGGTGATACAATATACTGGTTATACAATGTATTGGTGGTACAATGTGTTGGTGATACAATATACTGGTTATTACAATTTATAGGTGATGCAATGTATTGGTGAACTGACACAATGCTGGTGATACAGTGTATTGGTGAACTGATACAATGTATTGATGAATTGATACAATTTGTTTGTTCACTGATACAATATTTTGGTGAACTGATACAATGTACTGGTGAATTGATACAATGTGTTTGTGAACTGATACAAATTATACAATGTACTTTTAAAATTATACAATGTACTGGTGAACTGATACAATGTGTTTGTGAACGGATACAATATTTTAGTGAACTGATACAATGTACTGGTGAATTGATACAATGTGTTTGTGAACTGATACAATGTACTGGTAAAATTATACAATGTACTGGTGAACTGATACAATGTATTGGTGAATTAATACAATGTGTTTGTGAACTGATACTATATTTTGGTGAACTGATACAATGTACTGGTGAATTGATACAATGTGTTTGTGAACTGATACAATGTACTGGTAAAATTATACAATGTACTGGTAAAATTATACAATGTACTGGTGAACTGATACAATGTATTGGTGAATTAATACAATGTGTTTGTGAACTGATACTATATTTTGGTGAACTGATACAATGTACTGGTGAATTGATACAATGTGTTTGTGAACTGATACAATGTACTGGTAAAATTATACAATGTACTGGTGAACTGATACAATGTATTGGTGAATTAATACAATGTGTTTGTGAACTGATACTATATTTTGGTGAACTGATACAATGTACTGGTGAATTGATATAATGTGTTTATGAACTGATACAATGTACTGGTAAGAGTATAAAATGTACTGGTAAAGTTATAAAATGTACTGGTGAACTGATACAATGTATTGGTGAACTGATAAGATGTATTGATTAACTCAGTGTTTCTCAACCAGGGTGCCCCATTGTATCTCTAAGGCATTGACAAAAACGTGAATGCAGACTTGCAACTGTATATTTAAGGGTAATACTATGCACAATATGTTAATTTAAGTAGTGAGGTCTAACAATAACTCTTTATTTATGTATTTGTAACCTTCATTACACCACTGACAAATGATATTAAATGACAGGGGTGCCCTGAAAATGCCAGATTGCATGTTAGGTGTGCCTTAAGCAAAAAAGCTTTAGAACCACTGGATTAAATAATACAATGGGTTGGTAAACTGATATGTGATGATGAACTGATACAATGTGTTGGCGAACTGATAACATGTATTGACAAACTGACTGAATGTTTTGGGAAACCAATACAATGTATTTATGAGCTGATACATAATGTTGGTGAACTGATACAGTGTGTTAGCGAACTGATACAATGTATTGGTGAGCTGATACAATATATTTATCTCTTCTCCAGGTCCTATGTTATTCTATGAAGCCTATGCACTAAGATTTCTCCAACTTTGGATATCTTAGTGCATTTTCTCCATAGAATAACATAGGAACTGGAGAAGTGATATCATTGGAGAAGTCATCTCTACTTTATCACCTCTTAGTGAATCTCCCCCATAGTAATAGTGAACTGATACAATGTATTAATGAACTGATACAATGTGGTGGGTTTGCTCTAGACTTGCTACAGTTCTTAATGGTGCACTGGCCTCAATGACTATTTACAGTAATCCTGATTCACCAAGATGCATTCTGGAATAAAACAACTGAATTATACGGGAAGAACAAAAGTTCTGATTGAAATGGGCTTTTAACCCACTGAATGCTACAGACTTCTCCTATATATTGTTTCACATTGAGTTAAAGATGTCTGTAGCATTCAAGGAGTTAAAATCTCCATTTTATTCAATGGGAATTTTGGTTTGTCCCCTACGATGCAGCTGGTTTTCCTGGAATTAGTCCAGTCTTAGAGTGCATCATTGTCAGTAAAAGGGCTTGAACAAATATATCATTATTATGGGTAATTACATGTAATTAGCTATTTCAGTTTTCTGTTTTCATCACTGTGTGTAACATGGGTGCCCTCTATCTGCAGTCTGTAATAAGAGTCTGCATATCCACTGAATGTGCACATGTGTATGTGTGTGGATATGTGTGTATGTGGATGTGTGTGTGTGTGGATGTGTGTGTGTGTGTGTGTGTGTGTGGATATGTGTGTGTGTGTATGTGGATGTGTGTGTTGATGTGTTTTTGCACATGTGTATATGTGTGTCTTTGTGTGTATGTGTATCATGATAATATGTGGAAGGATAAAGTTCCTATACAATGTCCTACCAACGCACAGTTGCTGAGGGCTTTCAAAGGACTCAAAAATTCCACAGAAGTCATCCAAATATATGCCAGTGGAAGGGCAAACTTGCCAAAATGTTGAAGGTTAACATGGCTAACTTTTTCATTTGTTGAAAACAAAGGTTTCAAAGAAATGCTGCCATGCATTGAGCCCCTCGGGCAGATTCCAAGCTGATATTTTTTTTCTCTAGGACAGCTGTGCCAGAGTTATCACACAGGTTCTTGGGGTAGTTAAAGGGATAGTAATGTTTCATAACAAAAGCAGCTCTAATCAATCATCATAGTATTTGGACTTTGGAGAATGTTATTTCAATTCTATTAGAGTTGTAGTTCAAGAGTAATTCAATGATAAAGTATCCCTCTCCCGCCCCTTTTACTGATGTAACACTGTTCAGCCAGATCAGAAGGAAGGTGTCCAGGTAGACTGCAGAGAGGGACAATCTTCAATAAAGATAAGGGAAAAACCTGAAAAAACGTGTCAAGGGGGGCAGGGTTTTCATTGTTCTCATAGGAAGAAGATTGTCCCCTTCTGTTATCTGTCTGGTCTATGGACTGGATTCCATATCTGAGAAGAGATGGCTTACACTAGGTAAAAGGGGCGGGAGGGGAAACTTTGCTTGTGAATATCTCTCAAACCATAAAGGTTTGAGATAAGACTTATATCGTTCTTCATGTTTTTTTAATGCCTACAAAATAAAATAAAGATAAAAAAAAGTATTACTATCCCTTTAAACACAGAAACATAGAAATATAGAATCTGATGGCAGATAAGAACCATTCGGCCCATCTAGTCTGCCCATTTTCCTACTGTAAAAACCCTCAAAACTTATTTGGTCCTTGGTCTTTTCTTTTGTTAAGGACAGCCTTATGCATATCCCATGCATGCTTACATTCTGTCACTGTATTAACTTCTACCGCTTCTGCTGGCAGGCTATTCCACTTATCTACTACCCTCTCAGTGAAGTAAAACTTTCTTACATTACATCTAAACCTGTGTCCCTCTAGTTTTAGACTATGGACTCTTGTCCTAACATTTTCACTCCTTTGAAATGTACTTCCCTCCTGCACTTTGTTGAATCCCTTCATGTATATGAATGTTTCTATCATATCACCTCTCTCTCTTCTCTCTCCTCCAACGTCTACATGTTCAGATCCTTTAGTCTATCCTGATATTTCTTTTCCTGTAAAGCAGTCACCATTTTAGTAGTCCTTCTTTCTCTAGAGTATCTATATCCTTCTGGAGATGGGGTCTCCAGTACTGTACACAATACTCTATAGTATCTCTATCCTTCTGGAGATGGGGTCTCCAGTACTGTACACAATACTCTATAGTATCTATATCCTTCTGGAGATGGGGTCTCCAGTACTGTACACAATACTCTATAGTATCTCTATCCTTCTGGAGATGGGGTCTCCAGTACTGTACACAATACTCTATAGTATCTATATCCTTCTGGAGATGGGGTCTCCAGTACTGTACACAATACTCTATAGTATCTATATCCTTCTGGAGATGGGGTCTCCAGTACTGTACACAATACTCTATAGTATCTGTATCCTTCTGGAGATGGGGTCTCCAGTACTGTACACAATACTCTAGGTGAGGTCTAACTAGAGATCTGTAGAGTAACATGACCACTTCCCTTTTTCTGCTACTAATGCCCCTAGCTATACAACCCAGCACCCTGCTTGCATTCCCCACTGCTTTATTACATTGCCTGCCTACCTTTAAGTCATCAGAAATAATTACTCCCAAATCCCTTTCCTCTGCTGTCTCTGACAGCACAGTACCCTTAACAGTATATTTTTCCTTTGGATTTTTAGTTGGCAAAGGGTTGCACACACCCTATGGCAGAATAATTCACCTGACCACAGATATGAACAGACTACTATGGACAGACTACAGACAAAATGAAAGTCACAGCTCATGGGATATATTTTCCATCAATGGACAGTATGCAGAAGGTCTTCTCCAGTACCCTCACCACCACCACGAGTGCTGCGCGTGCTAGTAAAATTCATCACTGGGATACATGTCATCACCATCCCACTTTATGCATACAGAGCTTTGTAAGACAATTCTACAAAGCAGCTGATATTTTAAACAGGCTGGAGTGGTTGATAGCTAAGTGGCTTGTACCTCGGCCATTGAAAGTTGGTTCTGTGTCCTCTGACATTGGACCTAATATTACAGCTGCCGTGAGACTAGGAAAAATGATGCATGTGCCCTGCTTCTCTCATGTCCTCAATCTAGTTCTTACTCTTTTCCTCTCTGAATCAGTAAGATACATGCTGACTAGTGCACATTAGATCTGTGCACATTTTAGTAGATCCTACAGTGTGCACAATGCCTTACATGCCTTGCAAGGGTGCAGCCATCTGCCATATATCCTGCTTAAAATGGAAGTTCTAGCCCAGTACAGTTCCACATTGTACATACTGGAGTGCATATATGACCAGTATAAACCTATCTATGAGTCCTCAGTGCTTCACCTTAAAGGGATAGTAATACTTTGTTTTATCTTTATTTTATTTTGTAGGCATTAAAAAAACATGAAGAACGATATAAGTCTTATCTCTCAAACCTTTATGGGTTGAGAGATATTCACAAGCAAAGTTCCCCTCCTGCCCCTTTTACCTAGTGTAAGCCATCTCTTCTCAGATGTGGAATGCAGTCCATAGACCAGACAGATAACAGCAGGGGACAATCTTCTTCCTATGAGAACAATGAAAGCCCTGCCCCCCTTGACACGTTTTTCAGGTTTTTCCCTTATCTTAATTGAAGATTGTCCCTCTCTGCAATCTACCTGGGCACCTCCCTTCTGATCTGGCTGAACAGGGAGGGGGATTCTTTGCTTGTGAATATCTCTTAAACCATAAAGGTTTGAGAGATAAGACTTATATCGTTCTTCATGTTTTTTTAATGCCTACAAAATAAAATAAAGAAAAAACGAAGTATTACTATCCCTTTAAGGCGTTGGATGGGGCTTCTTTGTCACCAGGTTATTGACAGTTAATGTGTGATTTTTGTGAGCTTCTAAAGCCATTTGAGGAGGCCACCTTGATAGTGAGTCGTACTAGCGTGGGACTCAGTGATATCCTTCTTCTAATTTATTTACTGGAGAGATGATTAGAGAGCCTGGTCACCAATTGTAACAAGAATAACAACATGGACATGAATAAGCTGGTGAATAACATGTTATCATTGTTCCAGCATGATTCCCACGTACATTACCGTTCATAAGTTTGGGGTCATTAAGAAATGTCCTTGTTTCTGTTATGGGAACAGCTTGATCGTATGGTACGTAAGAAGTGCCCATCAAGCCAATCCAAACTGTGGGAGGTGCTTTAGGAAGCACGGGGTGAACTCTCTTCAAGTCTCTTCAACTCTCTACAATTTGACACCTAGAATGCCAAAGGTCTATCAGGCTGTAATTCCTGCAAATGGAGGATTCTTCGACAAAAGCAAAGTTTGAAGGACACGATTATTATTTACATTAAAAATCATTATTTCTAACCTTGTCAATGTCTTGACTGCATTTCCTATTCATATGTTAAAAAGAACTTCAGACCTCAAGGAGGGCATCAGGACCCCTCTTGACACCCCCTCGCATTGATCACCTGTCCGGTAGAATAGGTGATCAATGCAAGTGACAATTGCCACCATTTTCAATAAAGCCCATATTACATATGTGTCACAGAAGGATAGGTGATCCATGGGGTGACTTGTTTAATAAAACGCATATAGCCTATGGATTGCCCTAGAACTATTTTGCATTCATTTATTGAATATACTCTTCTTTTATAATGTACCATATATTATTAAATCAAGTATAATTATCCATAAAAATTATTGATTTTATTTTCTGATTTTATTTTAATTCATGAATTATGCAAAGCACAAAAAAACAAATGAAAAAAACTCCACAGTATAAACAATGCACAGTTCTCAAACAGGACATAACCGCGTGTCTTTCACACACTGAATCTCCCAGTATAATCGCAGCGGAATATTCCGGTGAGAGATATGTAAATGAGAGCATTCCATGTGTCAACACTTTTAGTTTTAAGTCACTTCGAACATGGATCCCTTTACATATGTGAATGCTTTTAAGGCATTGCTTGTACATCATAACATGGATTAGAAGTACTTTCTGCTTGAGTTGCACTTTTAGCCTGTCAGCTCACACTATGCATTTAAAGCTACGTTATATATAAACATACATTTTAAGGAATCCATTTTAAAATTGGATGGAACCTAAAAGTGATGATGAAGTGCTTTGATTTGTATGTCTCTGCTCAGGATCTTGGCTACATTCAGAGGAATTGGGTCAATGTTGGACTCACTAGAAGAACTGTCCTGTACCCTGGTATATGTGACATCAAGATATTTTCATTTCATACATTCATCCTCACCAGAGTTTTTGTAGGGGAACTCAGGGGTACTCAGCACTGGCACCAGAGGAGTAACTAGAAGCCATGGGGCCCTGGAGCAAGAATTGCCATGGGCCCCCCTCTGACCTCATTGGCCCCCCTCAACCACATTGGCCACCTCTACATTGCACCTCAATCTCCACAATGCCCCTTCCACAATGCCCCTCATTCTCCACATTGCCCTTTCATCTCCACAATGCCCCCTCCACATTGCCCCCATCACAATGCCCCTCATTCTCCACAATGCCCCTTCCACACTGCCCCTCATTCTCCACAATGCCCCTTCCACAATGCCCCTCATTCTCCACATTGCCCCTTCATCTCCACAATGCCCCCTCCACATTGCCCCCATCACAATGCCCCTCATTCTCCACAATGCCCCTTCCACACTGCCCCTCAATCTCCACATTGCCCCTTCCACACTGCCCCTCAATCTCCACATTGCCCCTTCAAAAATGCCCCCATCACAATGCCCCTCATTCTCCACATTACCCTCATCTACACATTGCCCCTCCTACCTCGAGTCCCTGGTGATCTAGCGGTGTGCCGAATGAGGCACAGACCTCTGGAACACAAACTCCCAGCGCTCTGCATTATTAAAGCGCCAGCCGCCGGGAGATCAGCTGTTCTGCGGGCGTGTTGCAAGGAGGTCGCAAGGGGAGGCCGGACCCCTGAGAGTGACGGGCCCGGTCGCACGTGCGACCCCTGCGATCCCTATTGTTACGTCACTGACTGGCACCATTTTGTTTTTTCAAATTAAAATATCACAGTATCATGTATCCGGGCCTGGTAATTATTTCTGCCTAAAGGGTACATCTCGGTTCAGTTGAGGGCTGTAGTTATGTCATATCCAAACAGAACAAAGCAGACTGTGCGTGTGTGTGGTGTGTGTGTGTGTGTGAGTGTGTGTTTGTGTTTATGTGTGTGTATGCATATAAATGCATATGTGATTGTACATGTGTTTGTATGTCTGTGTGTGTGCGGGTATGTGTGTGTATGTGTTTGTGTGTGTGTGTATGAGTGTGTGTGTATGTGAGTGAGTGTGTGTGCATGCATATATATGCATGGGATTGTACATGTGTTTGTGTGTCTTTGTGATTGTATGTGCGTGTGTGCGTGCATATCTTTGTGTGTGTGTGTATATATGCATATGTATGTGTGTGTATATTTGTGTTTGCATGTCTGTGTGCATTTGTGTGTGCGTGTTTTTATGTTTATGCTTGTGTTTTCCTCTGTGTATGTACGTCTTTATGTTTATATATGGTTGTGTATGTGTTTTATTTGTGTGTGTGCATGTGTGAATGCCTTGATGTGTCCGTGTGTCTATGCCTATGTCTGTATTTGTCTGTGTTTGTATGTCTGTATGTGTGTGTGTGTGTTGATGCCTGTGAATGTGTGTGTGTCTGTGTGCATTTATGTGTGTGTGTTTATGGCTGTTTGTGTGTTTTTGACTGTGAATGTGTGTGCGTGTGTGTGTGTTTTGTGTGTGTGTGTGTATTTATGTGTGTGTGTTTATGACTGTGTATGTGTGTGTGTTGTGTGTGTCTGTGTGCATTTATGTGTGTGTGTGTGTGTGTGTTTATGGCCGTTTGTGTGTTTATGACTGTGAACGTGTGTGTTTGTGTTTCTAAGCCTGTTTGTATACATATTACACACATAGATACAACCCTCGGCTAATACTTTCTCACCAGAAACATCCTTCAAGACATAAAACAGTTCCCAGCTTCTTGTGAAGTTCTGTGGGATCCAACTAAAAGCTCTGTGGGTCAGTCATCAGAACGGTAGAGCTTACATTCACTTGTAGTACATAAACTGAGTGTCCATAAAGCAGAGATCTTAAAGGGATAGTAATGTTTCATAATAAAAGCAGCTCTAATTAATCATCATAGTATTTGGACCTTGGAGAGTGTTATTTCAATTCTGTCAGAGTTGTAGTTCAGGAGTAATTCAATGACAAAGTGTCCCCCTCCCGCCCCTTTTACTGATGTAACACTGCTCAGCCAGATCAGAAGGGAGGTGCCAAGGTAGACTGCAGAGAGGGACAATCTTCAATTAAGATAAGGGAAAAACCTGAAAAACGTGTCAAGGGGGGCAGGGCTTTCATTGTTCTCATAGGAAGAAGATTGTCCCCTTCTGTTATCTGTCTGGTCTATGGACTGGATTCCACATCTGAGAAGAGATGGCTTACACTAGGTAAAAGGGGCGGGAGGGGAAACTTTGCTTGTGAATATCTCTCAAACCATAAAGGTTTGAGAGATAAGACGTATATCGTTCTTCATGTTTTTTTAATGCCTACAAAATAAAATAAAGATAAAACGAAGTATTACTATCCATTTAAAGAGAAAGAAACACCTCATAACAAGCTTGAAACAGCAGATCAAGTTGACAGATATATCTGGGCATCGTTTATTGATGAATAAGCGATGGGCAGACACAATCTGTAAGTTGCTGAATTGGCGAATGGTTAATGAGCAAAGAAATACCTCAATTTTATTGCTCATTAAGCCATTCACACCTTGATGAATCCTGGCCCTAGCGTCTTGAAAGCTTACATCCTAAAGCCACTTAGTTAGCCAATAAAAGTATCATTGCTTACTCCACCAGTTTCCGGATTCTTCCAGAAACACAGAGGCAGATACCCTGCTTGTCTCATGTTGGTTGAAGGGGTATCCTTTTAAAATGTCACATGCAATATAGCTTGCGACTACAGCATACAGTCACACAGCGCGAGATTCTCAAGTCGCGCCTTCAAACGGCGCCTTTTAAATCCCATCTTCCTTAGCCATACAATTGAATAGAGCTCCCGATTTACAGAGCCCAGACCATCTAAGATAACTATGGGACAGAGGACAGTTACACAAGTAATAAAACCCCACAAACTTGATATGCCCACTTCATTGTGTGCTAGTTACTAATAGCAGGATGCCCAGGTATTCAGCGATTCATTTAGTACAGACTTGGGATGGTTTGCTTTGTGTAAGAAAAGTATACTCTGGTTTTCTCAGTATATCAGAGCTGTACATGTGGGGATACAACTGCACATACAATTCGGTGTCTCCTGAAAGTTTCAAAACCAGAGGGATTACAGAATACTTTTTGTAGGGGGAATATCTCACAGTGGGCAGGATAGGCATGTTAGAGGGCAGCGGACAAGACTGGAGTGTCAGAGTGCAGCTGGCGTTAGAAGTAGGATAGGAAGGTAACAGGCCTTATCGGCAGAAAGATGAATGGGAGTTTTCTTAGATCAGGTGGCAGGACGAAATGTAACCGGCAGCTCAGATGGCAGGATTCGGGTGTCATAGGGAAGAGGTAGGTGGCAGGATGGGGACACACAGGGCACACTGTAGTTGACACGGTAGTATACCTACCTCTACAACTCCTGGTTCTGGATGTCTCACCACCAGCTCATGGCCTGCAGAGAGTCTGTTAGAGATTCTGCCTTCTGTGAGGAGGAGTTGGTCTCCGAGAAGCTAAGCACAGAGCCCCTGAGGAGATGCATGGCTGCAGCAATGTCCACATGCTGGCCTCAAAGACCATGGAGACCATCACCTTACCATACTGAAGTAAGCCACTATCTTCTGTATTTGAGAGAAAACATGGTGTCTCAAGGTATACATCACATCTTATACTGTTTTGTGGATTGCTGTTCCATGTACAATCTCTCTACTAAATGAATACCTGAATACCTGGGCATCCTGGTATCAGTAACTGAAAAGGGCATATAAAGTTTGAGGATATGTAGTATACATACAATATCAGTATAATTATCAATATTAGTTTGGTACAGTGTGCAGTTGATTGCTGAGATGGGCTCTGTAAATCGGGAGCTCTATTCAACTGTATGGCTAAGGATGATGGGACTTGAAGGCGCCATTTGAAGGCGCAACTTGAGAATCTCGCGCTGTCCTGCCATGTGAGATTCTCATGTCGCCCCTTTTAATCATGGCGACATGCTGACTGCATCCTGTAGTCGCACACTATTTTGCATGCGACATTTTAAAAGTGAACCTGTTCAACCAGTGATAGCTCAGAGTTGTAACGGGTCAAAGGTTCCTTGAAGACTGAATGGAGCACCTCTTGGTTAGAACAAGTAGGGGCATACTGTACTGAATCCAGGGGAGGGCTGGCCTGGGGGGCAGGGGGGCAATTGCCCCCTGGGCTGGTCATATGTCTGGGCTAGTAGGCCACTGCATCTCACTAAAGCTCTCAATTGCTGCTGTAAATGGAGCTACACTAGTGATACCACAGACGTTCAATCCAAATGGAGCTACACTAGTAGCATAAACCGTTTCCCTTGTAAGCTCTATAGTATCACTAGGTAAGCTTTACTTCAATTGTAAGCTTTGTAGTAGCGCACTAGTGTAGCCTCATTTCAACTGTAAGCTATGTGGTATCACGTGACTTACGTCACAACATTAATGCCAATTTTAAAATTAACAAAAGGGGGTGAGCTGTAACAGTGGCCTGGAACGATATTAGAAAAGGGCCACTTGAATGTATTTTCCCCCTGGGCCACACATTGCCAGCCCTCCCCTGACTGAATCTACATTTTGGGGAGGTTTAAGGGTCAAAGATCTCAGGGTCAGCCCATTTTTAAGGTTCTCAGGTATGATTATTGAGCAGAATTGCTGTTGTACATTCCCCCCCATTATTTTATGACTGCAGAGAGGTGTCTTATGAACCGCCTTTCTCCAGTTACTAAAAATAAGCGAGAAGGATAGAGGAAGAGCTTGAGGGAGTGGCAGTTGGGAGGGAGAGTATTATGGAACGTTGGTATCTGGCTCTCGGCTGTACCAGCCAGCACTGCCTAATTTGCATAAACTGACCCAAGAGTAAAGCAAAAAAATGCTACCATAACATATAGGTGATTTTGAGTTTTCAAGTTAACTTATGTTGCCATGCAGTTTGCATAGGGGAAATGATGGCTATAAGGTGTGAAAGTGATGATATTGTGCCAGCCAAGTGCATCACGGTGGACAAATACAACTTTACAAAATTCCCATTAATTTTAATGGGGCATTTAACCCCTTGAATGCTAGCGAGGTGTCAACGCATTGCTTCGGGGTTAAAATTCCCATTGAAATCAGTTGGAATTTGGAGAATTTTCATTCTGTGGTGCAACCTCTTTTCTCGAGAATTGCTGAAGTTTAGCTCTTGGGTTTGGTGGCTTTGCTATTAATTAGGGCTTGTATAAAATAAAACAGCGTTAACAGCATTAACTATAATCCTTTGAGTGCCAGTGGTGTACGCAAAGCATTGCAGAGCAATGCGTTGCATACACCTCTGGCACTCAAAGGGTTAACATGTAATACCTGGCCATGAGTGAATATATTGTGTCTGTTGTTTCTTTATGTGATAATAATAATAATTTACAAGGTTGTCTACTCAGAGAACAAGCAATAGCCAGGGGTAAGAACAGCCGCAATGTGCGCAGACACAAAACATAAGGTGTAGATAGTCTGAGTGCGTCCCCCCCACCTTGGCGTGATTTGCAGTGCAGAGGGAATCTATCACACCTGACGGGTTTTGTTTTCTAAAAGTTAAGACTGGCTTTACTCCAGTAAATGTTGCATTCTCTTAATCCCGTGTCAATGTATGACTGAGCTGCTTTAACTCTGTTGTTTGATTCTGCTGTGTGAGCTAATCTAGAGCTCTGCTATCCATTGCTGCTGCCTTCCCTGTCCTGGGACAGGCTGAATCAGCTGACCTTTCTGTGTTACTCACCTGACTGTTATCAGCCAAACCTCCCAGGGTATTTAAAGCAGCTTGTCTCACTTCCTGATTGCCCTTGTGTCTGATTCTGGCTGCAAGAACGTTCTCCTCAGTTGCTGAGTATCTGTGCATGACCTGGCTTCCTCTGATGTCCCTTCTGTCTCGTGACTCCTGGCTTGTTCCTGACATTGCTGATCTCCGTATTCCTGACTTCAGCTTGGCTGAGTACCTGCCTTGGTTCCTCACCCCGGCTTGTCGTTTGGTTTACGCTTCTGGATCACGATTTTGCTTTGTTTGCTTTTGTTATTTTAATAAAGGTATTTTGCATTGTGCATTTTTGTGTTTGTCTGGTTCCTGGTCCCTAACACCCTGTAAGTGATGGACTGGTATCCAGTGTATCGCATCAAAATGTATTAGACACCCCAGGGTTTGCTGTGGTCAAGCCCTAGAAGTGGAACTGTCACTTAGGTGGTTTAGAAACAACTTTTCAAATCACCTATATTTATGTTAGTGATTTTTTTTTATTTCAACCAATAGTTAATAAGATATTTAGCTTTATTATTTCTCAGTTTATGCAAACCATCTAGTGGCATCAGTTGGGTTAGAGTGCACTGTGGAATGTTAGTGTATGGCTGGCAGGGAGTGACAGTTACAAGGAATTGCAGAATGGAATGTTAGTAACTGGCTGGTAGAGAGTGGCAGTTGGGAGGGAGAACAGTGTTTAAAGGAGCAGTAAACTTTTTGTTATGAAAACACGAATTTTATACAGCTTTTCCTGCTAAATAAAACAAGGTCACTGCTGTCAGATGTTTTATTCAAAATTTATAGCAGTTTAAATAATCAGGAAATTAATTTACTGTGTTTACTTCCTGGTTCTTCTAACTGACAGGAAGTGAATTTACTGTGTTTACTTCCTGATAGTTCTAACTGACAGGAAGTGAATTTACTGTGTTTACTTCCTGATAGATCTAACTGACAGGAAGTGACAGGCAGTTTCTATCACATTCTATGGAGAACTGTATGTCTCTGACTTTCCTGACTTTCCTTTCCATTAGAATCTAACAGGAAATCTAATTAGAATTTGACCACTAGAGGGCACTGCTAATGTAAAAAAAACATGGGTTTAAACTGTAATAACTCTGGAAATATAAATCTCTCCGTAGTGGGAGTACCCTTATTTTACTCAATAGGAAAATCCGTACAATATACATTTTTTCATAAAAAAACTTTACTGCTCCTTTAATGTTAGTATCTGGCTGGCAAGGAGAGGCAAGTGGGATGCATAGCAGTGGGGAGTGTTAGTATGTGGATCGCATGGATTGGCAGGTGAGATGGCTGCCATAAATCAATTCCATTTGGATTGCTTCCCCAAAATGAATCATTAACTAGTTCTGAATATTATGTCCACAAAAGCATCTATACCTCAAACACCTCCTTCAGAAAAAGGATAAATAAAAACAGATAAAATATGGCACAGAACACTTTGTAGACCATTCCAAAGAAGTATTTCTTTTTTAATATCTCTATTGCGGCTCTGCTGAAGAGCCTCCTCATGTCGGCCGACACGTATCTCCTTCTGTCAGCTTTACAGCCAACATCAGGAGAAGAGGAAGTAGAGGGGAACTTTAGAACGCTCTATCTCTCACACCATAAAGGTATGAGAGATAGGAATTGCATCCATTGATTTCATATTTTATGGTCTACAATATTACTTTTATATAATTCAGACATTACTATCCCTTTAAAGTGTTATTAAATCCCCTGTTCCCCATGCTATCATGGTCCTAAAATCTAGTCTAACATATGCCCTGCGGGAGTAGCCATTCCTGCCTTTTCCAGGGCTCCCTGACTCACGTTACCATACCAACCTTGTTAGTTGTCTCCTAAGTAATAGTGTTGTATTGTCTGTACAGGAGCTGAGATATAGAAACAGCATTTCTGCATACAAAGGGAGAGATTCACTAAGCGGTGATAAAGAGGTGATAAAGTGGAGTTGACTTCTCTAGTTTATCACTTCTCCAATTCCTATGTTATGCTGTGGGGCCTATTCACTAAGATCTCCAAAGTTGAATAAATATTAGTGAATAGGCGTCATAGAGTAACATAGGAATTGGAGAAGTGATAAACTGGAGAAGTAATGTCTACTTCATCGCCTCTTTATAACCGCTTAGTGAATCTCGCCCAAGGTGTTACAGTATTCATAAAAAAACACTGCCTTAGCTCTTTATTCTCATTACAAACTGCACAACATTCACTGAATGTTATCTATAATAATAACTAGTATTTATATAGCACCTTTATCCCAGTGGGACTCAAAGCGCTTTCAGAATTAATCAAACCTGCAGCTGAAATAATAGACATTATTATTACCCAATCAACAGTATTCATTTACGGACCTCAAAAGGATGAATGGCTAAGCTGACCCTGCCAGGATTTGAACCTGCAACCTTAAGGTTTACACAGGCTTCATAGACAGCGAATTTACCACTGAGGTAGCTCACCAGCTAAGCAACAATGTTTACACACGTATTAAAATGCACGTTTAAGATTATATTATAGGGCTGCTGAATAAAACATATTTTCATTACAGACACTAGCTGTATGTCCATAGTATTTAAAGGGATAGTAATGTTTCACAAAAACAGCAGCTTCAATAAATCTTCATAGTATTTGGACCATGGAGAGTGTTATTTCAGTACCGTCAGAGTTGTAGTACAAGAGTAATTGAATGATAAAGTATCCCCCTCCCGCCCCTTTTTCCTAGTGTAAGCTGTCTCCCCTCAGATGTGGAATTTGGTCTTAAGACCAGACAGCTCACAGCAAGGGACAATCTTCTTACTGTGAAAACAATGAAAACCCTGCTCCTTTTACAGATTTTTCAGGTTTTTCCCCTTATGGTCATTGAATCTTGTCTCTCTCTGTAATCCATGTGGACACCACCTTTTTGCTCTGAGGCAAGCAGTGTTACATCAGGGGCAGGAGGGGGATACTTTATCATTCAATTACTCTTGTACTTCAACTCTGACAGTATTGATATAACACTCTCCATGGCCCAAATACTATGAAGATTAATTGGAGCTGTTTTTATTGTGAAAAGTTACTATCCCTTTAAAGGGATATCACCCAATGTAATGGTTAGGTGTTAGTGCCCCTTTGAAGATTAGGTGGAAATGTTAATACACATTCCTCAGGCTACAACTGGCTCAGATGTCACAGTCCGGTCTGGAAATGCCCCGGCCAAACGTAACCCAATCTGCCCCTCTCAGTGGAAGAAGCAGCAGGTATCAGTGGCAGCCTCACGTCCGGAGCGATCCAGTAATGGGGGATGAGCCTGGCCTGGTCTGAACTGCCTACAAGAAGGGATTGCTGGTGGGTTATTTTATTACGCGTCAATTTGCCAAATACCATGCTGAGACTGTTTGTCTGAAATCGAATCTCTTGGGTACCAGGCGAGCATTTCTTATGAGAAAGCTGGCATCCAATTAGCTAAAGCAAAAGGTGAGCTTAAAGAGATAGCAATGCATTTAAATGAACCTCTTCAGGACCAGAGGGGTCACTGTGTTACAAACATTCCCTGGCCTTCAAGCGAAGTACTTATTCTGTTGAATTAAAGAGTCCGACTAATGTCCGTCATGTGTTAAAGGGGAAGTAACATTAGAAAACAACACAGATTGGCTTAGATTAACTTCAGGGATGATTTTCTATAAAATAAAGTTGACAAGTCACCTTATTCTTTTTGGACAATGTGCCAAAAAAGTCACTGTTAAAAATTACCAGATGACTGACCTGGCATGATCCGGATTAAAATCAGCTCTTATTTTCTTGTAAATTGAACTGTAATGTAGCAGTTACAAATTTTACTTGCAAATTAAGTAACCATAAAAATGTCACATTGCTATCACTTGCCTGCTGCTTTGTTAGCAAATTAACAGGCAGCCATTTTCTTTTTACCTGCGCAACAAGACGGGCTACGTATTAAGTAAATATTCCCTGACCAAGTAGACACTCTGCATTAGACTTCCAGGAGCTGAAATATTATAACAGATTTGTTATTCTGCATTCTGAGTGTAGCTTAAAGGAGCAGTAAACTATGAAAAATATATATTGTAGGGATTTTCCTATTGAGTAAAAGAAGGATACTCCCACTGCCAAGAGATTTATATTTCCAGAGTTATTACAGTTTAAACCCATGTTATTTTTTACATTAGCAGTGCCCTCTAGTGGTCAAATTCTAATTAGATTTCCTGTTAGATTCTAATGGAGAGGAAAGTCAGAAAAGTCAGAGACATACAGTTCTCCATAGAATGTGATAGAAACTGCCTGTCACTTCCTGTCAGTTAGAACTATCAGGAAGTAATCACAGTAAATTCACTTCCTGTCAGTTAGATCTATCAGGAAGTAAACACAGTAAATTCACTTCCTGTCAGTTAGAACTACCAGGACGTAAACACAGTAAATTCACTTCCTGATTATTTAAACTGCTATAAATTTTCAATAAAACATCTGACAGTGATGGGAGTGACCTTGTTTTATTCATCAGGAAATGCTCTATAAAATATGTCTTTTCATAAAAAAAAGTTTACTGCTACTTTAAGATCAGGTGGTCTGGCATTTGACAAAGATGGCTCCCTCCAATTGCCTCCATGTTCTGATTTTAGCTACACCGTGCAGGTAGAAAATATTTGACTTTATACTAATTAGTTTATATGCTGGGCCAATATTACCACAAATTGTTCTATCAATTATTCCAGGACGAACCTCACTGGGGGCATTTGTAATAGCACAACAATAGGTTTGGCCTGCAACATCACTATTTAACATACTGTGTGGAGAATTAGCATAAACCGCCAGACTGTGCCATAAAGGTTTGAATGCCAAAAGGGTACCCAATGTATTGCAAATTGTCTTAAACAATTTCTTTGACATAAAAATGACTAGTAAAATAAAGTAGAAGCTTTTAATTCTATGAAAAACAAACTAAGCATTTCTTAGGGTGTTACGTGAACTCTATGGGACACTGTCAAATCAGTTCCGCCCTTAATGCACCCTACTTTAGTAGTATGTGTGCACGAAAGATGTGAAGTTTAAATAGGTACATGTGCGCCCTTAATGCACCCTAGTGTGTGTGACATAAATATGTTGTTAACCAACCTGCTGCTTGCTATACAATAGTGATTAACTAACTAGCATAACTATATTTAAAGTGGATTTATCACATATAGATACTAAAGCTCATTAGTTAGAGGATTTCGCTAAAAAGTTTAATAAGTTAGTCATTTTTGAAAAAAAAAAAACGTTATCTACACAAAAATTCAAGTTTAAAACGTGCCCAGCAGCCTACTTCCTGCTTGCATCACTGCCTCTGCTCCCGTCCCACTACCCAGCATCCTCCAATGACGGAGGCTTTCTTTCTCTAAGCTGGAGCGATCCCATTGGCAGAGATCGATATCTAGCCAATGAGATCACTCCAGCTTAGAGACAGACATCCTCCGTCATTGGAGGATGCCGGGTAGTGGGATGGGAGCAGCCTCTGTGCGGCAAGCAGCTTGCCACAGCTGCAAGCAGAAATAGGCTGCTGGGCACCTTCTAAACTTGAATTTTTGCGTAGATAACGTTTTTGTTTTTTTTCAAAAATGACTAACATTAAACTTTGTTCCTAATTGCTCTATCTAATGAGCATTAGATATCTATATGTGATAAATCCACTTCAAGTGACGCACAGCCCATTAAACGTTACTGGATGGAGGACCATGCCAACATCAGGGCTTTTTGGATACCTGCTTGGGCCCCCAGAAGAACTGTACAATTTACTTTTTTTTTTTGTTAATTATACAAAACACATATGATGTATATATATATATATATATATATATATATATATATATATATAGTTTCTTGGTGTATTGTAATTGGTGTTTAAAAATATTACTCCCACAAAAGCGTCATCCGGGGTCTGTTCATCAAAATGGGAACAATATGCAAAAGGATCCCTGGACAAACTGTTAACCCATATTCGGTTGCTTGACCTGAAACACAAGAATTCGCTTTCTGAGGAGGACCTTAGCAATCTTACGAAGGCAAGGAATATGCTTAATTCTAGATTCAGGGCCTCTTTTCAAAACTCCTGTATGTGTAGGCAATACCACCGCTATTTAAATGGGGACAAATGCGGGAGAAGCTTGGCCAGATTCGTCAAGGCTCACCAGACGTGAGCTCACATGTGGCTCAGATCAAGAGGCCTAGGGAACCCCCTCTTACCTCGTACCCGCATATCTCTGAGGCATTTAGAGAATACTATGAGTCTCTATACATCCTTAGTAGCAGTGGGGAGTAACCACATGCTTCACAGGAGGACATATTGTCCTTCTTGCGAAAGGCAAATGTACCCTCGATCTCCACGGAAGTTAGCGAGTCCATGGATCAGCCCTTCACAGACCTTGAAATCCTCCATGCTATAAAATCCTTACCAAAAGGGAAAAGCCCAGGCCCTGATGGGTTCTCTGATCAGTACTAGAGGGCCTTCTCAAATATTCAAGTGCCTCACTTGAAACTAGCCTTCAATGCAGTTAGGGATGGTACTCGTTTTCCACAGCAGCCACCTGAGGTAAACATTATAGTACTACCCAAACCCATGAAAGATGCAACCTTATGCAGCAACTACTAACCAATATCCTTACTAAATTTGGACATTAAGATCCGGATTAGTCCCCATCTTTCCTCGCTCCTACACCCCCAATAAAAGTGTGTTTGTTCCGGGCCGACAGGCCTACCATAACACCGCAGCGGCCATCTGGCACAAAAGGAAAACCTTCCCGCCAATCCCCTTAGTACTGAGGCAGAGAAGGCATTTGACAGGGTTAACCGGCAATACCTAGCTGTTCTTAAGAATGCTGGATTCGGTCAGATAACGATACTATGTATTATGAGCCTTTATGCTTCTCCTGCAGCACGGATACAAGTCAATGGTATTTTTTCAGAAATATTCCATATAACCAATGACACTAGACAAGGGTGTCCGCTCTCGCCTCTGTTATTTAATCTGTCGCTGGAACCGCCTCTGAATTCTATCAGAGCCGATGATAAAATACATGGGATTATGGCAGGGACCCATTCCCACAAAACTCTGGACTACGCAGATGACGTCCTATTAACTCTCTCTAACCCAGAGGAGTCCCTGAGTTTGTTACTTGACACTCTTGACCTCTACTGTGCTGTCTCTGGTCCTAAAATAAATCTCTCCAAGTCGGAGATCCTAAACATAACGACAGAACCACACATGGTAGACAGCATGAAACGGAGGTTTCCGTTCCGTTGGGCATTCACATATAACACGTATTTAGGCATCCAAATCTCCAAAGAAATTAAAGATCTTCCGTTACTCAATATAACCCTTTTCTAGATACTGTCAGAGTTGATTTCAAGAGATGGTCACGTCTGACTCTGTCCTGGTTTGGAAGGATCAGTATAGTTAAAATGATGGTGATACCCAAAATACTGTATATCTTAAACATTTTGCCTCTGCGTTTCCCCCCTTCCCTACTTTCGAAACTGTAGTCAGAAATAGGTCTCTTCATGTAGGCGGGTAGGTGTCCTAGAATATGGTTTTCCGTCCTGACAAGACCTCAGGCTTTGGGAGGACTGGGATTGCCAGACCTCCACAAATATTTCCAAGCCTCAGACCTGTCTAAATTTATAGACCTGGCAAAATCAGACCAGAGAATACTGCCCCAGACGCTATTTGAGGATAGCCATAAGATAGATCTAATCCAACTTCTCTGGTTGAAAAAACACAACACACCCTGATGGTGTGGGGATAATCCTATTCTGGGACACCTGCTCGCCGTTTCAAAATTCCCATCTCCACTGTAATCTCTTGTGGGCAGCCCAGACTCTCCAGAGGATTTACCCTCTTCGACTTCGAGAATGGAAGAAACTTAACATGGACACACTTCAATCCCTACGATCTGTTCCAGCACCTTTGTCCAAAGATCATCTTCAATTGAAACTTGCTCCAGGACAGAAACTGGCTATCCCAGTTCTCCTCTTTTGATACTATTGACAGAGAGCTGCCAGCATTTGAATCCGCAATCTCCTCCCAGAACCCCCCTCTACTTACTCTCTCATTTTCTTATAATCTTGTATTTAAAGCCTTGATGGTGAGCAAACCATACTTCCTGGTTCATTGGGAGAGAGATCTTGAAGTTACCATGGACAGGCGTTCCTGGTCTCACATCTTTAGATCCATCAATCAGTTTGCACGGTCTACTAAGTCACGGGAGCTGAACTACAAATTGATCACCAGGTGGTATGTTACTCCTGTGCAAACCACTAAGATATTCCCCATGACTTCACCCCTATGTTGGAGGTGCAGTTGTCACTACTGATCCCTTCTCCACATTTGGTGGATGTGCTCCCAAATCATACCGTTCTGGGAGGCGATACGAGCACAAATAAACTTTGATTTGAGTAACGATATTCCCCTGGACTCCCTCTTCTCCCTATTTGCTGCGACTAACCACATCTCTGCTCCCAGGTCAGGCTTCAAGATGAAAATTTTAGTTCCACTATTCAATGAGGCCAAGGCTCTCATCCCCTCTCTGTGGAAAAAAACACTGACACCACCACTCGAATCCTGGTTGCAGAGAGTTAAGTCCTTGATATGAATGGAAAGTTGCCACGCTTACTCTACTAAGTCCTTCATTAAAATCTGGCACAAATGGCTGTTCCACAACTCGAACCTACACCACTAGAGTATTAGATATCTCAGATATTGCCAGGAATTACATGGTCTTTATTGTTGGGGGCTTCCTGGTTGTCCATTAGTCCCTTCCCAGCTCCCCAGATGCCAGTGATTTTGAGTACACATGACTTGATCAGTCAAGGGATTATACACTCATTAGCGAGACTTACTCCCTCTGTGATTTTGGATACTCTCTCCTCTTCATAACCTTTCACTTCCACCTCTTCTTTCCTCCTTTCTCCTCTTTCTACACATTTCTCCCCCCCCTTTCAGTTTCCCCTTTACTCTTCATTTCCCCTCCTACTCTGCTCACCCGACTAGACATCACCCCTCGCCCTCCTCATTCTAGCACTTAGTAGCGCCTTCATGTGTAAAAGTATTAGGATCAGACACTAGTGTACTCTTCCTGATATCTACTCTACCTCGGCACCTTGTGTAGACAACCAACTCTTACAGAACATTTTAGGGACTTATCCCAAGTATAGGTGCCGAGTTTAGAAACAGATGATCCATATTTCCCTACATACCACTCCACTGGTTCCTCCATATTCTTTTGTAACTTGTCACATTTGCACTAATCTCTCTTTGTAACATGAAGCCATGTTAGGTGTATTTTCATTGTATGTCCATATTACGTATGCCATGTTCTTCAATATGTACATGATGATGTTGCTTCTTTTCTTATTGTCAATCAATTTTCAATAAAGCACTTTAAAAAAAAAATAAATATATACATTACTCCCACAATCTGGTGTTGAGTATGCTGATTTGGCACTGAAAGCAGAGCTGTACAGGTGCTGGGGGGATCTTAGCCTGGGCATACCTTGTGTATGCTGGAGGCCTCATGCTCAGGGGGTACTCATCACACACCTTGCGTTGTGATAATTTATTTGCAGTCGTCCACAGGCCTGTACCACGAGATGCAGGTGCAGGTGTGGAGGGAAGTCTAAGGTGCGCTACTGCCCTCATGTGGGAGGGTTACAGGTCCGCCGGGTGAGATGATAGCTCTGACCTCTGCAGCGAAGTCTACAGGAAGTGGAAAGGTTACATCCTAAGGCACAGTGCATTCATGCGCCGTGTGTACAGTACCAGGCATTATCTGTGTGCACATGCCAGCCCTCTCTTCACTGTGAACGACTGCAAATCAATTCTCACAATACAAGGTGTGTGATGAACACCCCCTGAGCCTGAGGCCTCCAGCATATACAAGGTACGCCCAGGCATTAAAACATCCCTGGCCACTTTCCAACCCTAATGACTTTGAATGTGATAAGGAGTGAGCCCAAGATTCATGATCGTAGACCAGAAATTGTGAGTTCCTTGCACCCTGCCATGCAGTGACAATAGAAACCAACAATGAACACTAAGCCTACATCATGCCACACCCCATATAAGCAAACCTGTCACTAGCAAGTCGCCACCTACCTACATCCTCCTGCATGTATCAGTGATATGTACACTGATGCAGGAGGGTTGGAAGCTCCTCACACAACGTTACACCATAAAATGACTGCAGTGACCCACAATATCCCACAGTCATACTTTACTAGCCAACCCCTTCCTGGTCATCAGGTCCTTTCTCACTGAAGAGCTTAGCAAAAGACCGTGTCAATTGTTGTGTTCTCTTAAAAATGGACAACGTCTCGGCAGTACAATACATTAATCGCCTAGGAGGCACGAAATCCAAACAATTGGCAGAACTAGCCAAGGATTTTTGCCATTTTTGCCTGGACCGCAATGTGACCGTCCTTCCACAACATCTACCTGGACTTTCCAACGCAGTGGTGAATTGGAATTCCAGATACCTCTCCAATCGCAGCGACTGGATGCTACACAGAGGGTTTTTCTCCCTACTACATCACTTATGGGGGCCTTTTCGAATCCATCTCTTTGCATCCCGTCTGAATTGACAAGTTCCCCGATTCTTCAGCTGGAGACCAGATCCAGAAGCACTGGCCATGGAGGCATTTCTACAATCGTGGGTTCTGGGAACTAATTATGCTTTCCCACCATTTGCAATGATACCACGGATCCTTCTGTCGATTCGCCGTCAACAAGCAACGGTAGTTCTGGTCTCTCCCTTTTGGCCAATGCAACCGTGGTTTCCTCCTCTTCTGGAGTTATCCGCAGACATTCCACGCCTACTTACATCTTTTCCCAATCTTTTAACAAATCCTTCCGACGATCCACACGATTTATTGGTGTCCGGAAATCTTTAACTCATGGCCTGACTCGTATCGGGAATACCATCGATACCGGAAGAATTTCGGAATCAGCTCGATCACTCCTGGCGGAATCTTGGGCACCAGGTACCCGAACCATGTATTAATCCGCCTGGTCATTTTGGAGTAGTTGGTGCCTGGAACGGGACTTGAATCCCATTTCAAACTCTCCAATTGAAGTAGTCAATTCTCTATCCCATCTATTCGATCTCGGTAAAGCTTACCGCACTATCAATACTTACCGTTCTGCCATATCAGCAGGTCACGCTACCCTAGATGCTGTTCCGGTTGGCCAATCAATTGTTGTTTGTCGCCTTCTGCGGGGCATCTGTTTCTCGAGACCTCCCCAATCGAGATACCATTCTATATGGAATGTGAACAATGTTTTACGTTTTCTAGCAAATTGGCCAACCAACGATTCCTTATCTTTAAAGCAATTATCGGCAAAGTTGACTATGCTTCTTTGCCTAGTGTCTTTCAAACGAGTTTCAGATGTTAGAGCCTTGGACCTACATTCTAGATCTTTCACACCATTAGGAATCCAATTTCAAATATCCCGTTGTACTAAGATGACGATCCGAACAGTATCTTACCCTGCTTTTCCTTCACAACCACAGTTATGTGTGGTTCGATGCTTAGAAGAATATGAGAAACGATCCGCTTCACATCGCAATCCCAAATGGTCCCAATTATTGATATCTTTCTGTAAACCTTTTCTTACGGTTTCGGCGGCCACCTTAGCCCGTTGGGTCAGATGGATCATGCAATTAGCCGGCATTAATATTGCTCTGTTTGGAGCTCATTCTTCTAGAGGCGCAATGGCCTCTATGGAGTTACAAGCTGGGGGAAGATTGGAGGATATCCTTAGGGCTGCAGACTGGTCTAGGGAATCTACCTTTAAAGACTTGTATTGTAAACCCATTGATCATGTGTCAATTAATGTATTAAATAATCTTTAACATGCTTAGTTTTCTAGCTTTGAATTTGCATAATATGAAGCCTCCGTGAGAATGCCATAAAATTTGTGGATTTTCCTAACAAGTATGAAGGAAAGTCAGAATTTTATAAAAGACACGGAGGTGAATATTATCACTCCCTATGTATATTCCCTCCCCATTTATGTATATTTTCTGTGTCTTCTACAGGTTGAACGTGGGCGATATCTTAAGAGGTTCGACGTCCCTTCAAAGATACCAGTTGAGATGTTTTGATGTAACATGTTTGTTTCAATGGATTATCTGGTTCAGTGGACATTTACTATTTCGTTATGATAATGAAGATCCTTGTTTGAAGAGTTCAACATGCAAGAAAGAGGAAGAGGAAGCACTTACAGTTCATTTTATGACAGAGGTCTTACTGTCTTTTATAAAATTCAGACTTTCCTTCACACTTGTTAGGAAAATCCACAAATTATATAGATACACCTGACTGCTGTATGATGGACTCCTACCTAGGTAAGTGATTGTGTTACATGCAGTCATTATATAGATACACCTGACTGCTGTATGATGGACTACTACCTAGGTAAGTGCTTCTGTTACACACAGTAATTATATAGATACACCTGACTGCTGTATGATGGACTCCTACCTAGGTAAGTGATTGTGTTACACGTAGTAATTATATAGATACACCTGACTGTTGTGTGTTGGACTCCTACCTAGGTAAGTACTTCTGTTACACACAGTAATTATATAGATACACCTGACTGTTGTGTGATGGACTCCTACCTAGGGAAGTGCTTCTGTTACACATGGTAATTATATAGATACACCTGATTGCTGTATGATGGACTCCTACCTAGGTAAGTGCTTCTGTTACACACGGTAATTATATAAATACACCTGACTGCTGTATGATGGACTCCTACCTAGGTAAGTGCTTCTGTTACACATGGTAATTATATAGATACACCTGACTGCTGTATGATGGACTCCTATCTAGGTAAGTGTTTCTATTACACACAGTAATTATATAGATATACACCTGACTGCTGTGTGATGGATTCCTACCTAGGTAAGTGCTTCTGTTACACACAGTAATTATACAGATACACCTGACTGCTGTGTGATGGACTCCTACCTAGGTAAGTGCTTCTGTTACACACAGTAATTATATAGATACACCTGACTGCTGTGTGATGGACTCCTACCTAGGTAAGTGTTTCTGTTACACACAGTAATTATATAGATACGCCTGACTACTGTATGATGGACTCCTATCTAGGTAAGTGCTTCTATTACACACAGTAATTATATAGATATACACCTGACTGCTGTGTGATGGACTCCTACCTAGGTAAGTCCTTCTGTTACACACAGTAATTATACAGATACACCTGACTGCTGTGTGATGGACTCCTACCTAGGTAAGTGCTTCTGTTACACACAGTAATTATACAGATAGACCTGACTGCTGTGTGATGGACTCCTACCTAGGTAAGTGCTTCTGTTACACACAGTAATTATATATATATGCCTGACTACTGTATGATGGACTCCTATCTAGGTAAGTGCTTCTATTACACACAGTAATTATATAGATATACACCTGACTGCTGTGTGATGGACTCCTACCTAGGTAAGTCCTTCTGTTACACACAGTAATTATACAGATACACCTGACTGCTGTGTGATGGACTCCTACCTAGGTAAGTGCTTCTGTTACACACAGTAATTATACAGATACATCTGACTGCTGTGTGATGGACTCCTACCTAGGTAAGTGCTTCTGTTACACACAGTAATTATACAGATACACCTGACTGCTGTGTGATGGACTCCTACCTAGGTAAGTGCTTCTGTTACACACAGTAATTATACAGATACACCTGACTGCTGTATGATGGACTCCTACCTAGGTAAGTGCTTCTGTTACACACAGTAATTATACAGATACGCCCGAGTGCTGTGTGATGGACTCCTACCTAGGTAAGTGCTTCTGTTACACACAGTAATTATATAGATACACCTGACTGCCGTGTGATGGACTCCTACCTAGGTAAGTGCTTCTGTTACAGTCATTATATAGATACACCTGACTGCCGTGTGATGGACTCCTACCTAGGTAAGTGCTTCTGTTACACACAGTAATTATATAGATACACCTGACTGCCGTGTGATGGACTCCTACCTAGGTAAGTGCTTCTGTTACACACAGTAATTATACAGATACACCTGACTGCCATGTGATGGACTCCTACCTAGGTAAGTGCTTCTGTTACACACAGTAAATATATAGATACACCTGACTGCTTTATGATGGACTCCTACCTAGGTAAGTGCTTCTGTTACACAGTAATTATATAGATACACCTGACTGCCGTATGATGGACTCCTACCTAGGTAAGTGCTTCTGTTACACACAGTAATTATATATATATATATGCCTGACTACTGTATGATGGACTCCTATCTAGGTAAGTGTTTCTATTACACACAGTAATTATATAGATATACACCTGACTGCTGTGTGATGGACTCCTACCTAGGTAAGTCCTTCTGTTACACACAGTAATTATACAGATACACCTGACTGCTGTGTGATGGACTCCTACCTAGGTAAGTGCTTCTGTTACACACAGTAATTATACAGAGACACCTGACTGCTGTGTGATGGACTCCTACCTAGGTAAGTGCTTCTGTTACACACAGTAATTATACAGATACACCTGACTGCTGTGTGATGGACTCCTACCTAGGTAAGTGCTTCTGTTACACACAGTAATTATATACATACACCTGACTGCTGTGTGATGGACTCCTACCTAGGTAAGTGCTTCTGTTACACACAATAATTATATAGATACACCTGACTGCCGTATGATGGATTCCTACCTAGGTAAGTACTTCTGTTACACGCAGTAATTATATAGATACACCTGACTGCTGTATGATGGACTCCTACCTAGGTAAGTGCTTCTGTTACACACAGTAATTATATAGATACACCTGACTGCTGTATGATGGACCCCTACCTAGGTAAGTGCTTCTGTTAGACACAGTAATTATGTATATTTGGTCCACTTCTACAAAAGTCAAATGATTTTAGTACTTACAGAGCTTCGCTAAACATATATATATATATATAGAAGCTTCTCAACAGTTTTAGAATATTTATTATACTAGTTTAATACATTCTCCCCCATTTCAAAATTTCCATTCAGTGGAAAAAGAATGGAACATTCATCCATGCCGCTGTTTATATTCTAATACATCTCTCCCACTACTTGCCTCACGCATCCATATGGATTCCCTTTCAGGTATCTGAGAGATTAATTGAAAGCAACTGATGTTTCACACATCACAGATTGATACATGCACGCCTTTGAAGCATGCTGGTTGGGGTAGGGTTACCTGCCTTCCCGTGTCCTGATAATTAAGTGACAATTGATCAGACAGCGGAAGATGCAGGGGGAGTCAGGACCATTGCTGCAGGGTAAGAGGATGCTATAGATAGACAACAGTTGCAAGTGATGTGACTGTCCTTTCACTTCAAGGGCTGTACTTTGTGTCAACGTCTGTGCTCAAGTCATTAACAAATTATTGATGCACGTAACAAACACAGCAGCTAATGGGGAATGTGTTGAGTGTCCCAGGGAAAGAACGCGAGGGAGGAAGAACAGGCAGGCGGACTAAAATTTCCAAACACTCATGAAAGATTCAAAGACGCCACTTGTTAAATTTAATTGGGAGAAACCTGATTCACCGTGCGGATTGTTGGCTTTTACTTAAGAAGTCAAATGACAAGATTGTCTGTGTTTACTTTATTCCATTACCCTCTCTGCCACCGTCCTCCCCCCTCTCACCCCCATTCAATTTTTAATGGTCTATTTCCTCAGTAGATCAGTGCATTTTCTCACTTAGTCACCTATCTTCATTCTAATTATTTATCACCATTTTTTGTTATCAGATGGGTTCATTGTGCATTTAAAATAGATCTAAACAAATTATGGAATTTTGGATCTCATGCGAATGAGAAAAAAACAACTTATTCTGAGAGGGAAAAGAAAATGTCCCACATTCCCACTGATTTAACAGTGTGTTGCATACCACTCTGGCACTTAAAGAGTTAAACAAGTCTTTAATCGCAGTAAAGGAAGACCAACACATTAAAACGAAATGCTGTTCGGTACTTTTAAAGGGATAGTAATGTTTCACAAAAAACAGCAGCTTCAATTAATTTAATTTGGGCCACGGAGAGTGTTATTTCAATGCTGTCAGAGTTGTAGTACAAGAGTAACTGAATGATAAAGTATCCCCCTCCCGCCCCTTTTACCTAGTGTAAGACATCTCCCCTCAGATGTGGAATCTGGTCTCTTGACCGGACCGGTCACAGCAAGGGACAATCTTCTTACTGTGATCATAAGGAAAACCCTGTTTGTATTGGCAGGTGGTTTTTCAAACTGATTTTGGGACAGGTCCTCCTAATTCTTTGATTTTAAAAGTTTATATGTAGGAATGGCTATTGGGGTCGTTTGTGTCTATGACTAAGAGCTGAATTAAGCGCGGAACGCGTCACATTTATTTCGGTGGTCCTGTCGGTCATGGGATCCTGTTTGTCTCATCTCTGTCCTGCTTAAATACCATTTTGTTTTAATGAGCAAAATAAAGCTATATGTGAATTTTATTATTTTCGGAAGTGCTATTCATCTTTTTTTGTCTATACGATGTGTCAGGAGTGGAGACCCTGCTGAGAGTGTGCACCCGAATTTAAAAAGACAGCGCTGACATCCTGAAGATTTTGTTACAGTGTTGCTGTTGCACGATATATGTTGTGAAACGTAGAAGCACCATTTCTTTCTCTTTATAAGGAAAACTCTGCCCCCTTGAGAGGTTTTTCCTTATAATCACTGAAGATTGTCCCTCTCTGTGATCCATCCGGACAGTCTTGCTGCTCTGAGGTGAGCAGTGTTACATCAGTAAAAGGGGCAGGAGGGGGATACTTTATCATTCAATTACTCCTGAAGTACAACTCTGACAGTATTGAAATAACACTCTCCATGGTCCAAATACTATGAAGATTAATCAGAGCTGCTTTTATTATGAAACGTTACTATCCCTTTAAATACCCTGTAACAAAAACTTTATATTGGGACTTCTCAGAGCTATCCCACTATGTATACTTAACCCCTTAACGACCCTTGACGGTCATAGTACGTCAAGGGTCGATTTGACTTAACGACCGATGACGTACTTTGACCGTCATCGAGTTCCGGGTTCCCCCCGCGGCTGCACGCCGTTCGGGGAGTCCGGAACGCAACGGAGCAATAAAAAAAATTGCTCCGTGGTCGTTGAGTCACTTCCGCTTCCGGATTCCCCGGTCGTTAAGGGGTTAAAACTGTTTGTCTGATGCAGCCACAGGTATATTCTGTCACTTCACAGAATTATCACTCTAATATACAAACACCAGATTACCCAGGTGATTCAATTAACTGCAGACACTTCCAATGAATGCATATCATTAGGCTACAGGTGGCACAGTTCCATTCAAAGGCACCCAGTCAATGATACTTTCTTCCCACTCCTAGGAATATACACACAAGAGAAGAGGAGTTTGTTTAAAATTAGTCCCACTTCAAAAAATTGAAAGTGCAAATATCCACTCACATATAAGAATACCTTAACCGGCTCCCGGAATCTTTATTCTTTAGCGCTTCCTTCTAGCCTCCACACGTTCTGTTTCTCCCACGGTAAACGAGCCCTCAACAGAGTGTAAGAAAGGAAAAGCAACATCACCTTCATATATTCATATAGAAACAAATCGAAAGCATCCACTTACATTAAAGTAGAACTTTAACAGCACTCCGTGTTGATCCACTGGTTTCCCCACATGTATCTTGTATGTTGTCTCCTCTCTCTCCAAGGTTTCCAGCACGCTGCTTGTAATCCTGTAAAGGGATATTAATGTTTCATAATAAAAGCAGCTCTAATTAATCATCATAGTATTTGGCTATGGAGAGTGTTATTTCAATTCTGTCAGAGTTGTAGTTCAAGAGTAATTGAATGACAAAGTATCCCCTCCTGCCCCTTTTACTGATGTCACACTGCTCAGCCAGATCAGAAGGGAGGTGCCCAGGTAGACTGCAGAGAGGGACAATCTTCAATTAAGATAAGGGAAAAACCTGAAAAACTTGTCAAGGGGGGCAGGGCTTTCATTGTTCTAATAGGAAGAAGATTGTCCCCTGCTGTTATCTGTCTGGTCTATGGACTGCATTCCACATCTGAGAAGAGATGGCTTACACTAGGTAAAAGGGGCGGGGGGAACTTTGCTTGTGAATATCTCTCAAACCATAAAGGTTTGAGAGATAAGACTTATATCGTTCTTCATGTTTTTTTAATGCCTACAAAATAAAATAAAGATAAAACAAAGTATTACTATCCCTTTAAGGGGTTAGCTCACTCAATGAATTAAAAGGATGTAATCATTTCAAAAATTGGGGCCAGCAGGCTATATATCCAACTAAATTTATTAATAACAAGTTTATGGCAAATAAAATCGCTCCAAAATTCAATAAGTTAGGACAGTAACATCTGAAAATCTCCAAAGTGTAACAGTGCTCTCAACTTGGTGTCTGACCAAAAATTTTATTTGTTCTCTGAGGCCTAAAATCTAATCTTCATCGTGCTGTGAGGCAGCAGACATTCTTGTCTTTTCCAGGGCCCTCACTGATTATCCAGGATTATCTGTAAATAACAGCCTTTCTGAATACAAAAGCACTGGGCGCTAATCACAATCAATTGACAATACAAACAGCACACAACAAAAATAGATGCTCTATGAACAGAAGAATTTACATGCGTTAAACAGGAAGTTTAGGATTCTAATTGAGGGATGAAATATGAATGTTTATATATGCTAGCTTAAAGTGTGTGGTATTTAAAGTTATATAAGCCTATTTCTTTTTTTTTGGTGTATGGTAGATTGATCTCCTGTGCATGGCTTGCAAGGAGTTTAAAGCTGGATTTAAATCAATAGGTATTTGAAGAGCTATATGGAATATGGTGCAGTTGGTAATGTAAGTTCTTCTGTTACACACAGTAATTTTATGTCAGACCGGAGGCTTTGTATTATGGTTATACTTTCTCCACTGCATCCCTCAGCAGCAAAGAAAAACTTTATTTAAATAACGTAAATAAACAAGGAAAACCTGATAGTAGTGCCTAGTCAATGCTCCACCAATCACACAAAGTCCCATCCTATTAACTGAGGTGCAGCAGTTGTCTCCTCCTCTTTCTTTGCTGCTCCCTCAGCTCAGTGCAGTATATTCTATTCTTCTAAGTACAGTATATTTTATTGCCATATGTACAGTTTGAGATGGTGCTATATTTCCTTTCTTTATTTTGTTTTGTACAGGGAATATGTGATCTGCTTTTAAATTCAGTTGATCTATATACCTTTGTTCGTGTTTGGTCTCATCCTTGGATCCATTTCTTTCTCCAGTTATTAGGGCCGCTTGTGCTTTGTGTGAGGTGCTTATTTATACTTGTGGCTACTTGTGCTTGCTTGTGGGGCACTTGTTGAGCTTTCCTGTCTGCTCTGAACTGGGTAGAAACAGAGGGTTTCAGTGGCTATTGTATCTGGCTTCAGTGTCTCACGCATGAGTATTACTACCACTTTTCTTTGGTACAGTAGTTTTTTCAGTTGCATAGCTCACACATGAGTAGTGGCTGTGAGGAGGCCATTGTGCCCAGTATATAGGCTTTTGAACATGCGCAAAGTTTTTTTGGTATGGCCCCAGATATTATCATATAATCAGATGCCAGCCTTCTAGGTTGGGGGGCACAAGAGTGAGATGTTTCTACCGGAAGGAAATGTCTCCTCAGGAGTTGGCTCCCTTGTCTTGAGCTTTTGGCGGGGTCTTTTGCCCTGAAGAGTTTGGCAAAAGACAAGGTGAACTGTTGTATCCTTCTAAATATGGACAACATTTCGGCAGTGCGGTATATAAATTGCCTGGGAGGTACCAAGTCATAGCAGTTGGCAGACTTGGCAAAGGTATTTTGGCATTTCTGCTTCGACAGGAATATCGTTCTTCAGGCAGAATATTTACCAGGTCTGTCCATCACTGTGGCAGATTGGAATTCACGTTACCTTTTGGACCGCAGCAATTGGATGCTGCACAAAGACATTTTTTCTCACATTTTGGACCTTTGGGGTCCATTGGAAGTGGATCTTTTCGCTTCATGTCTGAACCATCAGTTAGTAAACTTTTACAGCTGGAGACCAGATCCAGAGGCTTTATGGATGGATGCCTTCCTTCAGTCATGGAGGCACAGGAGGAATTATGCTTTTCCTCCTTTTGCTCTGATTCCCAGAACCATTCTGCAGATCAGGACTAAGAGGCAGCATGCAACGGTGGTTTTGATCACACCATTGTGGACGACTCAACCTTGTTTCCCAGCTCTTCTGGAATTGTCAGTAGATTGTCCTTGTGTGATCCAGACCTTTCCTCTTCTCTTGACAGATCCTTCAGGCAATCCGCACAAATTAATCATGGAAGAGACTATTCAGTTGGTGGCATGGCTTGTTTCAGGGGTGTTATAACGTCTCCTTCATTTTCAGAATCAGCTCAGTTTCTTTTGGCTGAATCATGGGCACCGGGTACCCGGACCATGTATAAATATGCATGGCTATTGTGGAATAATTGGTGGAACAGGATTTGGATCCCAAATCGGCTGTTACAGTAGCAATAGTGAATTTTCTTTCACATTTTTTTTATTTCGGAAAGGCGTGTAGGACCATTAATATGTATCGATCTGCAATTTCGGCAGGACGAGTTAATGTAGATGGTCAACCGGTAGGCCAAAATGCATTAGTATGTAGGTTTTTAAGGGGGGATCAGATTTTCGAGACCTCCAACTTTGCGGTATTCTTCTCTTTGGGATGTTAACAAGGTGTTGCATTTCTTGGATAATTGGACTTGCAGTGACGAGTTCTCTTTGAAACAATTATCTGCCAAGTTAACTATGTTGTTATGTCTGGTTTCTTTTAAATAAGTATCAGATGTCAGGGTGTTGGACTTGACTTTTCGTCCTTTAAACCATTTGGAGGTGCAGTTTACTATTCATAAGAGAACCAAAACGAGAGTTAAAACAGTGTCGTATCTGACTTTTCCTAGTAAACAACATTTGTGTGTGGTGTCTTGCCTGCGAGCATATGAATCTAGGACGCTTTCTTTCAGGAAGACTGGTTGGAATCAACCAAGCGACCAAGAATAAATTACGGGCCGAATGCCCAAGGGTTCTCTGGCAAAGATATTTGACTTGACAGAAATAGCCATTTCTAATGCTACCCCAATTGTTATTAATATTCTAAGAGGTTGGATACAGAGGGCTATTTGTTTCATTGGAAATGCCAGTGCAGCCATCTCTAGAGAAAGACACAGATCAATTCTGTTTAAAATAGATCCCAAATTACTGAGATGGTATCTTCAGAATTAGGCCCATCTGCAAATGGTTTATTATTTGGAGATTCTTTTTTCAAAGATATGGGAAAATGTGTTACTGCCTTCACAGCACTAGGCAAAGCCCAATCTTCAATGAAGAAATATTTCAATCCCAGAGTTTTTGGCAAGGCTGGGAAAACTAGGGGCCGATTTCCCGGCTGAGTATACCTATCACGGTGCCTGTGATCCCTGAGCGACATTCTTACTTCCTGGTTTACACTGCTGTGTTCTTATTGGCTCAGGTCTGTTGCTCCACCCATGGTTTGCTTTCAAATACACCCTCCCGTCACTATACCAGTGCCCTTTCTTGGTGTACCCGTATCTAGCGTTCTGAAGCTCTTGTTCCTGTTTTCCGTGTATGATTCGGCTCACCTGACTATGTATTGTTCCTGATGTTACTGATCTCGATCTTGTTGCTGACCTAGGACTGGCTGACTAACTCTCTGTGTACCGTACCGGCTTGGCTGAGTATCTGATTCCGTTACCGACTAGGACTGGCTGACTACCCCCCGTGTGTACCGAACTGGCATGGCTGAGTATCTGATTCTGTTGCTGACCTAGGACTGGCTGACTAACTCCTTGTGTACCGTACTGGCATGGCTGAGTGTCTGATTCCGTTACCTACTGGGACTGGCTGACTACTTGTTGTATTCCGACCTGGCTGGGCTAGTTCTGGCCGTACATTTAGACTGGTTGTATCCTCCATGTGTGCCGACCTGGTTGTGTTGCTGTACGTGCCTCTACTGGGACTTGCCATTAATCCCATTGGTCCATTAGGGCTATCGATTCTGTCCACCTACGTTACGTGCGAGCTTACTATAGCGCCGGTAGCTCCTTTGCTCCTTTAGCCATCTGGAGCTTGCTTGGGCCATTCACTCACCAGTGTCTGTGTTGCCTCCGGTAACCCTGTGCTATAGGGTCCAGTATAAGCCAGACTTCTGCCCAAGTTGCCTATACCTACCCTACTGATCTAGGGCCCGTTACGGCCAGTGTCTGGTTTCTGTTGCCTCCGTTAACCCTAGCGTGCTAGGGCCTAGTCGCTGCCAGCTCTTGATCTCTGCTGCCTCCGTTAACCCTAGCCCTCTGGGCTAAGCTACTGCCAGAGTTACCTCCGTGTTGCCTCCTTAACCCTAGCATTCTAGGGGAGTCCACTGCCTAGCCAGCTCAGAGTTGCCTCCGTGTTGCCTCCTTAACCTAGCGTTCTAGGGTATCCCGCTGCCTAGCCATCTTGGTGTTGCCTCGGTGTTGCCTCTTTTACCCTAGCGTCTAGGGTAGTCCGCTGCCTAGCCATTTTAGTATTGCCTCATTAACCCTAGCGTGCTAGGGCCAACTTGTGCCAGAGTCCTGCCTTATTGCCTCTGTTATCCTATCTGGGTCAGTTCTCTGCCAGAGTCTTTGTTGCCTATACCCCCTAGCCCACTAGGGGTTTGCCCTGCAGCTGCCCTTCGCTGTTGCCACCTATTGCGGAGTGGGGCTGTTGAGGAGTTCCTGGTTCCTGCTTGCTGTTGTTCCTGCCAGCTGTCCTAGCTATTATAGTACTGACTATTTATTCTCTGTGTGTTTTACTCACCCTGACCTGCGTCAGATGTGGAAGGTACTTGGTACGGACCTCATCTGGACCTGAGTGGAGCACTCGCTTATTATTTCTCATTAAAGCTTTTTAACCTTACCTGACTGTCTGAGTGTTCTTTACAAAAACCGTGACAATACCCAAGTTCCTTCAGAGGAACAAATAGATTTGATCAAGGCCCTTCCTCTTCCTATGGTAGAGGTTATTATTCATATGAACCAAGAGTTTCCATGCCTTCCTTCCTTTAAAGGAGTAGACTTGGAGATCAAGAAATGCGATCTTCCAGATAACGACCTTTCTCAAGTTTTCCCAAGGAAAAGTGGGAGGCAAACTCACCCGCTTTTTTCCTTCATTGGTCAGACATAACCTCAGATACAATAGTTGTACAAACAATTAGAGCTTACCAAATAGAGTTTTATTCCATCCCAAATCAGTACGTGACTCCACCTTCTTTCAAGTTCTCAAGGAAGGAAATAATTTTAGTGGACAGAAAAGTCCAAGAACTAGCTCAAAAAGAAGCTATTATAGAGGTTCCGCTATACTCCCCAGGGTATATCAGCAACATCTTTCTAGTCAAGAAAAAAGTTTCAGGTCTCAGACCAGTATAAGAGAATTAAACACTCATGTCCTTTACAGACACTTCAAATTGTAGGGCATTCATTTTCTAAGAGACTCCCTCTTAACATCAGATTGAATGGTGAAATTAGATCTGAAAGATTCTTATCTGACAATTCCCATAGCTCAAAATTACCTACCTTTCCTCCAGTTCATTTGGAACAAATGGAAAAGTTGGCCTTCTTTCAGTCTCAATCCAGGCAATTTTCCCAGGATCTCTTCATTACTGGGCCCTTCAATGGATGAAGACAATTCATCTAAGGAAAGGCTTAGGTTCAGATCTAGTTTCCTTGTACCTAGAAGCAAAGGAAGAATTGAATTGGTGGCTTTCACACATGGAGGTATGGAACCGCAGAGCCATTTTTGGTTCAGCCCGAGACATCATCATAGAATCAGATGCCAGAAATCTGGGCTGAGGAACTTGCTGTGGTTTTCTCACCACCAGAGGCAAATGGTCTCAGATGAAAACCTTCATGTACATAAATTCCTTAGAATTGTTAGCAGGTTATTTCGCTGTCAAGAGCCTCGCTCACAATGCAACTAATTGTTGCATTCTGCAATCTTCTCACAATTGTCAATATCTTGGTGGTGAGATATATCAATCATTTAAGGGGAACCCAATTGATGGTTCTAGCCAACATGGCCAAAGAATTTTGGGATTTCTGCCTGGGCAGGAACATCTCAGTTCAGGCGGAATATCTCCCAGGATTAGCAAACACCATGGCAGATTGGCAATCGAGACATCTCAAAGATTACAATGATTGGAAATGACATAGGTCAATTTTCAATCTAAACAATCTATTGTGGGGGCCCCTACTAATAGATCTGTTTGTGACTTGACTGAGCAAACAGCTACAAAAATTTTACATCTGGAGACCAGATCCAGAAGCTCGGGCATCGGATGGATTTCTTCAAACACAGACAACGGGAAGGAATTATGCCTTTCCTCTGTTCGCCATGATCTACAGGGTTATACTTCAGATTTGGAATCAACAAGCCATGATAGTCCTGATAAACCCCTTCTGGCCAACTCAACCTTGGTTCATACCTCTCCTGGCATTATCAATAGATTACCCCAGACACCTCCTTGTCATGCTTGCTTTTGAATATTTTTGGCCCCATTAGGACTTTGTACTTACCTCATCTTATCCTCCTGTACTCCATTTGGAGGATGAGGGTTTATTATCTCTGAATCTGCATTGTGTCCTTGCCCAATTATATGAGCTTATCAGTTCTCCGTTTGCCTAGTCTCTGTATTTTTGTGATCTCCAGCTTTATGATTTTTGGTCCGTCCCTGACTACTTTTGCCTCTCCTTTGTGAATCCAGTCGCCCCCGGTTAACTTGGTCTGTCTCGTGAACATCAGATTTGCCTTCCCTCTCTGACTCCTGATGCTCCCAGTGACCTGGCTTTGTCTGACTCTGCTTTGCAGTCTCCTCTGGATTTCCAGGTACTGGTGCCTTTCCGCTCCGACTACCCATTGCTCCCTATGTGTCCGTTCCCTTAGTGGCTGCCTTCTGTGCTCCCCGTTGACACCCTGATTTGTACCTCATCCTTCTGTACAGCCTCAAGGCCACTTGTGGCTTTCTCCCATTTTCTGTGGCCTCCAATCCCTGGGCGAATAGCATACTCGGGTCCGCCATCTGACAACCTCGGCTGGCGGCCCGTTTCTATTGCATCCCGTGGGATCTGGGGACTCTCTGGGTTCGGTGAGTTGCACCTGGCTGACAGAAAGAGGTTCTCTCTTATATTGAGGATATAGTCTCTAGTGGGACACATCCATTATTGTGAGGGAGCAGGGGTCAGTGGTTCTCAGCACTCCTGGTCTCCCCTGTAATTGCAGACATTAACACTGGGCCACTTTGCCTTCCCTTGGTACCTAGGGTTCTTGTGCGGTTACCTTCCAAATGGTAGGAGTCAGGGATTCCCTAGGGTAGTAGTGGTCTTAGCCCACTTGGTCTGGCCTTCCAGTGGTTTCCCAGGTCTGGGTTCTGGGGTCTTAGGCTTTGGACAATTACTCTGCCTCCCTTGGAGGGTTCTAGTCAGGGGGATATTTATGCCCCGCTTCCCTTGGAGGGTTTGCTGTAGGACTGGTTGTCCCAGTTATATTCAGTCATATTTTTTGCTCTGGTTGTATCCCCCATTTGTTTTCCTATTTTTGTCAACTCCACAGAGAGCATACCTATTTACCACACACTCCATGCTGATTTTGCCCTTGGGCTACTACTAATCTGCAGCTGGGGTCCTTCGGGATACTGGGGTCCAGGTCCTGTATGGTACATCCTAGTCCCATCCTGGTCAGGGTCCTGGCTCAACTGGGATCAGACATCTGGCTTCGCGGCCAGCACCTTTATCCGGCTTCAGCCGCTGCCAGGGACCAGGGTGACTGTCTCCTCTCCCAAGCATTGCTCCCTAGCGTTGCACCCAAGCATTCGGGCTCGGATTCCTTGAAGAACCGTGACACTCCTGCAATTCTCTCTATTATTTACAGAATCCTTGGGAAATCCTCACAAACTGTTGATATCAATCAAATTATATCTCATGGCTTGGTTAATCTCTGTAATGCCAGATTTACAGAATTTCGGAAACGGCTTTGCCCCTCATACACGAGGCATGGGCTCCAGGTAACTGATCATGTTATCTGTCCTGCTGGGCAATTTGGTCTCATTGGTGCCTGGAGTGAGGTCTGGATCCTGCATCTTCTGATCTAACTAGTATAATCAATTTCTTATCCTAAATTTTTCAGGATGACACTGCTCAGCAATCTACTGCCCACCTCCCCTAGCACTGAGTTCCTGTCTTATCCCTAAATTACCTCCCACTCACTGACACTGCCTAGCAATATATTATCCACCTCCCCTAGCACTGACTTCCTGTCTTATCCCTACAATACCTTCCCCACTCACTGACACTGCTCAGCAATGCATTGCCCACCTCCCCTAGCACTGACTTCCTGTCTTATCCTTACATTACCTCTCCACTCACTGACACTGCTCAGCAATGCATTACCTACCTCTCCTAGCACTGACTTCCTGTCTTATCCCTACATTACCTCTCAACTCACTGACACTGCTCAGCAATGCATTACCCACCTCCCCTAGAACTGACTTCCTGTCTTATCCCTACATTACCTCCCCCACTCACTAACACTGCTCAGCAATGCATTACCCACCTCCCCTAGCACTGACTTACTGTATTATCCCTACATTACCTCCCCCACTCGCTGACACTGCTCAGCAATGCATTACCCACCTCCCCTAGTACTGAATTCCAGTCTATCCCCACATTACCTCCCCCACTCACTGACACTGCTCAGCAATGCATTACCCACCTCCCCTAGCACTGACTTCCTATCTTATCCCTACATTACCTCCCCCACTCACTGACACTGCTCAGCAATGCATTGCCCACCTCCCCTATCACTGACTTCCTGTCTTATCCCTACATCACCTCCCCCACTCACTGACACTGCTTAGCAATGCATTACCCACCTCCCCTATCACTGACTTCCTGTCTTATCCCTACATTACCTCCCCACTCACTGACACTGCTCAGCAATGCATTACCCACCTCCCCTATCACTGACTTCCTGCCTTATCCCTACATTACCTTCCCCCACTCACTGACACTGCTTAGCAATGCATTACCCACCTCCCCTAGCACTGACTTCCTGTCTTATCCCTACATTACCTCCCCCACTCACTGTCCATGCTCAGCAATACATTACCCACCTCCCCTAGCACTGACTTCCTGTCTTATCCCTACATTACCTCCCCCACTCACTGACACTGCTCAGTAATGCATTACCCATCTCCCCTAGCACTGACTTCATGCCTTATGGCTACATTACCTCCCCACTCACTGACACTGCTCAGCAATGCATTACCCACCTCCCCTAGTACTGACTTCCTGTCTTATCCCTATATTACCTCCCCACTCACTGACACTGCTTAGCAATGCATTACCCACCTCCCCAAGCACTGACTTCCTGTCTTATTCCTACATTACCTCCCCACTCACTGACACTGCTCAGTAATGCATTACCCACCTCCCCTAGTACTGACTTCCTGTCTTATCCCTACATTACCTCCCCCACTCACTAACACTGCTCAACAATGCATTACCCACCTCCCCTAGCACTGACTTACTGTATTATCCCTTCATTACCTCCCCCACTCACTGACACTGCTCAGTAATGCATTACCCACCTCCCTTAGCACTGACTTCATGCCTTATCACTACATTACCTCCCCACTCACTGACACTGCTCAGCAATGCATTACCCGCCTCCCCTAGCACTGACTTCATGCCTTATCACTACATTACCTCCCCACTCACTGACACTGCTCAGCAATGCATTGCCAGTGTCCCCTAGCACCAAAACTGTTAAGTGTCAATAAGTGGGGGAGGTAAGGGCTAAAAAAATAAGTGCCTGCACGATGTGTTAATAACCATCCTCTATAAAAAAACAAATAATTCAGAAACTATTTTATATTTTTCTAAATAAAAATTTCTAATACAAAATATAGCTGATTTTGAAAGCACTATCAAAATCGACAAAGTCCTTTTTATGGGATACTGTCCCTTTAACCTTGAAATCTAGTGACATTTGAAGAGCATTGCTTCTCAATTCAGGGAGCATCCTCTAGCATTCGAGAGCTTAATTGAAGGTTATGATCGCCTTCTGTAAATGGTGAGTATTTCCCCACGATACAGATGTATAGCTCCTTCTGTCTTCTCGTAACTGCACCTCTTAAAGGGATAGTAATGGATCTTTTAAACTTAATAATATTATAACTATTCAAAAAATAAAGTAATTGAGGCCAGTTTTATCTCTCAAACCTTTATGGTTTGAGAGATAAATGATTATTAGCATTTTATCTTACAGTAGGTGATCCTGATCCGCAGACCGGCTGACGGCTCTTCAGCAGAGCGGAAATAGCGAGATCTATAAACAAATACTTCATTGGAACGGTATACAAAGTGTGCCTGGTTTGCAGTGGAGGGAGAACGTTGTAATCGTATATCTCTCAAACCATAAAAGTTTGAGAAATAAAACTGGCCTCAATTACTTTATGTTTTGAATAGCTACAATAATAAATTAAGTTTAAAAGATCCATTACTATCCCTTTAAAGTGATAGTAATACCTCTATTAAAGTTGATGTCCGAGTCTTCTTTACTTTTTTTTGTAACACATCCTATATAATAAAACACTAGAATGTTTGTCCGATGCAGTCATGCTCAGTAGAGACTGCACGAGCGCATGGAATGCTGGGAGTTCTGTGCTGGGAGCATTCTGTGCGGAATGCTGGGAGTTCTGTGCTGGGAGCATTCTGTGCGGAATGCTGGGAGTTCTGTGCTGGGAAATGCTGGGAGTTCTGTGCTGGGAGCATTCTGTGAGGAATGCTGGGAGTTCTGTGCTGGGAACATTCTGTGCGGAATGCTGGGAGTCCTGTGCTGGGAACATTCTGTGCGAAATGCTGGGAGTTCTGTGCTGGGAGCATTCTGTGCGGAATGCTGGGAGTTCTGTGCTGGGAACATTCTGTGTGTTCGGGCAGTCTCTACAGGACATGACTGCATCATGTGTGTCGCCAGTGAGGCTGCGGCAGTACGCAGAGCAGGACCGGCCTTTTAACCCTTTGAGTGCCAGAGGGGTACGCAACGCAATGCATTGCTTTGCAATGCGTTGCATACCCCTCTGGCACTCAAAGGGTTAACATCACCCAGACCTTGGCCTGTATACACGGGCTTTTACACTAGTAGCGCTATATTTAATTACTTACAGATTTGCAGTTCAAGAGCTATTCAAGCTGAAAGGATCCCCCCCTCCCGCCCCTTCTGGACGCCTCCCCTTAGATCTGTAATCTGGTCGTGGGACCGGACGCATGCAGCAAGAGACAATCTTCATTTAGTAAGTATAAGGAAAACACTGCCCCCCCTTGACGGAGGAGGGCAGGATTTTCGTTTTGCTTACTGAAGACTGTCGCTCAACTTGCTCCATCCAGACCAGACTGAGAGGCTCAGTGAAATAGGGAAGGGGCCAGGAGGGGGATCTTTTCGGCTTCAAGAGTGCTTGAACTACAGATCTGTAAGTAATGAAATATAGCGCTATTTGCTGCAAAAAAGTAAAGAAGACTCGGACATCAACTTTAGTAGAGGTATTACTATCCCTTTAAAGGGATAGTAATGTTTCATAATAAAAGCAGCTCTAATTAATCATCATAGTATTTGGACTTTGGAGAGTGTTATTTCAGTTCTGTCAGAGTTGTAGTTCAAGAGTAATTCAATGATAAAGTATCCCCCTCCCACCCCTTTTACTGATGTAACACTGCTCAGCCAGATCAGAAGGGAGGTGCCCAGGTAGACTGCAGAGAGGGACAATCTTCAATTAAGATAAGGGAAAAACCTGAAAAACTTGTCAAGGGGGTCAGGGCTTTCATTGTTCTCATAGGAAGAAGATTGTCCCCTGCTGTTATCTGTCTGGTCTATGGACTGCATTCCACATCTGAGAAGAGATGGCTTACACTAGGTAAAAGGGGCGGGAGGGGAAACTTTGCTTGTGAATATCTCTCAAACCATAAAGGTCTGAGAGATAAGGCTTATATCGTTCTTCATGTTTTTTTTAATGCCTACAAAATAAAATAAAGATAAAAAGAAGTATTACTATCCCTTTAAGCTTCCAGGATTACACTGTAAAGAGGACTTGTCAGCATAAGGTAAGAGTAGTTAATATGAAAGTTTATTCAAATCAGTCTGTATGTTGTTGTACTATGCAATTGTATGTAATATAAAATGCCAGACATTGCAACCAAAACAAAAAGATTAATTTCTCAAAAACACTTTATTTTACATGAAAATGGTTAATAGAACATGTAGGCAGGTTTTAATTATCTGTAAAGTAAATGAAATCTGTCTTAAGGTGACAGGTCAACTTTAAAGTGATAGAAAACTTTTATGCAGACATGAAGTGCATACTGTGTGTATATCAAATTTCCTAAAATTTTAACCCTTTGAATGCTATTGGGGTATGCAATGCATTGCTTTGCAATGCGTTGCATGCCCCTATATCATTCACAGGGTTAATATATATATATATATATATATATATATATATATATATATATATATATATATATATTCATCTTCACATTTTTTTCCTGACAGCGAACTCCCTTCATATCTATTTGCGGAGAGTTTTCTGTTCAGCTGGCCATCCGAGCAGGACAGTGATACAATGACACATTATCCTGTCAACACTTAGTGTTCTGTGTGTTTTTTTTCTTTGTATTGTATTTACATTGTATCTGTACCTCTGCTGTCACAGTCACTGACAGTGAGCTCTCTTGCAAAACAGATATTTATTTAGTTCACTGTCAGGGAAATAGACATGTAAGAAAAATATAGCTGATGTAGAAAAAAAATAAAATAAAGTATAGGTAAAGTATAGGTATCTTTACTTTATACGCTATGCACTTGCAAAATATGTAAAATCAAAATAAATTATATATATTATGAACTTGTGCAATATGCAAAATGTAAATCGTTACCATGCCTTTAAAGATAGCGGAACTATTGCTACAATTAAAGTGCCCCCCAAATAATTATTCACACAGCAATATGCATACCAATACTTGTATGATCCTGTATAAGTCCAGCATTATTGAAAAATCCATCTTGTTCGGAGACTGACGGGCAGGTTTCTACCGGCGTCTGTGCGCCTACGCCATCAATCACTTCCTGTACCTTAAGGTACAATGCAGCTCCCTCCGCACCAATCCTGGAGGAGACTGGGATGGACAATTGGACAGTGCAGGCGCACAGATGCCGAAGAGTTAAGATATGTGCGCTGATGCCTGCCCATCAGTCTCTAAACAAGATGGATTTCTCATAGAAACACAGAAACACAGAATTTGACGGCAGATAAGAACCATTTTGGCCCATCTAGTCTGCCCATTTTTCTACAGTAAAAACCTCAAACCTTTTTTGGTCCTTGGTCTTTTCTTATGTTCTGGACAGCCTTATGCCTATCCCATGCATGCTTAAATTCTGTCACTGTATTAACTTCTACCACTTCTGCTGGTAGGCTATACCACTTATCTACTACCCTCTCAGTGAAGTAAAACTTTCTTACATTACATCTAAACCTGTGTCTCTCTAGTTTTAGACTATGGCCCCTTGTCCTAACATTTTTACTCATTTGAAATATACTTCCATCTTGCACTTTGTTGAATCCCTTCATATATTTGACTATTTCTATTATATCTCTTCTCTCCTCCAAGCTATACATGTTCAGATCCTTTAGATCCTGATATTTCTTTTCCTGTAAACCAGTCACCATTTTAGTAGCCCTTCTCTGAATTTTCTCTACAGTATCTATATCCTTCTGGAGATGGGGTCTCCAGTACTGTACACAATACTCTACAGTATCTATATCCTTCTGGAGATGGGGTCTCCAGTACTGTACACAATACTCTAGGTGAGGTCTAACTAGAGATCTGTACAGTGGCATGACCACTTCCCTTTTTCTTCTACTAATGCCCCTAGCTATACAACCCAGTACCCTGCTTGCATTCCCCACAGCTTTATTACATTGCCTGCCTACCTTTAAGTCATTAGAGATAATTACTCCTAAAACCCTTTCTTCTGTTGTCTCTGACAGCACAGTACCCTTAATAGTATATTTTTCCTTTGGATTTTTATGTCCCAAGTGCATTATTTTACATTTATCAGCATTAAACTGCAGCTGCCATACTCTTTTCCAGTCTTCTAATTTACCTAAATCATTTGTCATTTGGCTTATTCCCCCTGGAATGTCTACCCTGTTGCAGATCTTCGTATCATCTGCAAAAAGGCACACCTTACCCTGAAGACCTTTTGCAATATCACTAATAAAAATATTAAAAAGAATGGGACCTAGTACAGATCCCTGATGTACCCTGCTAGTAACACTCCTTTTGTCCGAATATTCTCCATTGACTAACACCTCAATAAAGATGTTTATTCAGGATCTTACAACTACTGGTATGAATATCTCTATACGGATAATTATTTGGGTGGCACTTTAATTGGCGTGATAGTTAGCTTTAACCAATTGCCACCAATTTATAGGGCTGCTACACAATTATATCATTTTTTCTTTTTTCCTGTATACCTCTGTTGAGCATCTGGGATCTGAACAGGGGAGCTTAACCTTGATTTTCATTTCTATATTGCATTTTAGCGGTGCCCTAGCATAACATCTGAGATCCCCTAGATCAAGTGACTATTCCCTACCTGCAGTGAAACTTCAGACCCCGTCCACCCTGATGCTTGGCCTAATCCCAATAGAGGAGATACAATTACAAGCCATTCTGGATTCCTGCACTATATCAGACTCCATCATCCAGGCTTTTCTGACAAGTCCAGAGCTGTCATCCATCCTCACTCCCTGGGTTTGTACAGCTGAGAGTAGAAGATGAGGAATCTGTCCTGTTTAGGGAGTGAATTTGGTGCCTATATCCGGAGCACATGCTTCTATTTGAGTACCTCTAGCTGTTCTGAAGAGAGAAAACATCTCTGAGCTGGGCTTGTACGGCAATTAATGTCACCTTCTGTAACTGATACAAGGCACAAATACACAGATTAGCAATAAATTCTAAAATCTATCACGTGTCCATTGTTTTCTTTTACTCTTAAAAGAAAACTGTTGTAGATATTAAAGTAAAATTAACAGTTTATTAAGAAAGATCTTTCAAAATCGTCTATATTGACGTTAGCCATTTTTTATTTAAAACTATAGTTCATGAGATGTTTAGATTTGTTTATTTCTCATTTTACATAAAATTAGCCAGTACTTTCTGGCAGGAAGTGACAGTTGGGAGGGAGAGCAGAATCTTGGTATCTGACACAACAGGTTGTTCCAATCAGTCCTGCCAAGTTGGCATAAGCTGAGAAATAAATAAAGATTTATAACGCCTATGGTTTTAAATGAGCAAAATGGCTGACATAGGTGATGTTCAAAGTTCTTTCAAAATCACCACATCATTTAACCCCCGTATGCGGCCGGCACTTAACGGCGGGGGTTTTTTTAAGCCATTGTAGAGAATTACTTCCGGGACTTACCAGATACGTCCTCTGTCACTAAGTGACATTTTTGCGTGATATACCTGGTAAGTCAGATGTCACGATGGGGTTAAAGTATTAGATCAAATTTAATTTACTCAATAGAAGTGTTAATCAAGGTAGGAGTCCATCATACAGCAGTCAGGTGTATCTATATAATTACTGTGTGTAACAGAAGCACTTCCCTAGGTAGGAGTCCATCATACAGCAGTCAGGTGTATCTATATAATTACTGTGTGTAACAGAAGCACTTACTAGGTAGGAGTCCATCATACAGCAGTCAGGTGTATCTATATAATTACTGTGTGTAACAGAAGCACTTACCTAGGTAGGAGTCCATCACACAGCAGTCAGGTGTATCTATATAATTACTGTGTGTAACAGAAGCACTTACCTAGGTAGGAGTCCATCACACAGCAGTCAGGTGTATCTATATAATTACTGTGTGTAACAGAAGCACTTACCTAGGTAGGAGTCAATCACACAGCAGTCAGGTGTATGTATATAATTACTGTGTGTAACAGAAGCACTTACCTAGGTAGGAGTCCATCATACAGCAGTCAGGTGTATGTATATAATTACTGTGTGTAACAGAAGCACTTACCTAGGTAGGAGTCCATCATACAGCAGTCAGGTGTATGTATACAATTACTGTGTGTAAAAGAAGCACTTACCTAGGTAGGAGTCCATCATACAGCAGTCAGGTGTATCTATATAAGTACTGTGTGTAACAGAAGCACTTACCTAGGTAGGAGTCCATCACACAGCAGTCAGACGTATCTATATAATTACTGTGTGTAACAGAAGCACTTACCTAGGTAGGAGTCCATCATACAGCAGTCAGGTGTATCTATATAATTACTGTGTGTAACAGAAGCACTTACCTAGGTAGGAGTCCATCATACAGCAGTCAGGTGTATCTATATAATTACTGTGTGTAACAGAAGCACTTACCTAGGTAGGAGTTCATCATACAGCAGTCAGGTGTGTCTGTATAATTACTGCGTGTAACAGAAGCACTTACCTAGGTAGGAGTCCATCACACAGCAGTCAGGTGTATCTGTATAATTACTGCGTGTAACAGAAGCACTTACCTAGGTAGGAGTCCATCACACAGCAGTCAGGTGTATCTGTATAATTACTGTGTGTAACAGAAGCACTTACCTAGGTAGGAGTCCATCACACAGCAGTCAGGTGTATCTGTATAATTACTGTGTGTAACAGAAGCACTTACCTAGGTAGGAGTCCATCATACAGCAGTCAGGCGTATCTATATAATTACTGTGTGTAACAGAAGCACTTACCTAGGTAGGAGTCCATCACACAGCAGTCAGGTGTATCTATATAATTACTGTGTGTAACAGAAGCACTTACCTAGGTAGGAGTCCATCATACAGCAGTCAGTGTATCTATATAATTACTGTGTGTAACAGAAGCACTTACCTAGGTAGGAGTCCATCACACAGCAGTCAGGTGTATCTATATAATTACTGTGTGTAACAGAAGCACTTACCTAGGTAGGAGTCCATCACACAGCAGTCAGGTGTATCTATATAATTACTGTGTGTAACAGAAGCACTTACCTAGGTAGGAGTCCATCACACAGCAGTCAGGTGTATCCATATAATTACTGTGTGTAACAGAAGCACTTACCTAGGTAGGAGTCCATCACACAGCAGTCAGGTGCATCCATATAATTACTGTGTGTAACAGAAGCACTTACCTAGGTAGGAGTCCATCACACAGCAGTCAGGTGTATCTATATAATTACTGTGTGTAACAGAAGCACTTACCTAGGTAGGAGCCCATCATACAGCAGTCAGGCGTATCTATATAATTACTGTGTGTAACAGAAGCACTTACCTAGGTAGGAGTCCATCACACAGCAGTCAGGTGTATCTATATAATTACTGTGTGTAACAGAAGCACTTACCTAGGTAGGAGTCCATCATACAGCAGTCAGGCGTATCTATATAATTACTGTGTAACAGAAGGACTTACCTAGGTAGGAGTTCATCATACAGCAGTCAGGTGTATCTATATAATTACTGTGTGTAACAGAAGTACTTACCTAGGTAGGAGTCCATCACACAGCAGTCAGTGTATCTATATAATTACTGTGTGTAACAGAAGCACTTACCTAGGTAGGAGTCCATCACACAGCAGTCAGGTGTATCTATATAATTACTGTGTGTAACAGAAGCACTTACCTAGGTAGGAGTCCATCATACAGCAGTCAGGTGTATCTATATAATTACTGTGTGTAACAGAAGCACTTACCTAGGTAGGAGTCCATCACACAGCAGTTAGGTGTATCCATATAATTACTGTGTGTAACAGAAGCACTTACCTAGGTAGGAGTCCATCACACAGCAGTCAGGTGTATCCATATAATTACTGTGTGTAACAGAAGCACTTACCTAGGTAGGAGTCCATCACACAGCAGTCAGGTGTATCTATATAATTACTGTGTGTAACAGAAGCACTTACCTAGGTAGGAGTCCATCATACAGCAGTCATGTACATCTATATAATTACTGTGTATGTAACAGAAGTACTTACCTAGGTAGGAGTCCATCATACAGCAGTCAGGTGTATATCTATATAATTACTGTGTGTAACAGAAGCGCATACCTAGGTAGGAGTCCATCATACAGCAGTCAGGCGTATCTATATAATTACTGTGTGTAACAGAAGTACTTACCTAGGTAGGAGTCCATCATACAGCAGTCAGGTGTATATCTATATAATTACTGTGTGTAACAGAAGCACTTACCTAGGTAGGAGTCCATCACACAGCAGTCAGGTGTATCTATATCATTACTGTGTGTAACAGAAGCACTTACCTAGGTAGGAGTCCATCACACAGCAGTCAGGTGTATCTATATAATTACTGTGTGTAACAGAAGTACTTACCAAGGTAGGAGTCCATCATACAGCAGTCGGGTGCATCTATATAATTACTGTGTGTAACAGAAGCACTTACCTAGGTAGGAGTCCATCATACGGCAGTCAGGTGTACCTATATAATTACTGTGTGTAACAGAAGCACTTACCTAGGTAGGAGCCCATCACACAGCAGTCAGGTGTATCTATATAATTACTGTGTGTAACAGAAGTACTTACCTAGGTAGGAGTCCATCATACAGCAGTCAGGTGTATCTATATAATTACTGTGTGTAACAGAAGTACTTACCTAGGTAGGAGTCCATCATACGGCAGTCAGGTGTATCTATATAATTACTGTGTGTAACAGAAGTACTTACCTAGGTAGGAGT